>VDFB02049217.1:118184801-118293783 GCA_007258455.2 Sequoia sempervirens | reverse complement strand
ATTTTCAAATCTCCATCATGGATCTCCACTGACTGATGATGACTATTGGATCAATTGGCAAACAATTTACATCGTGGATCTCCTGCATACACTGCTTTCCATACGTGGGGTCCATTAGAAAGGTCATTGCCACGTGTCATCCTTTCATTTTCTCTTTGACTATTCGTTATCCTTACCTTATTGGGTCCCACAGTCAGCATCCATTCTCTCATCGCCTTATTGTAGGGACTAGCTCCACAGTCTTGGCAATATCACTTTGTTTCACTGATGAAGGTTACCATCATTGCATCGAAGGGATTTCCTTGAGAGTCCTATCGATGATAGAATGGCACTCTGATGAAAAAAAAATCCCCAATACATCATTCCAATGTGGGGTCCACATGCTGTCATCATATGTCCACGTGTCTACATTGTCACCTTACACTATCTGGTCTTACCAAGACTCTACAACAACCACTATTTGATCTCCAAGGATCAAAATTCACCATTTCCTACTAGCCCCACAGTTCTTGATCAGGCCCCATTGAATTCTCAGTGGGATATGCAGGAAATTGTCACATATACACCTTTGACATCACCATCGTCAACCTATTGGGTCCCACCTTCATAAATGGTCATCATGGCTGGGTCAGTAAGTTAGAGGTTTCCAAAACTTCACAACCCTCAATTTGTGGTTCTAAAGTTCTAGACTTCCGTGATCTCACGGTCCTGCCATAGCTCTAGGTCCCACCATAGTTATTGGACCATTGAAGGGACTGTGAACAAGGTCCCACCAAAAAAATTCACTCACACCAATAAATCTCTCCTTACTCCTTATTTCTCCATTGAAGAGAGTCCTTCTAGACTTGTATCGATACACAAGTGTCTTGCTAATGAAATGATCATCGGGTCGTCAAAGAAACGTCTGCTTGACTCCTATCAACATTGAATTGTCTTGTCGATAAGATAGTTTTTGGGCTTTCAAAGATACTCCAGCTTGACTCCTACTAATACATTAGTGTCCCATCGAACTGATGGAAATGTATAACTTTAAAGTGCTAGGCAGAGGGGTCGGTCACCTCCATAGGATGAATGACACAAGTTATTACTCATGTGATATGCAACCTGCAATGCCAAGTCACTAAAAAAATATAATTTATGTTCACGACACCATGACTATAAACCTATTAGGGTTTATCTGTAAACCCTAATATCACCTGAGAGCAGAAATAGTTAATTCTTGGGCGTATTTATCAGCTGTTGGATCTACAAAGCACATCACTCGAATTCTCTCGAAAAACTCATATCTAAACTATAGCCTAATTTACCGTCAGATCCACTACTCTCACATTCATCCTTTGTCATCATGCCAACAATCTCCTTTGCATGATTTTCTCTTTTGACATCAATGACAACTATATTCCAACAAGTAAGAAGAACCAAAATGCGATAGAAAATTTGGTAATGTGGTGAAGGAAAAATGACCAAGGTTGAGGTTAAAATGATCCCTAAATATGATATGGGAATGGTCACTAAAGAATCCTAAAAAAAAATGTGAAATTGTTAGGGTATTCAATTTTTGATGTAACAAAGGGGTTATCATATAGTAGGTCTAGTTGTTGATGAATTAAGTGTTATTTTTATCTCTTTTATTTCCCTATCAAAATACCTTTGGGAAAACCTACCTTGAAATAGAAGAGCCTAATGATGAAGCAAATATTTCCAATTCTTATATATAGTTTTTGTTGTTTCTACTATCTAATCATAACTTTATCCCACAAACCAATCTCAACATTCACGAGAGTTAGGTTTTTGTGTTGTCTTTAGGATTTGTGGAGCCACAATTATGATAAAAAATATAGTGAAAGTGCAATACATACACCAAATGTATTACTAATGTAATCTCTTCACTTTAGGATGAAACATAATCATTGAAGTTACAATCCACTTGTTTAGCCAATTTTTCATTTCTTAAAAAAATAGAACATGTCACACTCTCCTTTCCCTTCACAAAGGATAACATCTAATAAATATAAATTGCACAAAACATAAACCATTGGGCCACTTGGCTATATTTGGAATTACTCCTTTATAATGCAAGCCCAATTAGGCATCCACCTACTTTCATCTTGACCAATAACTATTTGACCCTTAAGTCCATGACATCTAGAAAATAAAACTACAAACAACTCTTTTTTGAATGGATAAATGATAGAATTCACAACAAAGAATTCAACAATTTTTGTTCATGTATAGAGTAAAGAGAATACATGTGACTTTGTACAAATTTACTAATGTGCCAACACAAAAGTGAGAGTGTCTTGTAGAGCAAATACAAAAATAATTTTTCACCTATCATAATAAGTCAATGGTCAATTAGAAATAAACTACATGGGGAAAAGTAGGGGCTTAGGCATTGCTATAATATTCCACCATCATTATAACATAAAATATTATTAAAATCATAAAATATTTAATAAACGTATGTGGGGAAACAAATAAAAAAGGATATCAATCATATAGCTAGGTAAAGACACAAGGATGAAACCTTAATTTGATTTTTTGGATTGATTGTCAATGTTAAGCATGCCAAAACACTATAAAGAGATAGAAATAGGTTATTACAAGAATGGATGTCAACAACACCTCTTGTTAGGGACTTAAATGTCCAAAAGGTACAACAAGAATCTAGAAGTCTCTAATAGAGCATACCAAATCAAGAAGATAGGGAGAAGAATAAAATAAGCCCACAAACTAAAAAATGCACAAGAATTACATATGTACAAATATAAATTAAACATAAAGGAAAGAGAAACTTAAAACTTAAAGGCTTGCAATGAACAACATTCCCACATATTAGAGACATGCAATTGTGATTAAGAAGATTCTAGCATACATATGAAGCTAAAATGACCCATACAAAAAATGTGATACACTATCCTTTACAAGACCTCTTGTGCCTAAAGGTTATAGGAAAACATACAACTAATACTTCCCTAAATCAAAAACAAAAATTTAGATTAGTTATCCCATTTTTTTCATTATAATGCAATTACTTCCTAGCTAAAATATAAATATTCTCATAAAATATAGAAAAATTCTCTAAGTAAACTATATTGGGTTAATTCTATAGGTCACCTAAAATGTGTAGCTTATCTTCTTCATTTGCACAAAGATCCAAATATTACTTCTACTATCAATTTGGTTAGCTTTAAATTAATGTTTGTAAAATATTATTGGACCGGGAAAAACTAATGCTATGATCAAAATAGAAAAAATCATATACACTTGAGTCATATATGTAGCCCAAACCATCATTTAGATCATTAAAGCTAATATGGAAAGTTGAGGCACCACATGTGAAGGACCTAGTTTTTCATATTGAAGGCTCTCTAATTTTTATCACATTCATTGTACATGCTATATGAGACTCATTTCTATAACCAAATTCATTAATAAATCTACTAGCAAATTTATTAATAAATAATGCTAAGTTGACTTTATTATTAGTTTATTCATCTTCTTTTGTTAGAACTTCTCTCTTAGCATATTTTGTATCTAATTTTTGGAATGCTACAAACCAAAGGAATGAATCATATCATATACTACAACTTGGTCATTAGCATCACAAATATTTATAGCTAACTTATTAAACCAAACATACAAATTGAAGGGATTATCAATAGAAATAATTTTGAATATAAAATGTAACATCATTGATATCGTAATGGTTTCATCAATGTGTTTACCTCAATAATAAGCCTATAAAAGACTTAGGAGATTCATCTCTTTTGAAAAAATATTATACTTAAAGATTAAAGAATCCATGATAGAATCTCAAACATTCTTATATATCAAAGAACCCATACCTTAAGTGATAGCTTTCAATCATGAAAACATGCAATAAAGAATAATAAGAACCTTAATAATTTGATGTCTTCGGATGCATTTTGGTAATATCCTGCAACCAGGGCTTTCCATGAGAACAACATTTCTTTGAGGCATTCTGTCAAACAGTTCTTGTGCCTTGTCAATGCTTCAACATTTTTGCATACATGTCTACCAGGCCAATTGCAACTACAACATCTGACAGAATTCCTCTATTCATTTTCCTGGGATGAATGTCCATGCCATGTTCCAAAGCTCCCATTTTGGCAGAGGCTGGAGGAATACTGGCAAAGGTTGCGAGGTCTGGCTTTACGGCTGCCAATTGCATTTAGTTAAAAGTTTATAAATCCTTTTCAGTGAACACATTTTGTGTATATCCTGCAATCATAGCATTCCATGAGACCGCTTTATTTGAGGCATCCGCTCAAATTGTTCACGTTCCCTGTTTGTGCTTCCGCATTTTTCATACATGTCTACGAGAGGATTTCGAACTGTAATATCTAATAAAAATGCCGCTTTAGTTTGATGGATGTCCACACTCTGTTCCAAAGCTCCCATCTTGGCACAGGCCAGGAGTACACCAAATCAGCTTCAGTTTCTGCGACATGCTCTGCAGAGAAATCTTGCTCTAGAAATCCTCCTGTTGCTGCTTCTGCTTGAGCGGGAGGGGCAGATTCAAAATTTAAATTCAAACTTAACCTGTCGCTTTCATTATCAACGAGTGTGACAGCATTGGGTGGAAGATGCAGTGACCGTAACTGTCAGAGAGTCAGAAGAGTGCAGTGGAAAAGAAAACGGGAAACGGAAGATGAAAATAGATCAAAGAATCCGACCGAACGGTGTAAGAGTGGGACCCAGAGCCACGTAGGAAGTCAAACCTTAGTGTGTGATCTTTAAGCCGGGCCTTCCATGACTATTGAGAGGTTTTGAGCAGTGTTGCGTATGATTTATTTTATAACTGTATTTTTCCTTTTTTCTTTCTGCTGTTCAATTCATAGCATCAGCTGGTTTTAGAGGAGAGGCTTGTCTGTTTTCAAATCTACAGTAATCACCTGAATGGGAAGATCAAGAGAAGAAAAGCAACTACTCACTGACCATTTCTACAATTGTAACAAAAAAATGTTCAGCTTTTTGCCTCCCACCAGTTTCTGTTTGTAGTGCACGGTACTGCAATGTTTGTCCCTGTCGTTGACACCTCTGGCAAGTTTAGTGCTTGTAAGTGGAAGTTGAGCCTTGCTTTTCATATTTAGTGGCAGCGACTATTTTATATTTAAAGGTATAAAGTACATTTTATGGTTTAGAGATATATTTGCACTACCATTTGTAATGAAGACTATGAGAAAGTTGTACATTTAAGACCGAGAAATGCATATTCAGCAAACAATATTCCCGCCAGGTGAGCTTCGAATGCTTTTACAGTATAAAAATATAAATTCTTGCTTTTCACTCACAAATGAATGAAATGGGATTAAAAAATCTTGATGGTAACGCACAAGGAACTGCACTTTCTTCAATATTCATCTTCATCGTGAAATAGATATGCGCCATTTTGTTGGTGTAAATTGAAGATTGAACGGATTGTGCGCTTTAACGCCAATGGAGACTTAACAGTTTAGCAACAAAATTTTTTGCCAGAAATTCTCGTAGGGATTCCATTGAGAATCCATTACCTTATGCAAGGCTGACCGGATGTGAAATATTTTTGGGGGTTTCGATTTGTTTGAAGTTACTAATGAAATATGGTCACAGTTAGCGGGCTTTCCGCAATTCCAAATTGAATTTAACGGGATATATACAGAAGTACTCTTACATCATCTGTTGGATTTCCATTGAATGTACGATATCTTTAGTACCACTATTTATAAAAATGCTTACTCTGCAATTCTAGCGTTTGCATACATTTGAAATAATTTGTTTTATTTTATTTTTTAATTGTCAATTATATAGCTTCATATTCTTATAGAATGGCTTGAAACAATTATATATTGACAAATTGAGGTATTCTTATGTCATGATTTGATCTTAACCCATTTTCTTTTATATATTTTTCATACACTATTTTTCTTTAATCTCTCATGTAACAAAATTTTAGAATTTGAAAATAACAAAAATAAATGCACCTCACCAATGTCAATGGTTGAAACATGGCTGTCCTATGTTTTGAACATAACTCTTAAACCATTGTTTAGAATTACACCTTCTTATACACATTATAAACACAGTGTGAAAATCTAAATAGATTCAATTTATGCCTTGATGTTTGCATTTATTTTATAGCCTAGAAAGTTTATTTTCCTTCTTTAACACTTATGGGTGAATGCTTTATCAATCTTCCTTGCCTTACCATTATTATCAATGCTAAACTATTATAACCTATGTTTTTAATTATAAATAATGGGGCTTTCATAGTAAAAAGAATATTTCTAATATTTAAAGTCATTTTTAGAATGATGTCTTATGATCAAATAATTTTACATGACGATTATTTTATTTTATTTTATTTATTTTAATTTTAAAATTGTTTTATTTTTATTTAAAGAATTATTTTGTATAAAACTTTTAATTTTACTTTTCTTAATGTCATCATTCATTATTTCATTAATTTATAGATTAATAACTAAGATAGGTAATGCTAATATATGTTTTATATATAGATATGTAAATATATTCACATTGTTTTTTAAAATATTGATTACACTATAAATATATAATTATCTATATTATCATACTTGTTATCTATTATAATTTAAAGACACTATCTTTATTATATTTATTTTAAAATTATCTGCTATTTTATCTACTAAAATACATAATTTATTTGATTAAAATTATTTAATTCATTTTAGTTAAATGAAAATAATTATGTACACAATACAAAATAATACAATTTTGAAGTTACTAAACTTTTCAATGTCTTATAGATTTTATTTTATTTTATTTGTTTTTTTTAATTTTTATATATTGACTCTGTAATAGTTTTTGTTAATATGCTCACATCATTACATTCCACTCCTTATTTCCATTAACTTAATTTCTTTAACTATTTACTATTTAAAAATAATTATTAAATAATTAATTTTTGATTATTCTCTAAAAAATTAAAATCATTTCCATGATTACTAATATCTAAACAATATGAGACTAATATACCTACCATTACTTATAAATAAACAATTAAATTTATCTTACAAAGTAGGAGAAATAAGAAGCATTCATGCCTATTAAATATATACTTTTAAAAAAAATATATATTTAATTTTTAATATTTTATTAAAAGTCAAATGTTATATTTATGTAATAATTTTATTTCAATTTTTTATGAATTATTTTATAAAGATAATTGCATTTTGTAGATTATGAAAATGTGAATCACAAATAGTAACAATACAATGAAATTGTAAAATTTACTCTTTAACAATCACTCAATGAAGCTCGAGATCTTGACTTGGAAATGAGTAACATACAAAATTATTATAACAAAGGCGTTGATTTTTTCCATTGTGGTTTTCTCTTCAAAGTAACAATGACCATGAAAGAAAAATGATAATATGATGCAATGATAATGACAAATTCCTTAAAGATAAATGATACCTAGTGCTTGATGATGATAATGATAATGATAGCTTGCATGAGCTTGATAGTGTTTGATAATGATAATGCTTGATAGTGCTTAGTAATGTTGATACTTGCTCATGTAGTAATCTTGATCTAGGGGATATGAATGAATGAAAGTATTGCATTTATATGTCTCACTTAATATTTGATCAATCACATAGATTAATTAGAAATATCAATAGATATGAAAATTCAAGATAAGGTAGGAGCTAAATTTGAATTTTTGATAAAGAAAGGAGAATTAAAAGAAATTTATTAATTCATAAAGATGTAGTTAGGGAATTAAATAGAATATTATTATTTTAAATATATTATTTTAATTTATTTAATCTAAAAGAAGAGTTAATTAATTAAATAATTTTTAAAAATGATTTAATTATAGTGGACCAAAGATAATTTAAATTTGATTTTAATTTAATGTTGAAGGAAAAATGATAAATGATGAATTAATTATGTTTTAGTCATGATCACTTGGACAAATACATAAACGAATGAATGACTCGATTAAAAGAACTAGCATCATAAACATCTTAACCATAATTTTTTTTTAAAGAAAAATACTTGAATAAATACATTTATAAATAATTAAAATTGAAAAAGCTAACATCAAAATACCTTGAGATAAATATTGATGAACCACTTTACTAAAATAATAATAGTTTGCTATATCCGTTTATATCATGTAAAGAAGACCCACTTCAATTATTACCCTAATCAAATTCTTTTTAATTTGATACACATTGTCTTTTTACATACGCTTCCTTTATTATCTATTTATCTTATCAAAACCACTCTAACATCATTATTAATTTTAATGATGAAACAATCAAATAACATTTTACAATTCATTTAGGACAAAAATAAAAATAAAAATATCAAGAAACCTCTTTCCTTCCAGTGTTCAAGACTTACAAATCAAATCAACTTTGATGCGCATACATTAATTGGTCAATGTGCAATCTAAAATAGATCTTATCCACTTGCAGCCGCCTCCCAATTTGTATAATTGTGAAAACGATGATAATGACAAGCAGTAAATTCTTGTAACGTTTTTATGTTTGTATGTATTTCTATTCTTGTTTGAAGTAGATGCTCCTGCGGATGTTTTAGATATTTGAAGTGGGAGTTTATTCTCCTTTGTTTATCAAGATTTTACCAGCGGTGTTTTATTTTTCTCTCTGTTTTAAGATCAGTCCATTGCCTTGTGCTATCAAATCCACCTTTTCATAATTTCAAGAGTGGTGATTTGTTCAAGAATTCAGATGCATCTAGGCATCATTACACGACGATCCTTCAAAATTATATCTTCCATTGGCATGCATTGCATAGTCATTTGATGGTTTGCTGAAAACATCAAACAAATATCAGTGATAACTTTATAATCTAAATCAATTTATTGAAGTTCGGTTTAAAATTTGGCTATCATCTAGGGGAGAGGGATCCATAGTGGAGCACCCTAACTTTACATTTCTGAAAATTCTACGTGGGAATTTCAAATCACTCTCAATTTTGTACAACAATTTATTTGGCAACTCACATGCTTCTATATTTCGTTTTAGGGCCACATCATCAAATATGATTCCACATCAACATGCTTTTTGTTGAGGTATCCAAAAAGGCCCAAAAAAAAAGTGAGACCAATAGTGGTCCACTAAGTCATGTTTTATTGATGCACTGATGTGGCATCACATGATTTTGTCAGTTTGTGTACTTTATGGATAAAAAATGTTTTGCAATTAGATATTAAGGCGCTCCACTATGAGACCCATTGAGGACTACTTCTATCCCCATTATTGAACCCCACTCCACTATAGGCCTCTCTCCCCTAAGTCAATTTGTTGAAGTTCGGTTTGAAATTTGATTATCATCTCATCTAAATATAGTTCATCAAATGAAAAGAATATAATACATTTAATATCGAGTTTGAGAAATAGAGATATGCGAGGTTATGTGCACATATCATGGTAGTTTTTATGTTTTAAATGAATGGAAAAGTCATGTTGATAAGCATTTGAGATTATTTTAATGTGGTTTTGTCTGTTATTTTCATCAATTTTCAATTCTTGGGTTCATGAATTTTGTTTCAAAGAAAAATAGTTGCTATTGTCTACAAAATGAAATTATACCACCTAACCTACCCTTCTTTGTTGTTGTAATACATTCTATATAAATACGAATAGATTACTTCATGTACCCCTCTTTGTTGTCGTAAATAGAACATACAAGAACCAAAAGTAATTTTAGTTGTTCCTATTACCTTGTGGTGGACAATGACAAATTCTACTAAAAATGGTTTGAGTCTTGATAGTCCATATAACATAGAATCTAACAATCACTAAAACAACAATTGACATTAGAAACATAGATTATCAAGATATCTTTCCTTCATAATAATATCTTAAATTTTAAAATTATTCACATTATAATTCTAAAATTTACATACATACAAAATTTATATAAAATCTTTAAAAACATTTTTAATTAAGTTAAATAACTTTCAAATTCAATTAAATTCAATTAATAATGAATAAAATAATGAAAATTTAAAGTTTCTTATGAAAATATTAATATACCCATTAAACCTTTGAATTCAATTACTACTTTTGAAAATGATTATATTTTATAAGATTCTTTCTTATATAAAATTAAATTTGTGAGAATGTTAATGTTGTGGCTGTGTGACTGTAGTTCTTGTAGCTTTCTGTAGTAACTATTTCATAAATTATGCTTAATCATTTTTTAAAAATAAAAGACTAGTCCCTCTTGAAAATTGTCTATGCAGCCCTAATTATTAATTAATTAAAAATAAAGATACAATGCATTCTTTATTTTTAATTAATTAATAATTACATCAAATGTCTGTTTTGAAAACTGCACGGTACAAAAGTAAAAATGCCACGATTTTACGCGGAAATAACGCGGTTTGTTTCATGGGACAATTTCAGCAGTATAATCAAAATGTAGCTTTCAGTGCGAGGTTCACAGTTTCCTGCCAAGACCGACTTTCCCTGACCAAGGTCAGAATTCACGGACGGACCTGTCACGTGGGACCTGCTATTACAATCTAACACCTTCTTGCGATAGAAGGGCGTGATGCCCACGTGACTAGATTCTCTAAGATCATTACTACGGACTTTGTTGCAGGCATTTATGAGTTTTGCGACAAAAAAGATAGGCCTCTTGAACATTCTTCTCTTGAGTTGGTAATGACATCAAAAAGTACTGACAAAAGGGTTTCATTTACCTTGTAATAAACCCATGTGACAAGGTAGAGTCTTAGTTGGGTTTGAGTTACAGATTTTTTTTCCCCGTGTTCAAAACTTTGTGGCGTGATGGTCAGTTTCACATTTAATGATTTTGATAGACTTTAGATATGCTTTCTTTGTAATGTTGTTCCTTAAATTAAGGTGTAAATTAAATATAATAATCGGATAAAATATAATGTTTGTTTTTTTTATAATTTTTTTTTTTTGTTTTTAAAATTTAGATTGAATCAGAAATGGAATTATTAAGTGTTCAAGTTTGGTGGTTTAAAATTGAAGCTGATGTTCAAAATATGGCTTGAAAAATCTTATATTTCAAGCGGTGTGTTGGTGATAAATTGTGATGCATTATGGTTTAGCTAGTTAAATGCCCAAAAAGTTTGAAAAACATCTTTTGATCCTTTCATGGACAAAAAGAAAATGGAAGGCTATTTTTATTTATTTTCCTACTATTTTTTTTTTAATCATGTTTTATGTTGGAAAGAGTCATTTTTGGACATGGGTCTCCAAAATAATTTTGTTGTAGACTCTATGAGACAAATTATTCTGTTAATATATGGAAAAGTAGATTGATTAGATAACTCTCCATTTAGATATCCATTGATGATTTGGTATTTTAAATAGGAGGACCGCACTGTCTCTTCATAATCCTTCATATATCTAAAATTGATAATTAATTTGAATCGCGTCTACTTAACACTCTAGATCTAAAAATATTAGAAAATATGAAGTTTATGAACAATATACATACAAAATGAAAAAATTATTAATTAAATACAATTCAGAATACAAATGATTTTAAAATTAATTAATAATAGGTAAAATTTGCGTCCATAGACGTTGCCTTCGTATAAGTGGCCTATTACGTGACGGCAGTGCACACTCACTCTGTTAAAACTCTATAAATATGGCCCCTCCGGAGGAAAGGAAAGTAAGGCAGGGTAGACAAGAGAGGAGAAGAGAATGCACAGATGGAGGGGTTGTTGAAATACAAAACTCAATCCCGGTCTCAGTTTGTTGATGGTTCCACCTGTGAAGATCTGAGGCTAGTGAAGCGCCTCGGCAAGGGCAACATGAGCACGGTTTTCCTGGCTGTTCATCGTGGCACCGACAAGGCTTTTGCTGTGAAAGTGATGAATAAGGGGCATCTTCAAAAGAGGAACGCCTACAAAATGGCAGCTACGGAGAAAGAGATTCTGTCTTGTTTGGATCATCCTTTTCTTCCGTCTCTGCTTACCCACTTTGAGTCGGAGAATCATACATTTCTGGCCATGGAGTATTGTTCTGGAGGAGATATTAACGTCTTGAGGCATAGGCAACCTACTAAGACCTTCTCAGAGTCTACGATAAGGTGAATATTTATTTGTTCGTTTGGTGGATGTCTGCGTTCGCCCTGATTGTAGCGTGGCTTAGCCCTTCATTGTTGCCTTCCCTCTTTATTCTGATTTAAGTAGAAAAGAGCCAAACATTGTATTTACCCAAATTCTCAATATCAATCTAATTATATTAGATTGTTACCTTTTTGCAGTCAGTTGGTATCGAGAATTTTTGGTGCATATTCATTTACTTAAATATTATCCTGTTTTATGATTTATCTCAATTTTTTGCATTTAATAAGTTTCAATTCTACTAGACTTTTTTAAGACTAATGTAAATGAAAACTTTGTAACATAGTCTTTGTTACTATATTGTTCAGATTTTAATGGAAACCAATGCTTTTTTTCTCTGAATATAGTTAGATTCCTTGAGCTGAATGGGTTATATACTATATTATCTTCCTTCTTGAAGACAATTTTTGAGGTGACGTGTTAGCATGGATACACAGGTTCTACGCGGCGGAGGTCGTTGTAGCGTTGGAGTATTTGCACGAGCAGGGAATAGTGTATAGAGATCTAAAGCCGGAGAACATTTTAGTGCAAGATAGTGGGCACATAATGCTTACTGATTTTGATCTGTCCTTGCGTCTCATATCCGATCATGGCGAAGATGGTGAATGGCAGTCTCGATCGTTTGTGGGTACAGAGGAGTACATCGCACCCGAGGTCCTATGGGGGAAATTTCACTCGTACGCCGTTGACTGGTGGTCCCTGGGCATCTTTCTCTACGAAATGAGCCACGGGCGGACGCCTTTTAGGGGGTCAAATAGAAAGGACACTTTTGTGAATATTTTGAGCAAGAATCCTTTCTTCTCGACCTCATCTTCTCTCGACGATCTCGTTCAGAAGCTCCTTGCGAAAGAGCCGACAGACAGGCTAAATAGAAAACAATTGAAAAACCACCCATTCTTCAGCGGCTTGAGATGGGACCAACTGCAGTTTGTTTCTAGGCCTCCTTTTGTCCCGCCGCTCTCCCCTGAACCTGCGCTCACTTTTCTCCCAGAAAATGAGGAAGCAGGAGGAGACACGGGCATTCAACCCGACGGCTACAATGCGCAATGCGAGTTGGAAGTAGACAACAAAAGTGAATGCATATTTCGGGAGTTTTGAGACGATATGCTCTCCCAGTTGGACCAACACTCTTCCACCTGATGATGTCACTCTCCCTAAAACAAGACTTAGGTCGCCCATACCAATTGGCACCGTGTATCCATCATTCTGAATGTACATTTGATTGTAATTATTAATTAAATTATAAGTATGATTTAGAATGTTGGATAAACAATGTAGGGTTTAAATTTGATCTTGAAATTATTCACAATTTTTTTTTTTTTTTTTTATAATTTTATTTGAAAATGTTAAATATATATTTGATAGGTATATACAATAAGTGTATTATGCAAATATATTAATTTGAAAGAAACAAAAAATTTGTCTAAATTTTGTTATAGAAATTAGGGACAGTCTTGTTAAGAAGGGCTTGGATCATATTATCATTTGATCATATGCAATGGTTGCTTTAATGGATGATCTTTAGAGTGGGGTAATTATGGTAAGTGAAAGTTGTTGTTTTGGTGGTAGTTGATAGTTTGGGTCATTCAACTTTAAGGGAAAGCGATCATCTTCTTGAAACAATTTGTTTGTTTTCATGAATTGAAGTACAATGTCATGTAAATGTGGGGTCTATGTTCATCTCATTTGATGTTGTTACCAAAGTTATGGCTTTATATGTCATGTCCACATCTCAAAAAGTGGGCATAGACACAAAACCCAATTTTTTTAAAACATTAAAATATCCCTAAGCCATTTGCTCGTATCATGACAACATGACATCCTATCATGCACACTCGGTGATGTTACACGTACAACATCATTGCAAGCACACCGCTTAAAAGGTGAGGGGAGGTGGACACACACTCAAGTGCAACAAAATCCATACCACTCATCCTTGATGGAGGCTATCTTGATATGATTTAGCATCATGGTATAAGATACTTCACAAGAAACCAACTAAGGTCATCTTCTCATAAGGTTCATATATGATGAGAGTGAGGTCAAGTCTTCATGACGAGACCCAAACCTAGAAGCAACTATATTATCAAATTTCAATGGCATAAATATATGATCTTTCCATATTTGATCTATTGCTTTAAAAATTTATCTTTAACCCTAAATATTTTTAATTAATTCCTTCTTCACAAAAGAAATATTTGTTTCAAATTAGTAAGATGTTCTAAGTTTTCACCATCGCAAAATGAAGTGCGACCCAATCTAATTTGAATTCTAACAGATTCAACAATATTAATTTAAGGCCCTTATAAATTAATCTCAAATTTTGTGTGAAATTATTTAATTTCCTTTCTCTTTTTATGTGCATTTGATTTATTATTAGCCGAAACTCTTAGATTTTAATTTAAATACTACAAAGTCTTTTTTTTTTTTTTTTTTGTTTTGCTTACAAGGGGGTTGAATTTAAAAGGGAAGTAAAGGAATTCCTTGTGCCCAACGGTGCTGTCATAATAGTGGTTTACAATTCCTGAGAGGAACAAATTTTAGCTAAAATCACATTTTTAGAAATATAATGATTTAAACCTTAAAAAGTTTGATTTAAAGGATTCCAATTAAAGAGGGTTTGATCAAATCACCTTAGATCAAACCCCCTTGGATAGAACCTCGCTAGTTTTAAACCATACCTATAAATGTGTCTCCTTTACACCTATCAAAATGCTGATAAAAAATCACTTTTGATTTACCTTTTGGGGATCAAATGAATTCATTTAAAATTTATTTCAAATGATTATGGTATTTCTCAGAACAAGCTATCCAATGAATATAATTTTAATATGTTTTGGTTTTGTTATGTATTTGTTTTTTAAGTTTTATTAAATATAGGTTTTTCATCAAAATGAATTTCTTTGTTCTTCACATGTGGAAAATAGAAGATTATCAATTTTTTTTGAAAATATGAGTGCACCAGATATTGAAGTCCTTGATCCAACAAAAAAATAAAATAAAATTTTGACATATACAAAAAAGTTCTGCGTTATCGGTGCGTATGAATTGTAATTCGTTTGACTTTGAAACTTGATTAAGGAAAAAATATTCAATAAAAACTATCTAACCAAGTGGAAGCACTAGATATCAAAGTTAAAAATCTAAATTTGAAAGAATTAGAAATTTATCCTTCATGGAAAAAAAGTTATGCGTTATACGGTGTGTGTCACTTTTTAAAAATGTTGTTTTTTGAAAAAAATCAATTTTCATGGGAAATGGAAAAAGAAGTGCAATTTGATTCCAAAAATTTTGAAAAATATATTTTTAGAATGTACAAACAAAATTTGATGAGACTCTAGTTTGCACCATCTTCAAATTCCTCACAGTTTATCCACTATAAGTGCCCGAATGTGAAGATTTAGTTAAAAATAATAATTTCAGTGTCCAGTTTGGCCAAAAATTGTAAACCACTATTATGGGATCACCCCCAAATTAATTACACAAGATATAATTAAGTACTTGATATCTAAGTCAATGAGTTTAATGTTCTCCTAAAACATCTACTACTACAAGCATTACTAAAATTTTCAAGAAATAATTAATACGGTTTTAAAACTAACCACTAAGTTTATTTAGAAGAATAATTCAAGTTGATTAGTTAAATTATTCCTTCCATGATGACGACTAGAGGAAATTATTAAGACATACACAACTAATTTATACTAATAACATATTCTTAAATCCTTCTAGATTCTAATGTGGAACCCTCCATAATTTGATGATTAATCTTTTAATTTTTTCTTTGTGAAAAGAATACCTTAATTTCCACTCAAAAATATTGTTTATTCTTCTAAATTAATTATGTTATTTCTCCTAAGATGGTGGTTGAGCATACTAAAAAAAACAATTCTTAACTATAATGATTAAATTAAGATAAGAAATATTCTAGGTCGAGCCCATACATTTTCAACTTGTCCATTATGAATTTAAATGCCTTTCCTAGCTTAAGAATCCCATTTAGGGAATCTTGCTTACAAATTTACTTATTTTCATAAGCTTCAATAGAAAAAATGACACCTCATGAAACAATAGATCATCTAGATATGTATATTTTTAATGATACCTAACCCTAGGTTCTATATCACTAATTGCCATCTCCTAATATTTCATTTTCATTTTTTATTCTCATTCTAACTTGTAGATCAGGTTCACCCTAAAGAAGACTTCATTGAAGGTTATGGTTTAAGGCACATGTATAGGGGTAGGTTCACCTTTTCTATAGTGTCTCTCGTGTTGCTGTCACTGTTCTGATACTTTTTATGTTATGTTGTGTATCTTGAGACTGTGTTGGTGGTTGTTTCATCATTTTGATTTGGTTGGTTGCCAGTTTAGTGGACTTGGATGATTATGACACTCTTTACTTATATGATGATAAATGGAGTTTGATGTTGTGTTTGGATTAAATTGGTTATGTTTATCATATGGACTTAATACTATGCTTGCTATGCACTTGATTAGTGATTTCTTTATGATGTTTCTTATGATGTGGTTACTGTTTGAAGTCTTGGTGAGAGGGACAGTGTAGCATCGCTTGTTCATGAGTGCCTTGCTATGCCACGACTTCCTCTCATGGTGTGTTTGTTATTGGATATATATGTTGCTCGACATTTGGTTTGATGTAGGTTGCAGGTACCAGGCATCAACTCCACTTGCACTGTCAGGTTTGAGCGTGCCTTACAAGCCCAATGTGAATGATGTGGAAAACATAGTTGACAAGAAAGTTTCCCACCCTAGCCATCATCCTCGACAAGGATGAGTACCTAGTCTGTCACCTCATCATTGTGTTTGACAATGTGGTCTATTTGCAACCCCGTTCCTATTTAGGTATCGTGCTATTTTGAGTTGTTTAATTTTGATGGTCTAATTAATGTTGTTTTAATTATTTGATATAGTTGTTAGTCCATTGTGTAAAGTTTATAAATGTCGTTCAATTAATTATTTTAGTTTAAAAACGTTCGTAAGTGTTGTGTTGAATTAATTTTATTATTAAATTAAATTACTAAGTAGATGTGGTTAATTAATTATTAAATTAATTTGCTAAGTTATAATGATTCGATAATTATATATTATTACTTTTATTAATGATGAATATTTTAATGAAATGTAATGGAATAGTATTTGCATTTATTAATAATGTTTATTTGAAATTCAAATGCTATGGACAATGTTGTTTAAAATAAAATTTTAAATTGGAGATATTAAAATGGAATTTAAGTGATAATGTTAAATTACTAAAAAAGTAATTAAAAAGATTTGGAACGAGGAAACATTTCACATGCAAGTGCATGCATAGTCTTGAACTGAGGATTAGAGGGCAACTTGCCAATTTTTGAGTTTTTAATGATTTAGCATTTGATTTTTTTTATTTTCGAAAACAAATAACTTCTTTAATTAAAAAAATTGGGTTTTTTTTTTTTCAACAAGAAGTGTTGCTTTGCAATTGTCTTCCTTTATCAATTAAAAATACAACTTTTGGGTATTTTGGAAATTGCTTTTGGAGTGCCGATTGTGGCTGCAAAAGAGCTCGATCAACACATTTTCGCCATCATCGAAGCATAGGACCCCAGGTTGGAATCATTTCGCTCTTATTTTCATTTAATGGTAGTTTGTAGATAATCACCCTCTCTTCCATTTGCAAATTTGAATGTTTATGATTCGAGTGAAATGAAAATATAAGCATGTCATTGGTATTTGTAGCGAGGTTCGTTTTCTTGTCTCAGTAATTCATTTTCGCCCTTCAGTTAATTTTATCCCTTGCTGCATTCAAATTCCTCTACATGCTCATTTTTCTCCCTTATCATTCAATGTCTTGATGTTTCATTGTATCATATGGTTGTCTTGTAGTAGTTGATTCTCCCTGTATCATATGGTTTCCTTGTATCATTTGATGTATTGATGTTTCCTTGTATCATATGTTTGCTGTATGGGCAACCTGTTACATGTTAATCCAATGCTTCTTTTAGAGCTTCAATTTTTAGTTCGATGTTATTCAATATATATATATACTCTTACAACTTTATCCCAAAAGAGTTCAATTTTCTATTTTTTAGCAAATCTTGGCTATACATTGTAAATGGTTGATGCCTGGTGTTGGCTAGTTATTTGTGTGGTATTTAAGTTGCTATGAATTGTAATGAAGTAGCTTTAGTTGGTGTCCCACCTACAGAGTTTGCAATTGGTTCCTTCTAACAGCAGATTTCCATGGGTGAAAGATTAGATATGGCAACAGTGTATAGCTTAGGATTTACTTGCTTTCATAGTCATGCTACCTTGCAGTTATAATTGATAAAATCGCTTTAGGCAAAAGTTATCTTTTGTTCAAATCGTTACATTATTCATTTTAGTTGTTGGTTGCAAGATGTTTGCCTCTTATCTTTGGCTAGGGCAATCCTTCCAAAAGGTTAGAATTTAGTTCTTTTCATTCCTTTCATATATGTTAAGTTGCCTTAGATCTTGGAGTGGTCGACCCTTCAGATGGGATAGAGTTCGCCATATATGCTTTTAACCAGGGGTTTATATAATCAACAAGTTCTGCATTCTAGGCAATAACTTTCCTTAATCGATATGTAGAATAAGAGAATTTTATGTTTCTAAAAGTTCTAGATTTATTTTATCTCCAACATGGTTCGTTCTTCTATTAAGCTCTGATATTTTGTTTGTTCTTGGTTGTACCTATGGGTTAGCTCATGGCTATTGTATTCAATGCATTTTTTTTAAAGGAATATACAAATATATGGTTTTATTATGCTAGATTTGCTACATTTCGGTACTGTCAAAAGACAACCAAAAAGTATGTTCAAAATTATTTTTAACAGTATCATTTTAAATTAAATATGTTAATATACATATATTTATATTTTTATATATATAAACACACACACACACACACACATATATATAATCATTTACGATGATATATATGTATATATAGGTATATATGTATATGCGTGTAATAATTATATATCTCATGAATTATAATTTAAAGAGAATTTTTCTGAGTAATAATGCATATTTAGATCGATGTGTAGAATATGTTTATATAGTGTTTTAAAGATTTAAATGATTTCATAATGGAGGTTTGGATAAAATGGAAACAATGGTTTAATACGTTCTTTAAAATTTATTATGATGAATGTGTTAGAGAATTAAAAGATTCATTTTATTATGTGGTCCATGATGTGGGTCTTTCTCTTGTGTTAGTTTTGAAATGAGAAGACTTTATGTGGTGAATTTCTTGAAGTCATGTATGAGAGTTTGTTGGGAACCCGTAGTGTTGAGTCACTCTCATTTGGAGCTATGGGTAGATGGCCTTTTAAGATTCTAGAGGCAACGGGGAAACTCGCTTTATGTTGGATTTCCATGTTTGGATCTTTGTGATATCATTTGATTGTATTTTTGATTTTGAGCTCTTGTGGGTGTCACCTTGTTTCATGTTTTGCCTCTTGATATGGCTTTTGGGTGAGAAGGTTCATGCCTTGCATATGTACTTTGTTTTCATGATTTTGGTGCTTTGTGTGATTTGGTACACCCCTTGATGTCATGTGGTTTTTTTGATGCTACTAGGGAGAGTGGCTCTTCATGGGGGCCGATGCACAAAGGGGCAGCCAAGGTAACCCATGGAAGAGTTTGTTTAATAAGTGATAACATAATAAAATTAACTAGTGGGTTTGGGTAGGTACACACTAAATAAGATAAGTAAGATGCCTCACCCGTACCTTTAGTGCTTTTGTAGACTAAGGGTGGGATGAGAAGGCCTAGTCAACAAGATCACTACCTTGTCCTCATGAAAATTTAGTGATCCTGCATGTGTCACCCTATGGGGCTGGCGCCTAGTGAGAGGTAGCCAGGGTAACCATAAATGGGGGCCGACACTTAGTGAGAGGCAACCATGGTAACCCATGTTAGGGCCATGTGATGAAACTCTTCCTATAGTGTCCCTTGTTATTCCCTTGCCTTTGTGAGCCTTTGGTAGCAGTCATTCTTGATGTAGTTGTTAATTATGTTTATTGTTGCTCTTTGTTGTGGAGTCTTGTAGCCCTTTTGCTTGATTGTTCTATGTCTTGGATCTTTCTTGTCATCTCCTAGCATGGGAGGTGGGCCTAAGGGTCCATGTGGTCAGGTGGAATGTGCTATGCACCCAATTAGGTCCCCAGTCAGAGTTCATGAGGCATGGGAGTTATGCCCTTGCAGTGTTTCCAGAGCTTCACTAGTTTGGAGATATCATTGATAATATATATCATGATCATTTTAGATGTATTATTCAATTTAATTGATGTATCATTCCCATTTCATGTTGGGAGGCATGGTTGTACATTTGTAAACTTGAAGCAATGTAAACTCTTATGATTAATGTAATGTATTTATATTCATGGTTTATCATGTGTTCTCTAGTGGATGACTTATTATCTATGTAATGTAATGGATGGATGCTTATCATTGATGAAATGTGAAAAATGTATGCACAATTTATGCTTATTCTTTATAATGGATTTGAGATGTAATCTTTTGGTTCATTAATCATCATTATGGGATTGGGATTATGGTAAGTAATTCAGTCATTTTTACCCTAGAGGACTTAGCTAGACAATGTACATGTATAGTTTTATTATAAGTGTGTATGTTAACTTCTATTCATATAGTTTAATTAAAAAAAAAATTGTGCTATTATTGTTAGTTATTTAGTTGTCCTTTGGGGTTTGCATGGTAGGGCATTACAACTCGGTACCAGAGCCAGGTTATCAAAAATTGGGTACTCTAGGTAGATTGAGCTCATTATGTTAATCTTGCGCCTGACTCTTGAACTTATACATTCCCCTTTAATGTTGCACACGATCATGCCTAGGGGTAGGGGTTGTGGCCACAAAGCCAACCACTAGAGTTCTTCATCTCTGAGCTCCCACGGTTTTGAATGTGAGGAACATCAGGGTTCCCAAAACAACTTGGGAGGCAGAGGCCAAAATATGGAGCAACTGGGATTAGAGGGAGTACAATTGAGACAATTGCTAGAGGAGGTTCTAGGCTGCTTAGGTAAGAGGAAGAGCAACGTGTGCTTAGGGAGAGAGAGATCACCGAGGTGGAGAGACTTAGCAGTGAAGCAGGATGCCATAATAGTGGGTCACATGAGAGACCAATTGAGAGCACATCCTCCCACATTTGATGGTACTGGTGGAGGATTGGAGGCAGAAACATGGCTAATTGATCTAGATCGATGCTTTGCTATGCATCTATATGGAAATAATACTAAGGCTAGGTGTACCATCATGCACCTCAGAGGATTTGCATCCACATGGTGGTGACTAGAAGAGCAGAAACTGCATCTAGACATTGGTTCAGTGACTTGGGAGCTATTCATGGAGAGATTTAGGGCCTGTTTCCTATCAGACCACTAGAGACAATGGTAGACAAATGAATTCCATGAGCTGAGACAAATGAAAATGTCTGTAGAGCAGTATGAACGCTGGTTCTATGAGCTCAAGTAGTATGCGGGAATCGGTAATGATGAGGTGATGCTAGTACAACACTTTGTTAGGGGCTTGAATCCCCATATCAATGGAGGGGTCCTTGTCTTCGAGCCAAAGATGATGGAGGTAGCTATAGAAAAGGATCGTCTTGTGGAGGAAAACTTGGCCATGGCTTTAGGAGGCCACACATGTGTTTAGATTGGCAGTGCACTTACTTCTGGGTTTGGTTGTTGAGGTGGGAAGCCTCAAGCTGTAGGCTCATCCAGGAGTCATCATGTGCCCTCTAAGGGTGGTCAACAACAACAACAGTTGCAACCTAAGCACAACAATTCTTAGTCTCAATAGAGTGACAAATGTTAGTCCATAAAGAATCATAATTGGAAACAAAATCAACGTAACCGTTTTGAGCAGCCTACACAGAGTACACAGTTTGCACTTAGTTGGGGTAGCTTTGAATAGTCTAACGCACTATTCGGTGGCAGAGGTTTTGGTCGAGGCACATGTTGTTTCTCTTATGGTCAATAGGGTCATATTGCTAGACAGTGTCCACAAAGGAGCTCCATAGGTTTTAGTCAAAGGCCAACTACTCTCGAGTTGACGGTGGGTTATGTAGGTAGATCAAACTGAGTATTCATGACGGTTGATAACCACCAAGCTGATCATCAGGGCACCGTGGTTGAGGCATCAGGTGTGTTACATGGCACTAGTATTTCTATTCTCTTTGATTCTGGTGCTTTAGATTCATTTATTTCTCCTTCTATAGTAAAGCGTTGTAGACTGGTGGCAACAAAACAAGGGGTTAAGTGGTAGGTTGAATTGGCCTCTGGGACAAAGGTAGTGGTAGAATCTCTTGTTCAAGGTTGTAGATTGGGTATTAGGTCACTTGTGACTATGGTGGATCTTTGTATTCTACCTCTTGGATCCTATGATGTTGTTTTAGGTATGGATTGGCTAAGTGCTCACCAAGAAATGATAGAATTTCATCGTAAGGCTATGTGATATGTAGATATTTTGGGTAATGAGGTTGAGATTGTTGGCATACAAAGACCCATCTCCTTACAGATGATTTTTCTATGCAATTGAAGAGGTGTTTCTGTCAGGGTTGTCAGTTGTTTTCTGTGTTGATTAATGACTTGGATTTGGGAGAGAGCCTAGAGGTGTCACTAAATGACTATCCCCTCCTTAAGGAGTTTTCAGATGTCTTTCCCAATGAAATTCTAGGGATACCACTTAAGCATGACATCGACTTTAGAATTGATCTTGTACCCGGAGCTAAACCTATATCCTGGGCTTCATATTGGATGACAACACAAGAACTTCAAGAGCTTCGTTTGCAATTGGAGGAGCTATTAGAAAAAGGGTTCATTCATCCTAGTGTTTCCCCTTGGGGAGCACTAGTGATATTTGTGAAGGACGGTTCCCTTCGTTTGTGCATTGATTATAGACAGTTAAATAAAGTGACAGTGAAGAACTGGTACCCTTTTCCAAGAATTGATGATCTATTTAATTAGATAAAGGGGGCTAAGGTATTCTCAAAAATTGATCTTAAGTCGGGATACCATCAATTGTGGATAGCCGAAGCATATATACACAAAATTGCATTTCACACATCTTACGGGAATTATGAATTCACTATTATGTCGTTTTGGTTGACGAATGCACCATCAGTCTTCATGAGTTTGATGAATGGAGTCTTTCATACCTACTTGGATCGATTTGTTCTCGTATTCCTCGATGATATCTTGATCTACTAAAAAATGATGGAGGAACATGAGGAGCATTTGAGATAGGTGTTGCAGTGTTTGAGAGACCATAAGTTGTATGCAAATCTAGTGAAGTGTGAGTTGTTTAAGACGAAAGTGAAATACTTGGGTCACGCTATCTTTGGTGAAGGTATTGTTGTGGATCCTTCAAAGATCCAAGCTATCATTGATTGGCCTGCACCCATGAATGTTCTTAAAATTCACAGTTTTATGGGTTTGGCGGGCTACTATCAGTGATTTGTTCAAGGCTTTTCGAGGATTGCATACCCCATCACTTCTCTTCAAAGGAAAGGGAAGAAGTTTATTTGGTCAGAGCAGTGCTGGTTAGCTTTTCAAAACCTTAAGGAGAAGTTGACTAGGGCACCTATTCTAGTAGTTCCTGATCCTACTGGGGATTTCGTTGTGTGTATTGATGCATCCTTGGAGGGTTTAGGAGCCGTTTTGATGCAAGAAGGTCATGTGATTTCCTATGAGTCTCACAAGTTCAAGGATCACGAGTTGAATTACCCACACATGATTTGGAGTTGGCCATCATTGTACATGCTCTTGTGATATGGAGGCACTTTTTATTGGGGCATTGGTTTGAGCTACATAACGATCATTGCAGCTTGCAGTATATATTTATGCAGCCGAACCTGAATGCCAGGTAGAGGAGATGGATGAAATTTCTTTGTGAGTATGATTTCGAGGTTAAGTACATATAGGGAAAGGAAAATGTAGTGGTAGATGCTCTGAGTCGACGAAGACATGAGTTATTTGTAGTGACTCTTGGTGTGGACTTGAGGATCCAGATCC
Organism: Sequoia sempervirens; assembly: GCA_007258455.2. NCBI lineage: Eukaryota > Viridiplantae > Streptophyta > Pinopsida > Cupressales > Cupressaceae > Sequoia > Sequoia sempervirens. Next base: position 118,269,589 of record VDFB02049217.1, on the reverse strand, counting down.
TCGCAACACTTCCTTTAGATGGTTGGTACGAGGAAGTGAAATCAGAAATTGAGTTAGATAGAGCTTTGGAGGGAAAAATTGCTAGATATTCACTGGAATATGATGGCCTTTTGCGATATTTGGGTCACATGTATGTACCTCCTACTAAGGGTCTTCGTACCCTAATCATGACTGATGCACATTGCACTCCCTATTCTGCTCATCTGGGAGTCAAGAAGATGTTGTTGGAATATGTGCCTCAATCCTTACTGACATGAAACTCCTTTGAAGAAAAAGTCGGTGTGACATCATGGATGTCTAGCCGACTAACTGTTCTAAAGCTCTTGAAATGTTCATATCGCTGTGACAGGGTTGATGTCTTGCCGACATGACTATCATTGTGACTCTTTGTGTTTAGCGTGACCTTTTGTCAAATGGAGAACCTTCAAGCGACTGTTTGATCTTATCAGGTTGACTCACAGGTGTCAGGGAGAAGTCCCAGTGAATGGTGTAAGTCTCGTTGACGTCGGGCTAACACAAGGTTCATTGGGGAGAGGTCTCAATGAAATCAGAAAGTCTCATCGACGAGAGTATTCTTGTGGTGCCTTCACGGTGACAAAAGACTTCGCTGAGAAGTCTTGGTGACTTGAATAAGTCACTCTGAAAGTCTTTGGGATCACATGGGGCGCTCAGAGAAAGGTCATAGCGAAAGGCATAAGTCTTTCTGACTTGGTAGGACTTGGTGATGCTTGATGAAAGGTCTTGGCGACTTGGATAAGTCTCAGCGACTCGGGATAACAAGGTGTGCTCGGAGTAACCTCTTGGTGAAAACAATAAGTCTTGCTAATAGCAAATGTTCATCGATGTAACATGAAGTGGCCGGTGGAAAGTCTTGGCAAGAACGAAGTGTCTTGCCGATAGTATAACTCATCATTGTGACTTGTGACTTCGATATGAGTCTCACTGAAGAGCGATAGTCATGTCAAATCGAAAACACACGACGACATGACTCGAAGACTTTGATATGAGGTCTTGGCGAGATTGGTATGTCTTGCTGATGGTTTCTCTGAGTTTGATATGACTTGTGACATTTGATATGAGTCTCGTCGATAAGGGAAACTCTTGCTGATAGGAACAAAATGGACATCGATGGATTCAGTATGACTTGTGACACTCACTATGTTGTCCTGCCGACTGTTAAGACTTATGCTGATACTGTTATGAATACTTTGTGGCATCGGGGAGACACTGTTAGTGTCTCACCGATATGCCAACAAAGTTTGATCGCCTTTGACCGTGTGACCATCCTATGTGGAATCCCGCTAGACCAATCAAAGGAAGCAGATTTCAAATGGATGATGGTTGGATTTTTGCATCAATTACAACGCTGGAGAAAAATTGCATGCAAGGAAAAATCTGAAAAGGCATGGAAACTTTCTTTGATGGAGCATTGGCGGATAAGGATCAACAAGATGATAAAATCAGAATGTGATTAGAATTTTGTAATGAGTTTTTCAAGTTGTTGAGAGCATTTTCTGTGAAAGAGATTGAACAGTGAAACTACTGTGAAATACCAGAGAGTTGCATCTCTGATTGTATGTAATTTTGTTGTTACTGAAATACAAAGAGATTCAGCTTGGTGTGGTGGGTTTTTTCCCGATAGGGTTTTCCCATGTAAATCTGGTGTTTAATTTGTCTTTGTGTATTTGTTCTGTTTGTGAAAATATTTCATGTGTGTCTTAATTAGATTGTAATTTGAAAATTAAAAGCCCTGCATTGAATTTTTCCCTGTGGATTTGACGTTAGGAATGTGTTTCCGCACCTCTTCTTTCGTTGCAAGTGGTATCAAAGCCTGGTCAGTTGTGCTATCCTTGTGAGTGGGTTGGGTTTTTTGTGTCAATCCTTTTCCAGTGGGAGTTTGGTAGAGGTCTAATAATTTAATTATAGATTAAGATGGCAAGCACATCTAAAAAGATGGAGATAGAGAAATGCAATGGTAGCAATTTTGAGTTATGAAAACTCAAGATGGAAGATCTGTTAGTGGACCAAGATCTTTGGATTGCTGTGTCTGAAATGAAACCTCAGGCCATGAAGGAGGAAGATTGGGACCTGGTAGATAAAAAATCAAAAGGGTTGATAAGGCTCTGTCTAGCTGACTCTGTTCTTCTGAACGTGCATGAAGAAAAGACTGCAGCCTCTTTGTGGACAAGACTAGGTGCTATTTATCAAGGCAAGTCCTTGGTGAACAAGTTGTTCTTGAGGAAGAAGCTGTACAACTTGAAGATGCAGGATGGAGTTGGTGTTGCTGATCACTTGAATGCTTTCAACATGCTGATTGCTCAATTAGCATCTATTGGTGTGAAGATAGAAGAAGATCGCTGCATGCTATTGTTATGTTCTTTGCCTAATTCATGGGATCATTTGGTGATGGCTATTAGGAGTACAACATCCTCATTTAAGATGCAAGATGTTGTTGCTTCTCTGTTATTAGAAGAAATGAGAAGAAAATATTTTGAGATGACAAAGGAGGCTCTAGCTGTCAGAGGTAGATCAAAGGAGAAAGGCAAGAAGAAGGACAAGAAATCCAGATCGAAATCAGAAGGGAGATAAAAGTCTCCTGGCAAGAAGTCCAAAGTGAAATGCTAGAATTGTGGGCAACCTGGTCATGTCCGAAAGGACTGCAAGGAGGAGAAAAAGAAGAAGAAAAACTCTTCTGGCAATGATTCTTCTCAAAGTACTTAGTAAGTGATTCATCTTTGGAGATTGTTGGCTGTGGAAGAGTCATAATTCAATTCCCTAATGGAAGAGTGAAGGGAATCAATGATGTAATGCACATATCAGGTCTAGCTCGTAATTTACTTTCTGTAAGTAAGCTAAATGATATTGGAGTGTAGGTCACGTTCTCTGGAAATGGTTGCAAGATGACTAGAGGCTCTATGGTGCTAGCTAGGGGTGCTCAAATTGGTACCTTGTACAAGCTGGATGCACAAGCTATTCAATGCAATAGTGTCTCTGCAAAGTCACTTAAGGCTACTCATGGAGAAAAGAAGGAAAACGTTCTTGATGGAGTAAATGCCATGGAGGTTAAACTTCTAGTAGAGAAGACTATGCTCTGGCATCATAGGCTAGGCCACATTGGTGAAAAAGGTTTAAAAACCTTGAAAAATAAAAACCTAGTAGAAGGGCTTGAAGATTGTAACCTTGAGTTCAAATTTTGTGAACATTGCATATATGGAAAGCAACATCGTGTTTCATTTTATTCTAGTCCTCACAAATCTTCTGGTTTGCTTGATTATATTCATTATGATGTTTTTGGTCCAGTAAATGTTCCTTCTTTGTCTAAATCAAGATACTATGTGTCGTTTATTGATGACTATTCGAGAAGAACATTTGTATATTTTCTGAAAAGAAAATCAGAAGTGTTCAGTCGATTTAAGAAATTTAAAAATCTTGTAGAAAATCAGACTGGTAGAAAAATAAAATGTTTAAGGACTGACAATGGCGATGAGTTTTTCTCAGATGAATTCAAAAGTTACTATATAGATCATGGGATTAAAAGACATAAGACTACACCTTACACTCCACAACAAAATGGAGTTGTTAAAAGGTTCAACAAGACAGTAATGGAAAGAGCACGAAGTATGCTGAGCAGTGCTGGCTTGGAGGAGAAGTTCTGGGCTAAAGCTGTCTCTACAGCATGTTACTTGGTAAATCATTCTCCTAACTCTACTCTTGTTGAGAAGACACCTTTGGAAGCATGGTCTAGAAAGAATCCCTCTCTGAGACATATTCATGTCTTTGGCCATGAGGCATATGCGTATGTGCCATTTGAAAAAAGATCTAAGTTGGAAAACAAAGCTGTAAAGTGTATTTTTATTGGCTATAGTGCTGGCATAAAAGGATACAAGCTTTGGAATCTTGAGACTGAGAAGGTTTTGTACAACAGAAGCGTTATTTTTCATGAGATGAAGCCTTCTACATCAGATCTGCAGTTAAAGAAGAAATTAGAAAATGAAAAGGATGTAGCAACAATTCCTTCGACACCAGATAAAGAGGAATTGAAAAATCAAGATGTACCTGATACTGAGGAGAGCTCAAGTAGTTCTGAAAGTTCTGATGAAGATGAAGAACCACCTCAGCCTCAACCTATGAGGAAGTCAACTCGTGAAATAAAGTAACCTGAAAGGTATGGGTTTTCTTTAATTGAGTCTACTTGTGCCTACGCTTTAATTTCTAGCACTGATGAACCTAGGACTGTGAAAGAGGCATTTAAAATGTCTGATGCAAACTCTTGGTTGGAAGCCATGAATGAAGAAATGGCATCATTAGACAAGAATGATACCTGGAGTTTGGTGCCATTGCCTAAAGGCAAAAAAGTTGTGGGCTGCAAATGGGTGTTTAAAAAGAAAATAGGTCTGGACAGTAGTGTGGAGAAATATAAAGCAAGGCTGGTTGCGAAAGGTTATTCCCAGGTAGAGGGAATTGATTATGGAGAAATCTTTTCTCCTGTAGCTAAGCTGACATCTATTAGATTTCTTTTGTCACTTGCAGCAGCGTATGCCTTAGAAATTGAGTAGATGGATGTGAAGACAACATTTCTTCATGGTGATCTTGAAGAAGAAATTTATATGTCCCAGCCAGAGCACTTTATGGAAAAAGGTAAAGAAAGACTGGTTTGCAAGTTGAGAAAATCTCTGTATGGTTTAAAACAGTCTCCTAGAATGTGGTACCAGAAATTTGACACTTTTGTCTTGTCATTGAGATTTGTAAGATCAAAATGTGATCATTGTGTATATTACAAAGCTGAAAGTGATCAATTCCTTATTATTGCACTCTATGTTGATGATATGCTATTCATAGGAAATAGTAAGCTAATGATTTCTGATCTTAAGTCTTAGTTGTCTACAAAGTTTGAAATGAAAGATCTTGGTGTAGCAGGGTATATTTTGTGAATGGAAATAACCAGGGACAGGAAGAATAGAAAGCTTTGGTTTAGTCAAAGTAAGTATGTCAAGACTGTTTTGAAAAGATTTTGTATGATTGACTGCAAACAACTAGTTGTTCCAGTTATGCAGGGAATGAAGCTATCTATTGAGGATTGTCCAAAATCTCCTTCTGGGATGGAGGACATGACCAATGTGCCTTATGCAAGTGCAGTTGGAAGTCTCATGTATGCAATGGTTTGTACAAGGCCAGACATTGCCCAAGCAGTGGGAGTTCTTAGTCGGTTTATGGCAAATCCTAGGACACATTGGGATGCTGTGAAAAGAGTGTTTAGATATATGGAGGGCACTTCAGACTATGCTTTGTGTTACCATGGCAACTTGGTTGAATCACAGAGGACTCTTAGTATTCGAGGTTATGTGGACTCTGATTGGGTAGGGGACATTGACAGCAGAAGATCCACCAGAAATATATATTTTCATGATGAATGGTGGTGCAGTGAGTTGGATGAGCAAGCAACAAGCTGTAGTCGCCTTGTCCACAATAGAGGAAAAATACATGGCAGCAACACACGCCTGTAAAGAAGCAATCTGGTTAAAATGTTTGTGTTCTAAAATTGGTTTTAATGCAGGAAAGATTACTATTTACTGTGACAGTCAGAGTGCTATATGTTTGGCAAAGAATCCTACTTTCCTTGCCAAGATGAAACATATAGATGTACAGTATCACTTTGTACGAGATATGGTGGAGGATGGGAAGGTCTCTTTGGAGAAAGTGTATGCTCTGGAGAATGTTGCAAATGCATTGATGAAGCCTGTGATCACATACAAGTTTAGGTGGTGTGCCAGTTTGATGGGCCTCTTGGCCCATGAATTTCAGTAGTTTTATTATGTTTTGGAGGTGTCAGTAAGATCTTCATCAAGTGGGAGCTTGTTGGAATATGTGCCTCAATTCTTACTGACATGAAATTCCTTTGAAGGAAAAGTCGGTGTGACATCATGGATGTCTAGCCGACTAACTATTCTAAAGCTCTTGAAATGTTCATATCGTTGTGACAGGGTTGATGTCTTGCCAACATGACTATCGCTGTGACTCTCTGTGTTCGACATGACCTTTTATCGAATGGAGAATCTTCAGGTGACTATTTGATCTTATGGGGTTGACTCATAGGTGTTGGGGAGAAGTCCCAGCAAATGGTGTAAGTCTTGCTGACATCGGGCTAACACAAGTTTCATCGGGGAGAGGTCTCAACAAAATTAGAAAGTCTCGCCGATGGGAGTATTCTCGTGGTGCCTTCGCGGTGATAAAAGACTTCGCTGAGAAGTCTTGGCGACTTGAATAAGTCACTCTGACAGTCTTCGGGATCACATGGGGTGCTTGAAGAAAGGTCATGGTGAAAGGCATAAGTCTTTCTGACTTGGTAAGACTTGGTGATGTTCGATGAAAGGTCTCGGCGACTTGGATAAGTCTCGCCGACTCGGGATAACAAGGTATGCTCAAAGTAACCTCTTGGTGAAAACAATAAGTCTTGCTGATAGCGAGTGTTCATCGATGTAACATGAAGTGGCTGGTGGAAAGTCTTGGCTAGAACGAAGTGTCTTGCCGATAGTATAACTCATCGTTGTGACTTGTGACTTTGATATGAGTCTCACCGAAGAGCGATAGTCATGCCGAATGGAAAACACATGAGGACATGACTCGAAGACTTTAATATGAGGTCTTGGCGAGATCTGTATGTCTTGCCGATGGTTTCTCTGAGTTCGATATGACTTGTGACATTTGATATGAGTCTCGCTGATAAGGGAAACTCTTGCTGATAGGAATGAAATGGACATCGATGGATTCGGTATGACTTGTGACACTCGCTATGTTGTCCTGCCGACTGCTGAGACTTATGTTGATACCATTATGAATACTTTGTGGCATCGGCGAGACACTATTAGTGTCTCACCAATATGCCAACAAAGTTTGATCGCCTTTGACCGTGTGAACATCCTATGTGGCATCCCACTAGAACAATCAGAGGAAGCGGATTTCAAACGGATGACGGTTGGATTTTTGCATCAGTTGTAATGCTGGAGAAAAACTGCATGCAAGGAAAAATCTGAAAAGGCATGGAAAATTTCTTCGATGGAGGATTGGTAGATAAGGATTAACAAGATAAAATTAGAATGTGATTAGAATTCTGTAATGAGTTTTTCGAGTTGTTGAGAGCATTTTCTGTGAAAGAGATTGAATAGTGAAACTACTGTGAATACCAAAGAGTTGTATCTCTAATTGTATGTAATTTTGTTGTTACTGAAATACAAAGAGATTCAGCTTGGTGTGGTGGGTTTTTTCCCGATAGGGTTTTCCCACGTAAATCTGGTGTTTAATTTGTCTTTGTGTATTTGTTCTGTTTGTGAAAATCTTTCATGTGTGTCTTAATTAGATTGTAATTTGAAAATTAAAAGCCCTGCATTGCATTCTTCCCTGTGGATTTGACGTTAGAAATGTGTTTCCACACCTCTACTTTCCTTACAGATGTATGCAGACCTTCATCCGCTATACTTCTGGACTGGAATGAAGAGAGACATCAAAAAATTCGTGGTGAGATGCTTGGAGTGTCAAAGAGTTAAGTTGGAACACCAACATCTCACAAGTCTTTTACAACCCCATCTCATTCTGGGGTGGAAATGGGATATCATATCGGTGGACTTTATTGTTGGTTTACTGATGTCTTCTCGTCGACACGATCCTATCATGGTCACTGTCAACAAGTTGACCAAGGTGGCACACTTTTCTCTTGTTTGGTCATCTTTTACTACTTCATCGATGGCTAGAGTATTCATGGAGGACATTGTTAGATTGCACAAAATTCCATGAAGGATTATTTTTGATAGGGATTCAATGTTCACTTCTGCATTATGGACATCTTTATAGCATGCCTTAGGAACCCAACTGAACTTCAGTTCTGCATACCATCCAGAGACAGATGGACAAACTGAGAGGGTCAACCAAGTTCTTGAGGACATGCTTTGGATGCACGTGATGGATCAATAGTCGCATTGGGAGGACTACTTGCATTTGGTGGAGTTTGCATACAATAATGGATATCACAATTTGATCCGTATGCCTCCCTTTCAGGAATTGTATGGTTATCCTTTTTGGAACCCATTGAGTTGGGACTGTCTTGAGGACAAAGTTCTCCTTGGACCCAAAATACTTCAAGATATGGAGCAACAGGCTACTCGCATTAGAGAGCACTTGGTGGTAGCGCAAGATAGGTAGAAGAAATATGCAAATGTGCATAGGGTCAACCGTCCGTTTTTAGTCGGTGATTGGGTATTATTGCAAGTGCATCCACAAAAGAGTCCAATCCATTATGGGAAAGGCAGAGCTCATACCTCATATTGTGGGATCGTTTGAGGTGTTGGAGAGAATTGGCCCCGTTGCTGATTGCCTAGCTTTGCTGCCCAGTCTATCATGCATACATGATGTGTTTCACGTTTCTATACTTAGGCCTTATTATCCTAATATATCTCATGTACTTGATTGGAATGCATTACAAGTAGAGGATGGGTAGCTAGCACTCGAGCCCATGGTTTTTCTTTAGCACAAGAGGCTCGCTCTTAGGGCCAGAGAAATTTAGCAGGTGCGGGTCCAATGGGACCCTAATGATGAGACTTCAGTGACATGGTAGGATGCATCCCACATTAGAGAGTCTTTTCCTTATTTGTTCATAGGCTTCCAAGAGTAAGCCTAGTTCTAGGGGGAGGATGTAGTGCCTCTTGTGTTGCTATCACTATACTAATACTTTTTATGTTATGTCAAGTGTATCTTGAGACTGTGTTAGTGGTTGTTTCACCATTTTGATTTGGTTGGTTGATAGTTTAGTGGACTTGGATGTTTATGATACTCTTTACTGATATGATGATATATGGAGTTTGATGTTGTGTTTGGATTAAATTGGTTATGTTTATCATATGGACGTATTACTATGTTTTCTATGTACTTGATTAGTGATTGCTTTATGATGTTGCTTATGATGTGGTTACTGATTAAAGTCTTGGTGAGAGGGACGGTGTAGCATTGCTAGTTCGCAAGTTCCTTGCTATGTTGTGACTTCCTCTCACAGTGCGTTTGTTATTGGATATATATGTTTCTCAACATCTAGTTTGATGCAGGTTGCAGGTACCAGGCATCGACTCCCCTTGCAATATTAGGTCTGAGCGTGCCTTACAAGCCCAATGAGAATGATGTGGAAAATGAAGTTGAAAAGAAAGTCCCCCACCTTAGCCATCATCTTCAACAAGGATGAGTACCTAGTCCTTCGCCTCGTCATTGTGTTTAACGATGTGGCTTGTTTGTAACCCCGTTCCTATTTAGGTATCGTGCTGTTTTGAGTTGTTTAATTTTAATGGTCTAATTAATGTTGTTTTAATTATTTAATATAGTTGTTAGTCCATTATGTAAAGTTTATAAATTTCATTTGATTAATTATTTTAGTTAAACAATGTTCATAATTGTTGTGTTGAATTAATTTTATTATTAAATTAAATTACTAAGTAGATGTCGCTAATTAATTATTAAATTAATTTGCTAAGTTATAATGATTCGATAATTATATATTATTACTTTTATTAATGATGAATATTTTAATGAAATAGTATTTGCATTTATTAATAATGTTTATTTGAAATTCAAACGCAGTGGATAATGTCGTTTAACATAAAATTTTAAATTGGAGATATTAAAATGGAATTTAAGTGATAATGTTAAAATTACTAAAAAAGTAATTAAAAAGATTTGGAATCAAGAAACATTTCGCATGCAAGTGCATGCATAGTCTTGAACTAAAGATCAGAGGGAAACTTGCCAATGTTTGAGTTTTTAATGATTTAGCATTTGATTTTTTAATTTTCAAAAACAAATAACTTTAATTAAAAAATTTGGGTTTTTTTTTTTTCAACAAGAAGTCTTGCTTTGCAATTGTTTTCCTTTGTCAATTAAAAATATAACTTTTGGGTAGTTTGGAAATTTCTTCTAGAGTAGAAATTGTGGGTACGAAAGAGCTCGTGATCAACACATTTTTGCCATCATTGAAGCATAGGACCCTAGGTTGGAATCATTTCACTCTTATTTTCGTTTATCGGTAGTTTGTGGATAATCACCCTATCTTCTGTTTGCAAATCTGAATGTTTATGATTCAAGTGAAATGAAAATACAAAGATGTCATTGGTATTTGGAGTGAGGTTCATTTTCTTGTCTCAGTAATTCATTTTCACCCTTCGATTGGTTTTATCCGTTGTTGCATTCGAATCCCTCTACATGCTCATTTGGATGCCTTATCATTTGATGTTTTGATGTTTCCTTGTATCATATGGTTGTCTTGTAGTAGTCAATTCTCCCTGTATAATATGGTTTCCTTGTATCATTCAATGTATTGATGTTTCCTTGTATCATATGTTGGCTACATGGGTGCCCTATTACATGTTAATCCATCGCTTCTTTTAGAGATTCAAATTTTAGTTCGATGTTATTCAATATATATATACTCTTATACCTTTATCCCAAAAGAGTTTTATTTTCTATTTTTTAGCAAATCTTGGTTGTTGTAAATAGTTAATGCCTGTCGTTGGCTAGTTATTTGTGTGATATTTAAGATGATATGAATTGTAATGAGGTAGATTTAGTTGGCATCCCACCTGTAGAGTCTGTAATTGGTTCCTTTTGACAACAAATTTTCATGGGTGAAAGATTAGATATGGCGCCACTGTATAGCTTAGGATTTACTTACTTTCATAGTCATGCTGCCTTATAGATATAATTGATGAAATTGCTTTAGGCAGAAGTTCTCCTCTTTTGTTCAAATCATTGTTATTCATTTTAGTTGCTGGTTGCAAGATGTTCGCCTCTTATCTTTGGCTGGGGCAATCCTTCCAAAAGGTTAGAATTCGGTTCTTTTCATTCCTTTCATATATGTTAAGTTTCCTTAGATCTTGGAGTGGTCGACCCTTCAAATGGGATAGAGTTCTCCATTTATTATTTTAACTAGGAATCTATATAATCATCAAGTGCACTGCTTGGTTGTAGGAATCTGCATTCTGGGCAGTAATTCTCCTTAATCGATATGCAGAATAAGATAATTTTATGTTTCTAAAAGTTTTGGATTGATTTTATCTCTAACATAGTTTGATCTTCTATTAGGCTCTAAGATTTTGTTTATTCTTGGCTATACCTACGGGTTAGCTCATGGTTGTTGTATTCAAAGCATTTTTTTTAAAGGCATATATATATATATATATATATATATATATGGTTTTATTATACTGGAATTGCTACGTTTTCGGTACTGTCAAAAGACAGCTAGTAAGTATGATCAAAATTATTTTTAACAGTGTCATTTTAAATTGAATATGTTAATATACTTATATATATATATATAATCATTTAAGATGACAATTATGTATATATAGGTTGTAGAGCCCCAATACTAGACCTGCACAAACACAACAAACAAACATAATGTTAGATCAAATGCAAGTGAGAATCAAGATTCCCCATGAAATTCATTTGCAAAGCTCAAATAGGAAACAAAATGAGGAAAATTAATCAAGAAAACAATGAAATCCTATTTTAAGATGCAAAATCTCAATCCCATGGGGGAATTGGTGCCAATTTGATGTGAAAATTGGCCCTTTCCCAACTCCTATGATGCAATGTTGCTGAGTGATCCACTTTCTTGAAGATTCAATTGAGCTCTATGATGAAAAATCTGCATAACCTAGCTAAGAACTTGATAAAATTGATGAAAATAGATATGCTTGAGGATGAAATTGAGTATAGTAGACTTGCTCAAATTGTGGATGATCAAAACAAAGGATGAGCCTCTTATTTATAGAAAGAGAAGATGGAGGAATGAGCAAAATGGAGCAATGTGGGATCATTCAACATCCAATGGGCAAGTGCCACTTGTCACTATGTGAATGGAGGAAGCTTGAGCACATTTTGATGAATGTGCACAATAAATGAAATTAGGAGGAATTTTAAAATTATGAAATGACATGTTAGAGGGAAAAAGAATGAATTAAATGCCACTTGGATCAATGCACAAGGACATGTAAGAGGGAATGGATGTTTTGTTGGAAGGACAAATCCACTTGGAGGGATTTTCAAACTTGGAGGAATATTCCCATAAAGATGCCAAGTTGAAAGAAAATAGGGATTTAATAAATCCATTAAATGTATTTTCATGTGCAAGTGGCAAAATCGAGAGAAGCTGGATGATTAGGATTAAATTAATCATGGTTTAATTAATTTAATAAGGGATTAGATGATGTGACTATTTGATTTAGATTTTTGGGTTGATTTAAATCAAAGTTGAGAAGAATGTGATTTAGATTTAATTAAATAAAATAATTTTGATTTATTTAATTAAAGAGGATGATGATGTTAGATTAAATTAAACAAGGTTTAATTTATTTAATTTAATAAGATGACTTTATAGATTTAATCAAATAAAATGAATTATTTAATTAAATAGAAAAAGGAGGGTTAATCAAATAACATTGATTTATTTAATTAACAAGAGAGAATGACTTAATCAGATAAATGATGATTTATTTAATTAAGGGACGAAGAGTGATGATTAGCTAAGAAGATGATTTAGGACGAAACGATCTTAGTAACCAGGATCAAGTGTGTCGGTATATTTTTCGTGTCTACATAGGTATATATGTAAATGCGTGTAAAATTTTTATATCTCTTGAATTATGATAAAGAGAAATTTTGTGAGTAATAATGCATATTTAGATTGATGTGTAGAATATGTTTATATAATGTTTTAAAGATTTAAATTATTTCATAATGGGGTTTTGATAAAAAGGAAAAGATGATTTAATATGTTCTTAAAAATTTATTACAATGAATGTGCTACAAAATTAAAAGATTAATTTTATTATGTGGTCCATGATGTGGGTCTTTCTCTTGTGTTAGTTTTGAAATGAGAAGACTTTATATGGTGACTTTCTTGAAGTCATCTATGAAATTTTTTTGGGAACCCATAGTTTTGAGTCACTCTCATTTGGAGTTATGGGTAGATGACCTTTTAGGCTTCTAGAGGCAATGGGGAAACTCGCTTTATGTTGGATTTCTATGTTTGGATCATTGTGATATCATTTGATTGTATTTATAATTTTGAGCTCTTGTGGGTGTCACCTTGTATCATGGTTTTGCCTCTTGATATAGCTTTTGGACGAGAAGGTTCATGCCTCGCTTATGTACTTTGTTTTCATGATTTTGGTGCTTTGTGTGATTTGGTACACCCATTGATGTCATGTGGTTTGTTTGATGCTACTAGGGAGAGTGGTTCTTCATGGGGGCCAACGCACAAAGGGGTAGCTAGGGTAACCCATGGAAGAGTTTGTTTAATAAGTGATAACCTAATAAAATTAACTAGTTGGTTTGGGTAGGTACACACTAAATAAGATAAGTAAGATGCCTTACCCGCACCTTTAGTGCTTTTTCAGACTAAGGGTGGGCTAAGAAGGCCTAGTCGACAAGATCACTACCTTGTCCTCATGAAAGGTTAGTGGTCCTGCATGTGTCACCCTATGGGGCCGACGCCTAGTGAGAGGCAGCGAGGGTAACCATAGATGGGGGCTGACAACTAGTGAGAGGTAGCTAGGGTAACCCATGCTAGGGACATGTGATGACACTCTTCCTATAGTATCCCTTGTTATTCCCTTGCCTTTGTGAGTCTCTTGAAGCAATCATTCTTGATGTAGTTGTTAATTATGTTTATTGTTTCTCTTTTTTGTGGAGTCTTGTAGCCCTTCTACTTGATTGTTCTATGTTGTGGGTCTTTCTTGTCATCTCCTAGCATGGGGTGTGGGCCTAAGGGTCCACGTGGTCAGGTGGAATGTGCTATGCACCCCATTGGGTTCCCAGTTAGAGTTTGTGAAGCACAAAGTTGTACCCTTGTGGTGTTTCTAGAGCTTCAACAGTTTGGAGATATCATTGATAATATGTATCATGATAATTTCAGATGTATTATTCTATGTAATTGATGTCTCATTCCCATTTCATGTTGGGATGCATGGTTGTACATTTGTAAACTTGAAGCACTGTAAACTCTTATGATTAATGTAATGTATTTATATTCATGGTTTATCATGTGTTCTCTAGTGGATGACTTATTATTTATGTAATGTAATGGATGGATGTTTAAATCATTGATGATATGTGATGGATGTATGTACAATTTATGCTTATTCTTTATAATGGATTTGAGATGTAATCTTTTGCTTCGTTAATCATAATTATAGGATTGGGACTAGGTTAAGTAATGCAGTCATGTTTACCCCAGAGGACTTAGCTAGACAATGTACATGTATAGTTTTATTATAAGTGTGTATGTTAACTTCTATTCATGTAGTTTACTTTAAATTTTTTTTTGTCCTATTATTGTTATTTATTTAGTTGTCCTTTGGGGTTTGTGTGGCGAGGAATTACATTTTCTTTATTGAGATGAGAATTATAATGTTTCTTTTTATGTTCATTGTAAGTTTGAAGGAGATACTATATGGGTGCTACATTGGATTTGGTATTCTTGGCTCATTCATTTGTTTATTCCTTTTTTTAAATATTTTATTATATTTTTTAAAGTTATTTTTATTTGTAGTACAAGATGCATGGGGGTCGATCGTAGGGACACCATGGCCCATAGGTCACTAGTCTCTTTAAGAATAACCAAAGAAATGATGGCTATAAATATATGGAGTATGACTACATGAGTTTAGTTATAGGTCATTTAAAAGTAGAACAATGGTTTTCTTTTGTCTCTTACCAACCTTGCTAATAGCTACAATCCACTGGTGTTTTTTATTGTTAAAACTATGGTAAGCATGGGCACTTTTGTAAGGATTATAAATAATAAAAAATAAGAAGCAAACAAAACTTGATCATAATTCTATGTATGAGAAGGAAGATGGTGATGTGTTCATTATAGCTTTGGAAACTCATACAAGTAATGATGCATGGTTAATTTTCTTAGGTGCATCTTTCCATATGAAATCTAATAGAGATTATCTTTTTGAATATGAAGAATTTGATGGAGGCAAGGTGTAATTGGATGATGATTATTATTTAAATATTGTTACCCATGATAAAGTTAGAATCAAATTTCTTGATGGTAAAATAAAAATGATTGATGGTGTGTTGAATATCCTTGGATTAGCAAAACAATATTAGTTATGAGAAAATTAAAGATGTGGGTATTGAAGTCTTTTTTTGATGCATGATGAAAGATGGTGAGAGGTGCTATGGTGATCACTAGGCATGTGAGATTTATTTGTTTGGTTCAGAGGGTTTGTGTAAGGAAAAACAAGGAGGGCATCTCATAGAAACTCCAAATAGTAGTGCCTTCAGTAATTTCAATTTCGATTAGATTACCTCAAAAACATGTACAACTATGTCCTAAAGTGGAAATAGACATAGTGTTGGAATGTATGCCTCAATCAATACAGGCTGAAACCTCATTAGGAGCCAAGTCGGTTTGACAACTCTCATGTCTGGGCGACAAGCAGTTTCTATCATCATGTTTTGAACAGGTCGATGTGACCTAATCTGTGTCTTGCCGAATGCTTTCATTGTGGAGCTATCACTGTGACAAGGAGTTTTCGGTATGACCTCTTAGTGCTCGGGAGACCTCTGGACAACAAGCATTCAATCGTGAATCGAGGAGACTCATGGTGACCACAGACTTTGGGGTAGCTTATAGCGGCTCGGTGAGAAGTCCCAGTGAAGTGTTAAAGTATCACCAATAGTTTTTTGGTATGTGGTCATCAGGGAGACTTGGCTAAAGGAAATGCTATAGGTAAGAAGTCCTACCGATGAGAGAAAGTCACACCGACCGCATTCATTCAGGATAACATAATGGTTTTGATAAGATGTCCCAACGACATTGAAATGTCTCATCAACGGGAGCTCAAGTGTTAGTCATCAGTGAAACACAAAGGGTTTCGAAGAGATGTCTCAGCGAAGGTGTTCGGTCTTGCTGATAGTTGTATACTTTCGGTGTAACTTAATGTTGCTCTATGAGACCTCTTGGTGATATCGGCATGTCTTGTGGACAATACTTTATGTTGAAGCTTCGGGGTAAGTCTTGGAGTTCGATAAGATCTCTCAGTGATAGACAAAGTCTTGGCGACTACTCTTTGGAGCTTGGTATGTTTGAGGGTTTCAGAGTAACTTGATGACTCTATATATGGTCTCAGTGAAAGATGATTGTCTGGTCGATAAGAACACTAGCTTTGGTATAACCTTTGATGACTCGCTATGATCTCCTGGCGAAAGAAACAGGTCTGGGCGATTGCGTGGTGACTCGGTGTAACACATGAAGCTTGATGGAACATCTTGGCAATATTGGTTACTCTTGGCGACATCGATATGAAGGTTATGTGGCATCGGCGAGACACTGTTAGTGTCTCACCGAGATGCCAATACAGTGCAAATTCTGTTGACAGTTTGATCGTCCGATGTGGCATCTCGTGGATGAATCAGAAGAGCCAAATTGGAACCGTTGGGAGTCTATTCATTGTGACAGTTCTGTGAGGAAGCTCGATAGCTAGGAACGAAATGAATATAGTTTGTAATCTCTGTAGTGATTTGGTTGGTTCAATCAATAGTTGTGTGTGAATAGTTCAAATTGTATCAGTGTGAATTCTATTCTGTGCTGACTGTAACTTGAAGGTTCCTATCCAATATTGTTAATGGTTAAAGCTGCTATAAACAAACACCAGAAAGATAAGTCTATGAATTGTATGTAATCTCAATTACTGTAATACAAAGTGATTTCTCTTGGTGTGGTGGGTTTTTTTTCTCCCATAAGGGTTTTCCCACGTATATTTGGTGTTCTTGTGTGATTGTCAAAACTCTGTTTTTGTAATCTGTTTCATAGTGCATCTTAACTTGACTGTAATTGTAAATTTTAAAGTGTATCTACATTATTTCTTGAGGTATTAATGTTAGGAGAATTGTTTTCCGCATCTAATTTTCCTTACAAGTGGTATCAGAGCCTGGGCAGTTGTGTTATCCTTGTGGGTACGTTGGGTTTTTTGTGTCAATTCTGTTCAGTGGGAGTCTTGTAGAGTTTGTTATTTCTAATTATAGATTAAGATGGCTAGTACATCTGGTAAGATTGAAATAGAGAAATTCAATGGCAGTAACTTTGAGTTGTTTAAACTCAAGATGGAGGATCTTCTTGTTGACTGTGATCTTTGGATTGCTGTGGCTAGAGTGAAACCTATAGGCATGAAGAAAGAAGATTGGGACCTTGTAGATAGGAAGTCTAAGGGGATGATAAGGCTCTGTTTGTTTGGCAGACTCAGTGCTTCTGAATGTGCATGAGGAGAAGACTGCATCTACCTTGTGGAAGAGACTAGCGTCTATTCATCAGGGGAATTCCTTGGTGAATAAACTATTCCTGAGGAAGAAACTATACTCTTTGAGAATGCAGGAAGGAGGGTCTGTAGCTGATCATTTGAATGCATTTAACATGTTGCTTTCTCAATTGACATCTATTGGTGTGAAGAATGAAGAAGAGGATCATTGTATGCTACTATTATGTTCTTTTCCAGACTCATGGGATCATCTAGTGATGGCTATTGGGAGTACAACATCCAGTTTCAAAATGGAAGATATTGTTGGTTCTTTGCTGTTAGAAGAAATGAGAAGGAAGTCTTCTGAGATGGCGAAGGAGGCTCTTGCTGTTAGAGGAAGGTCAAAGGAGAAAGGCAAGAATAAGGACAAGAAGTCCAAATCAAAATCAGAGGGGAGATCAAAGTCTCCTGGCAAGAAGTCCAAGGTGAAGTGCTGGAATTGTGGGCAACCTAGTCATGTCTGAAAGGATTGTAAAGAGGAGAAAAAGAAGAAGGGATCTTCTGATAATGGTTCTTCTCATAGTGATGGTGACGCCTTCATTGCAACCTTGGCTACTCAGGCATCAGATGATTCTGACTGATTGATTCTGAAGCATCTTTCCACATGACATCTCACAGAGAATGGCTCACGAAGTATGAAGAATACAATGGTGGAAAGGTGTACTTGGAAAGTGATTCTACCTTGGAGATAGTTGGCCGTGGAAGAGTCAGAATACAAATTCCTGATGGCAGAGTAGAGGGAATTAATAATGTTATGCACATACTAGGTCTGGCTCAAAATCTCTTGTCTGTAAGTATGCTAAATGATGTTGGTGTACAAGTTACGTTCTCTAGAAATGGCTGCAAGATGACTAGAGGTTCAATGGTGCTGGCTAGAGGTGCTCGAATTGGTACCCTGTACAGGCTGGATGCACAAGCTATTCAATGTAACAGTATCTCTGTAAAGTCATTGAAAACTGCTCATGGAGGTAAAGAGGGACATATCCCTAATTATGTAAACTCTATGGAAGTAAAAATTCCTACAGAGAAGACTATGCTTTGGCATCATAGGTTAGGCCACATAGGAGAAAAAAGGTTTAAAAACCTTGAAGAATAAAAACCTGGTTGAGGGGCTTGAATATTGTAATCTTGAATTTGAATTCTGTGAACACTGTATATATGGAAAGTAGAACCGTGTTTCATTTTATTCTAGTCCTCATAAATCTTCTAGTTTGTTAGACTATATTCATTTGGATGTTTTTGGTCCAGTGGGTGTTCCTTCTTTGTCTAAGTCAAGATACTATGTGTCATTCATTGATGATTATTCAAGAAGAGCATTTGTTTATTTTTTGAAAAGTAAATCAGAAGTGTTCAGTCGTTTTAAGGAATTTAAGAACCTTGTTGAAAATCAGACTAGTAGAAAAATAAAATGCTTAAGGAATGATAATGGTGGTGAATTTTGTTCTGATGAATTTGAAAGATATTGCAAAGACCATGGAATTAAAGACACAAGACTACACCTTATACTCCATAGCAGAATGAAGTTGTAGAAAGGTTCAATAGGACAGTGATGGAGAGAGCATGAAGTATGCTCAGTAGTGCTGGCTTGTGTTGATGGTGATTTTGGCACCACAACAATGCAAGCAGAATATTGATACTCTGCTTCTCTTGAAAGAGAAAGGAAACACATGGATGCCTTAGCTCCCAAGGTCTTGGTAGTTGGGTCTCAACTGTGCTGATGTCCCTCAGTGGTCAATGTGATAGTAATGTTCAAGGGGCTTGCTGGTGTTGAGCTTTTGGACTGTTATGGAGTTAAACATGAATTCAAACCTACTCTAATAAGGGTTTTTAAAGAAATAGAAAAAGATGGATCAGGGCTTTGGATCATAAGAGAATGATACTTCATCCAAATTAACCAGACCTACCACCTTCCAAGGAATTCCT
The DNA here is from genome assembly GCA_007258455.2 of Sequoia sempervirens. NCBI lineage: Eukaryota > Viridiplantae > Streptophyta > Pinopsida > Cupressales > Cupressaceae > Sequoia > Sequoia sempervirens. The sequence goes on along the minus strand of VDFB02049217.1, from coordinate 118,250,321 downwards.
AACTAAAACTGCAGAACAAACTTAACTTGTGACTAACACACAGTTTCATTCATTCACAGTGCTGATTTCAATAGTAGATTGCAAGTTACCATTTAAAAAAAACATAAAATTAAACTCATTCCTTTAAAGCTTCTCAAATCAAAGGATCAACTCAAGACAAACACCATTCTGAAACACAACATGAAGTAGATTAAGATTTGGTTGCTTCTACTGTTGGTGAAACAGATAAGCAACATTTACAAAGCTAGCACAATCACCAGTGTACAGAGAATCTGTGACTCCAAATTGTTTTTCATTTACACTAAGGAAACTAAAAGGTACATTAATCTATGCTAAATTTGAATCTAAGTCCTCACCAAGAAGACAAAAGAAACTCCTATTACAAAGAATCAGGAGGCAACTTCTATCCTCTCTATTCCTATTCTACTCTAGAGGTTCTAATTTTAGCTGTTATCCTCTTGACAAAGAGGCAAGACTGCCATATATACATTCCTTCTCGAAAAGCATGTCGGCTGCATGTTTTAGGGTTTACAAAATATCTCCTCTGTTAGAGGGTCAGCTTTTTTCTTTGCAAAAAATTGGTTCTACAATAAATCCGAATCCCTGTTGTCTGTCGGTGAAGATTGTCTCCTAGAAAGATCCGTAGATCTTTTGCAGCTACCACACTTATTTTTGGATTCCGTGTCCATTTTTGAACTCCAGCGGTGTTGCTTTGAGTGCCCTAAAATATCATCATTAATGCCGAGCTACCCCTATTAGGAAACACTAGCTGGCGTTATGACTCATGGCTTCCTCCATCTTCGGCTCTCTTCCCGCTCTAGATCGGTCCCTCTGCAATTTGTCGACGAGACTAATTTCCTTCGCCGAGACACTACACTGAAGTCATTTCCTTAACTGAGAGCTCACTTTACTTTGGGGAAACCTTGCTTGATTAGTGAGACGTTACACCATGCTCAAAATGCTATACCGAGGGCAGAAAATATGTCAGTGGGACCCTATCGGGTCGGTAAGACCTTTCACCGAAGTCACCTCCCTGCGCCGAGACCTTCGAGTCGACAAGACTTCGCTCCTTCAACCATACATCATGTTGAACCTAGATCCTACAAAAGAGATTCCCCCCATTAGTTCTCAAAGAAAAAAATATCATTATTTATCATGCCTTTAATTCTGTCAAAAGAAACACAACACTGGTGGAAGCGGAACCAAAATGGGAAAACACTCCCCCATTGAAACTGGTGGAAGTAGAATCAAAACGTGACCAGGACCGAGCAGAAAAATTTAAAGGAGTCCTGATGGAACCAGGATCAGGACAAAACATGACCTAGAAATGACATCCCTTTCCTTCAAAACTGGTGGGGGTGGGGCCAAAAGAAAATCAGAACCGGGACCGGAGTCGGGATGGGAACAAGCCATGGAAATAATCAACATTTCCAAGTTCATAAACCCGTCCCAGATCTGCATCTGTGAAGGAAACCAAAATGCAAAGGATGGAACAAAATGCCAGCGGGGTCGGAGAAAAATGATGAACTAGGCGGAACTGGGGTCGGAACCAAATCCGAACCAGAAACTTCTCCAAGTTTCGGGTTCAGATTTGGTTCCGAACCCGCCTCCGACGTCACCCAAAAAGAGGAAAAAAGGAACAGAGAAAAGGGGAAGGAAAACCCCATGACCAAAACAAAGGGAACCAAAAGCAAAAGAACCAAAGACGCGGAACCAGGATCGGAACCAAATCCGAACAAGGAATTTTGAGAAAGTTTCAGGGTTTAGCCCTAGTTCCAGTTCTAGGTCCGCCAAAACAAAAAAGAAAATGCCCAAGGCCAAAAAGAAAGTTAAGGAAAATGATATTTACCAAAAAAGACCAACGAAGAGGGAAAAAAAGGCTGGATTAGACCTAGGATGGGACTCGAACGAGGAACTTTGAGAAAGTTCAACATTTTGAGTTGGTCCCGGACTCGACTCGGACAAAGAACAAAGGAAGAAGAAAAAGAACAGTCGGAACCGGAACCAGGGACGAAACCAAAACCAAAAAAAAGAAGGAATTTCCAAGTCCGGTATTGGTCCCGGTTCCGCCTCTGACAAAACTTTGAAAGGAAAATGCCTAAGGCAGAAAACCAAAGGCCAACAAGAAAAAAGGACAAAAAGGGGGACCCATTTTGATCCAGATCAAAGTGGGGTGGTTATGCAAGGCATAAAAACTTGGAGGAGAAATTCTAGGCTGAGGTTGTATCTACTGCATGTTATCTTATTAATCATTCTCCAAATTCTGCTCTTGTTGAGAAAAGACCTTTGGAAGCGTGGTCTAGTAAGAAGCCCTCACTTAGACATGTTCATGTTTTTGGCTATGAGGCATATGCTGGTGTATCAGATGTGAAAAGATATAAATTGGAGAACAAGGCTATCAAATGTATTTTTATAGGCTATAGCATTGTCATAAAAGGATACAAGCTTTGGAATCCTGATACAGAGAAGGTTGTATACAACAGAAGTGCAATATTTCGTGAGCTGAAATCTTCCACTTTGGATTTGCAGTCAGAGACAAAGTCAAAAAATAGTGAGGATGTAGCAACAATTCCTCCTACACCAAAGAAAGAGGAATTGAGAATTCAAAATGTACCTGAAACTGAGGAGAGCTCAAGCAGTTCTAAAAGTTCTGAAGAAGATGAAGAACCTCAGCCTATGCCTTGATTTCTAGCACTGATGAGCCTAGGATTGTAAAGGAGGCAATTAAAATGTCTGATTCAGATTCTTGGTTGGAAGCCATGAATGAAGAAATGGCGTCATTAGATAAAAATGAAACTTGGAGTCTGGTGCCCTTGCCTAAAGGCAAAAAACCTGTGGGCTGCAAATGGGTATTTAAGAAAAAGATTGGTCTGGATGGCAGTGTAGAAAAGTAGAAGGAAAGACTAGTTGCAAAGGGTTATTCCCAAGTAGAGGGAATTGATTACGGGGAAATATTTTCTCCTGTAGCTAAGCTCACGTGTATCAGATTTCTATTGTCACTTCCAACAATGTATGACTTAGAGGTTGAACAAATGGATGTGAAGACAAAATTTCTTCATGGTGATCTTGAAGAAGAAATCTATATGTCCTATCCTAAGCACTTTGTTGAAAAAGGTAAAGAAAAACTGGTATGCAAATTAAAGAAGTCTCTGTATGGATTAAAGCAGTCACCTAGAATGTGGTACCAGAAATTTGATACTTATTTATTATCTTTAGGCTTTGTGAGATCAAAATATGATCACTGTGTATATTATAGAGTTGAAAGTGATAAAGTGCTTGTTATTGCTCTTTATGTGGATGATATGATGTTCATAGGAAATAGCAAGCTAATGATTTCTGATCTTAAGTCTCAATTGTTTGCTAAGTTCGAAATGAAGGATCTTGGTGCAGCAAGGTATATTCTGGGAATGGAGATAACCAGGGACAAGAAGAATAGAAAGCTTTGGCTTAGTTAGAGTAAGTATATCAAGACTGTTCTTGAGAGATTTTTTATGAATGATTGCAAGCAGTTAGTTGTTCCAGTCATGCAGGGAATGAAGCTATCTGTTGAGGACTGTCTAAAATCTCCTATTGAGATGGAGGACATGACCAGTGTGCCCTATGCTAGTGTTGTAGGAAGTCTTATGTATGCAATGGTTTGTACAAGGCCAGACATTTCCCAAGTAGTGGGAGTACTTAGTCGATTTATGGCTAATCCAGGAAGAATACATTGGGATGCTGTGAAGAGAGTATTTAGATATTTGAATGGGACTTCAAAATATGATTTGTGTTATCATGGGAATTCAGATGAATCATAGAGGACTCTCAGCATTCATGGTTATGTAGATTCTGATTGGGCAATGGACATTGACAATAGGAGATCCACTAGTGGATACATTTTCATGATGAATGGTGGTGCAGTGAGTTGGATGAGTAAGCGACAAGCTATAGTCACTTTGTCCACTACGGAGGCTGAATACATGGCAGCTACTCATGCTTGTAAAGAAGCTGTATGGTTGAAACGTTTGTGTTCTAATATTGGTTTTGATGCAAGGGAAATAACTATTTTCTGTGACAGTCAGAGTGCAATTTGTCTGGAAAAGAACCCCACTTTCCATGCCAGGACGAAACATATTGATGTACAATACCACTTTGTATGAGATATGGTGGAGGATGGAAAGGTCAGTTTGGAAAAGGTTGATACTCTGGAGAATGTTACAGATGCATTGATGAAGCCAGTGAGCACAAACAAGTTCAGGTGGTGTGCCAGTTCAATGGGCTTTAGTGCCCATAATTTTTAGTAAATTATGTTGTGCTCTGGAGGTGCCTATATGATCTTCGTCAAGTGGGAGATTGTTGGAATGTATGCCTCAATCAATATAGGCTGAAACCTTATTAGGATCTAAGTCGGTGTGATAGCTCTCATGTCTGGCTAACAAGTAGTTTCTATCATCATGTTTTGAACAAGTCACTGTGACCTAGTCTCTGTCTTGCTGAATGCTTTCATTGTGGAGCTATCGATGTGACAAGGAGTTTTCGGTATGACCTCTTAGTGCTCGGGAGACCTCATGCCAACAGGCCATTCAATCGTGAATCGGGGAGACTCATGGCGACCATGGGCTTCGGGGTAGCTTATAGCGGCTCGGTGAGAAGTCCTAGCGAAGTGTTAAAGTCTCATCGATAGTGTTTGGGTTTGTGGTCATCGGGGAGACTTGGCCGAAGGAAATGCTATCAGTAAGAAGTCCTACCAATGAGAGAAAGTCACACCGACCACATTCATTCGGGATAACACAATGGTTTCGATAAGATGTCCCAGTGACATTGAAATGTCTCACTGATGGGAGCTCAAGTGTTAGTCATCGATGTAACACAAAGGGTTTTGAAGAGATGTTTCAGTGAAGGTGTTCGGTCTTGCTGATAGTTGTATACTTTTGGTGTAAATTAATGTTGCTCTATGAGACCCCTTGGTGATATTGGCATGTCTTACCGACAGTACTTTATGTTGAAGCTTCGGGGTAAGTCTTGGAGTTCGATAAGATCTCTCAGCAATATACAAAGTCTTGATGACTACTCTTTGGAGCTCAGTATGTCTGGGGGTTTCAGAGTAACTTGATGACTCTGTATATGGTCTCAACAAAAGACGATTTTCTGGCTGATAAGAACACTAGCTTTGGTATAGCCTTTGATGACTCGCTATGATCTCCTGGTGAAAGTGATAGGTCTGGGCGACTGCATGGTGACTCGGTGTAACACACGAAGCTCAATGGAATGTCTTGGCGATATTGGTTACTCTTGGTGACATCGGTATGAAGGTTATGTGGCATTGACGAGACACTGTTAGTGTCTCACCGAGATGCAAATACAATGCGAATTTTGTTAATAGTTTGACTGTCCGATGTGGCATCTCGTGGACGAATCAGAAGAGCCAAATTGGAACCGTTGGGAGTCTGTTCGTTGTAACAGTTTTGTGAGGAAGCTTGATAGCCAGGAACAACATGAATATAGTTTGTATATCTATAGTGATTTGGTTGGTTTGATCAACAGTTGTGTGTGAATAGTTCAAATTTTATTAGTGTGAATTCTATTATGTGCTGACTGTAACTTGAAGGTTCCTGTCCAATATTGTTAATGGTGAAAGCTGCTATAAAGAGACACCAGAAAGATAAGTCTGCCAATTGTATGTAATCTCAATTACTATAATACATAGTGATTTCTCTTGGTGTGGTGGGTTTTTTCTCCCGTAAGGGTTTTCCCACGTATATCTAGTGTTCTTGTGTGATTGTCAAAACTCTATTTTTGTAATCTGTTTCATAGTGCATCTTAACTTGACTATAATTGTAAATTTTAAAGTGTATCTGCATTCTTTCCTAAGGTATTGACGTTAGGAGAATTGTTTTTCGCATCTAATTTTCCTTACACAGTTTATTTCCCACATTGATCCATCTGAGAGAAGCACATGTAAATTCAACAACAATCAACAACACAGATGAAAGATACTACAAAAAATAGAACACAAATATTTTATGTGTGAAAAACCCTTTTGGGTGAAAAACCCCACTCTCCAAAGTTTGAGCAATTGTATTACTTAGTAATAGAAAGTTACAATACAGTTTCAGGCTCTTAGCCTTTCAGAGAGTACATCTTGTTCATTCTGGATACAAATGGTAGCAACAGATGAAACCTTCAGACCATACAATCTTCATATTGATACAATGCAATGCAGATCAACATGAGAGAGATCAATCATGTTTCATGATCAAAAGAGATTCTGGCAGAACTCTACTTCTCTAGTCTTCTCCTTTGTTCTAGCCTCAAGGCCACCAGCCATCTAGCTAGCCTCTCGACCCTCACATCTCATCGGCTCTTCCAGCTTCTAGCTTTCTTCTCAACAGGCTCAATGAATCAGTTTATTTCCAACTATCAAATCATAACTATCGAATCATCCAGCTCAACATCATAGATGTTTCCACTTCCTTGCATAGATGACAATACATCCAGGTCACACCATGTAGGATAGTCATCCAAACGGTCAAGGGTGTTTAACCTGTGTTGTCATGTCGGTAAGACACTAATTGTGTCTCCCCGATGCCAACATAGCCAAGACAATCGCCATTCGATGAGAAATCATACCGAGCTTACAAGTCATTCCGAAGTTCCTTAGTCGCCAAAAATTTCATCATTCATTGAGAGATCATATCAGGCCTTTATGTTATACCGAATACCAACCAGTCACCAAGAATCATACCGACATCCAAGATTCTCATCGGAAAGACAATCGAGTTTGCTAGGAGTTCACACCGAGCCTCTCAAGTCATGCCGTCGTGAGTTTTCCATTCGGTGAGACAATCGTCTTTCATCAAGACATCACACCAATCACATCATGTTACCTCGAGGAACATTTTCTATCGGCAAGACATTCATCTTTCACCGAGACTTCACTCCGAGCACAACCAAATCTTATCGAGTCTTATCCTGTCGGCCAGACTTACCGCTTTCGTGAAGACTTCATACCGAAGCCTTCAAAGTTATCCTGAAGACCACCATTCGCCAGGAGTCACACCGAACCGATGACCCCACGTGCTTTCGGCAAGACTTCTGATATTCGATGAGACATCATATCGAAATAGGCCTTTTGGCCAAGTATCTCCCTGATGTCATCGAGTGTTACATTGTCGCCAAGACAATCCTTCTTCGCTGGGACTTCTCACCGAGACCCTTGAGTTACTCTAAGTGTCTGTTGGTGAGACATACCGACTGTCACCAAGAGATCTTCTCGAGCCCTTATGTCACTTCGAAGACTTCTATCGGTGAGACATTCATATTGGTAAGACTTCATACCAAAACGTAAAACTTTCGGCCAAGTCTCCCCGATATTCGATAAAAACCAACCTGTCGGTAAGAGATCTCCACTCGGAAAATGGTTACAACGAAAGCACCAAGTCATAGTGATATGCTCCTTTGGCAAGAAAAAAGAAAAGTCACATTGACATGAGGAAAACAAAAAGTTACTGAACTGCCAGTCGGCCAGACAACATGAATGTCACATCGACGATGCTTTCTCAGGGGTTTCAGCCTGTGAGATTGAGGCAACAATCCCAACAGTTTGAGATTTAATAGAATACTAATTGATCCCCTTCTCAGTAGGTTGATGTGTGTTCAACAAGGATGTCCTTAAGGTTAATGCCTAAACCTACGATCAATTATCTTCCTTTTTCAAAAGTACATTAGAATGCAAATCAATAAGGAAAATAGATTGACTTTCAACGATGATGGTAAGCCAATTAGACTCCGATTTTCATTCTTGGGGCCTTAAAAGTGGTTCGTAGATGATTTTCTATGATTAACCTAATTTGACTATATGACCTAATATGAAAAATGCAAGATCTTGATGATGTCAAACTAAAACAAAAACTTGCATTCAAATTTGGGAAGTGCAGAGGACTGTGTACATGTCACCAAAAGTTGGATCTGAGTGTTGTAGCAGGAATGGGAAGCCCCTAGGTGAATGGGTCTTCATAAGGCACTTCTGCTCTATTTTTAGGGTCCTCCAATGATAGATCTGAGCTTCTATTTTTTGGTTGTAAAATTGTTAGAATGATGTTGGATAAATTTGTAATTGAGTTTTTGTGGCTTGACAAGATGCAGGGTTTCAAATGCAACAATGGACAAATTTTCTTCACACTTCCTTCAATCCTCTTCAACATGATACTTGGAGATTCACATAGAGAAGAAATATTGTGTCATTTTAGGGGCTTGCCTTGGTCAAACCATGTGTTAGTGTTTCCACTTCCACAATGGTAATGTGAATGATAAAATGATAATAGATACAGAGGAATGATGAAATCAAAAAGTGCTACAACTCACCACCCTTCAATGGCTTCCTTGAAGGACTAAAGTCATGCACATCACTTCAAGGTCTTGATCTTGCTTGCTTGATTTCTTGAATGCTTTTGGAGACCTACACAAGTGTTAGCATGAACAAAAAACAATGATAACATGAACAAACATAAACTCACATAAGATTTGACATGATGTTAAGATCTTGAATAGATGCAATAATGATCTGAAATGTTGCTCTTTACTTGATCTTGAATGATCTTAATGTTCACCTCTTGATAGATTCTTTCACTTAGATTTTAAATGGTGAAATGACTAGGTATTTATATGCATTTCTCTAATTTCTTAAGAATTAAATATGGAAATCCAACATTTGAAATTTAAATTTTGAATGTTAATATGGCCACTTCAACATATTAAAAATTGGTCCACGAAAGAATAGGGGAATCATTTTCTCTTGGGTGAATGGGTCTTGGCCCAATTCTCTAGAACATTTGTAATGGGGTAAAAATATTAATTGCGTGCATTTTTTCAATGCTTGTAATTTCTTAGAAAGTTATATAAATGGGTTATGAAATACATAATTTTAGGAAATTAAGGACCGAGTTAGGATCAATAATTTAGGGGGAGAAAAATAGTGTGAAATTGTCATGGGTGATAATTTACGATGCTATAGGGTTGAGGGTATTGGGTTTAAGGATGAGGGTATAAGGTATCTATTTAGGGTTGACAGTATAGGGTATAGGTTTTAGGGTATTAGGTTGAGGGTATAGGATTTAGGTTATAGGGTTGAGGGTATAGGATTTAGGCATTAGAGTTGATGTTATAGGGTTGAGCTATGGAGTTTAGTGTTGATTTATGTGCACATTTATTAGCCTCAAATTTTACTTTTTGCTCAGTGGCAGAATATAGCGCTGCTACAAGCTTAGTTTTAGCACCTCGCGGCGTCAAACTGCACTGCTGTCATGAATAGCGATGCCGCGACTCAATTTGGATTTTGTATTCAAAATCCAAACTGAGTCATAGATGAGAATAGTGTCGTAGTGAGCCAATTTTTAATTAAGGTTTAGGGTTTCTCTTCAAACTGAGCTGCCACAGTGGAGTTTGGGTGATTAAGGGTCCTAGTGGCGCAGTTTGGAACTTTCAAATTGCATTGCACCCGCAAGCAGGCTCGCATATGGTGTTTTGGGTACGATGAGACAGATCAGGATCACAATTTTTCATGAAAGTTAACAGGGTGGATTTCCTGATGCAGGAGGAGGTCGAGATACTTCACTCTTGGGAGTACAATTTTTCTATTCTTAGTAGATTGGTCGGGATGCATGAGAGACTACAAGAGCACCTATGGGCGATTGGCCTCTAGTTTATATCGTATGCACCACCAGTCAAGGCACATTTAGGCATGATGACTGCACTCATTGAGCGGTGGCACAATGAGACATCCTCCTTCCACCTTCCAATAGGTGAGGCCACAATCACACTGGAGGATGTGTGGCACATCCTTAGATTACCTATCCACAAAGAGCACGTTATAAATGATGGTGATGTAGGGAGGGATACCTGCTATGATGTCATGGGCCTTGAAAAGATTATTTTGTGTGAGGGCCAGATCGAGCTAGAGTGGTACCGACTCACTGTCTCTCCTTTTTCAGTTGATTATTGCAGCTATTATCTTAGGTCTGGTCGCACCAGATCGGTGGGGCCAATACTTTAGTCCTAGATGGGGGCTTCCTGGGAGTAGATGGGCCAATGACAAGTGTGATTTTCTTTGGGTTTAGTTCTTTTAGCCTTAGTATACAAAGATCTTCATGAGTTTGTATATGGTGATGATAGAGCTATTGGGGCTAGAGTTACACTTCTCCATATCTGGGCCTGGGAGCACATTGCAGTGCTTCACCTGAGAGTCATTGCTGTTGATATGGAGCTAGATGATCCAGTTGTCTAGAGATACTGGGGTGGATTTTCATTTACACGTACGAGATAGGCCAAAATTCCCCACTAGAGGAGAGTCCTCAATGATATGCAAGTGTTTACATGGAGGCCCTACCTTGGATTTCCTGCATGGTATGATGATGTGCAACAACTCTTCTTCGCTCAGTAGGACATATTGATGTAGGGAAGGGAGCACACCATGATGGAGATGTACTTGTTGGGCCATGTTCAAAGACAGTTTGGGGAGGCCCAGGACAGGCCTGATGACCAGTATGTGGCGATATTCACACATACTATGAGGGAGTCCTCTTGGGGTCGATATATTCTAGCCTAGGAGGCTATCAATACCTTTAGGTAGCTGGCAGCTAGGCCATGGCCATATGATCAGGGGAAGGCCGATCTAGGGATGACACAAGCATACAGGGGTTGGTTCTGACCTCCTCTTAGATTGATAGTACTAGGCACACCATCTGCACAACACATGGCCAGAGGCAGAGGAGCAAGTCAAGGCTGGGACCAGGGAGGCCAAAGGGGCAGAGACTGAGATAGGGATGGAGATGGGCCACCATATCAGCATGATCAGGACAGGGGTCCATAGGATTAGCCCCATCAGGATGCCCCGAGACAGGACCTGAACCAAGGGTGACATGACAAACATGATGGGTAGGACGGGCATGATGGCCAACCACCACGGGATCAGGGACCTCCACCACCGACCGATTAGAGAGATGCTCACATATTGCAGCTACAGGCTTAGGTGGCAGGCTTATAGGGATAGGTAGTTGCCTTGACAGTAGAGAAAGACCAGCTGAGATAGGAGAGGGACCAGGCTGTCTAGCAGAGGAAAGTTTCAGAGATTAGAGCTACCAAGGAGATAGGCCACCGATAGCAGATTGAGAGCATGTCCACCTCCTCCTCTCAGAGTTCAGTGTCATTATGAGCATATAGGGAGGCACTCCAAGAGGAAAACTATTACATGGTCCACTACCATCAAGCCGTGCCCCAAGCATCCCAAGTCCCATATTATTTTCAGTAGATAGGATACAGACCCCTTGAGGACCATGGAGAGAGACAACCTGGTGAGGGCGAGGGTAGCCAATAGGGTTAGCCAATTTTTTGATCAGAGACATGATCCTTTTTGTGCCCCATGGGCTCATTTTTGATAGCCTCGTGGGCTATTGTATTTTATGTATTCGATACACACTTGATCCAGATTTGTACCATGACAGTATATATTTATTTCGATGATATATGAGATGAGACGATTCAATGATGTATGATGTGTTATTCTATTTTATGCATTATGGATGGATTTTATTTCTATATGCGATGTCATAATTCTATCTTATGTGATGCAATGCAATGATGTTATGTGATGTAATGATTTTATGGATGCATTTATTTTTCACTATCTTTCTCTATGCACTTTTTATGATGATGTATGAAAAATGTTATGCAAATGCTTAGACTAACAAATCTATATTATGCACTTAATGGTTTATGATGAGATGCAATCTTTTCTTTTCAATACTTTTCTCGTGTATGATATGATGTTGCACTTATGATGCTATGATGATGCAAATGAATGGTGATGCATATGATATGGTGATGATGTATGGTGCTTATGATATGATGTATATGTTATGATAATGCAAATGGATGATATGTATGCATATGATATGCTCTTTATGATTATGCAATGGATGTTTTATGAGATGTGTGATATGATTTTAATGATGCATATGGGATGATTGTTTTTATGCTTATATAATGAATGCATGTGTATGGTTTATGAGATGCTTAGAATAACCAATCTATATTATGCAATGATGCAGATGATATGATAAATACTTACTATATGATATGATATGCGTTATGTAGTATGCTAACGGTTTATGGATGTAGGATGGATGCATTGGCGACAATGATATGCGATTACTGTCATGGTACCATGTTAGCATGGAAAAGGAGATAAAAGAAATCAAGAGATTCCAACAAGACACGAGATGATGATGATGATTTGCTTGCCAAGGAGTTGGGATTTTTAAAAGGGCCAATTACCTTATGTTTGATAACACATGTAGGCACGATGCATCAAGGTATAAAGAACCAGGATGGTGTTGCACCTAGTGTGATGGACTTTGAATCGGCAATCAAATAGGAGTACTCTTGTTCACACCTTACATATGGAACCTTGTTCAAAATGCAGTTCATATATTCCAAACATCCTGGACCAAAACATATAAAGGAAAGCCTTCCTATGTGGTCAACAAGACACCTAAAACATCCTCCCTACACCCAAACAAAGCATGCATGACCAAGGTTATATTAAAAGAATATCCAACAAGCACAAAACATGAAAAGATCATGATCGTTGCCCCATTCCTTTCTCTCTAAATCCCTTTATTTGGGACATCATCGAGAGGTCATTGAAATGAGTGCAGCTAAGTCAAAAGACAAAGATAAAGTAAACAAACAAGCTAATGTTCTTCAATATCACTAGCCAAGACTAAACTACAATGATGCCTGATGTTGATGTCCATTGTAGGAAGGATGCATCCTAGCACATGATGATATCAGATGATTGATTTGGGACTAATTGGATGATAGGCTATTGACACAAAGAGTTGACTAACTTGTTCACGTACTGACCTAGACCTTAGACTTTGAGGTTTTGAGTTTTCACTTTTGAATTGCTAGACTTGTTTCTGACTGTTTCACCAAAGGTTGAGGATGACGATTGTTTATTATGAGTGATGCTTATTACAGGTGAACACAAGATGAGATTGATGGATTTTTCTCAAATATTTGGATTTTTTTTTTAGTTTTCTAAACTGTTTTGAGGCTATTTTTGGTATTTTCAAGATTTTACCAATGTTTTGATTTTTCAAATTTTCAAATGTTTTGGGGTTTTCTGAGATTTTGACTGAAGACCTAACCTAAAGACCTATCCTAGGGGCCTTGGGGGATAATCAACCAGATTACCCTTGCCTGCATTATATACACAGAGACCACGTAGTTCGACTGACACAGACTCAATTATTGATGAGATATGAACAAATGGACTGCTAATTTATTATGACGGAGTCCTAAAGGACTGACCTAAGTGTCTTGGGGGATGATCAAAGATCAACCTTGCCTACAATCAAAGCTCAGAGATGATGTAGTTTGACAAGACTACTTTATTTTTGAATTTTGGATAAACTTTTTGACCTGTTTTGGGATTTTCATATGTTTTGAATGTTTTCAGATTTTCTTGGTTTTATGATTTTTTTGGATTTTTGGATGTTTTTGGATTTTCTAATGTTTTTGGCTTTTTTAAAATTTTTAATGTTTTTGGTTTTTTTGATTTTATGAATGTTTTTGGGTTTTTTGATTTTGGGATTTCAAGATCATATACGAATCTGATCCGATGAGAACATGCCCCCAACACAATGCAATAGAATACTCTAATAAAGACAAGAAAAATTAACTTTGAGAATGGGCTGAGTAGTACTAGGAGTGATCATGACACGAACACAGGACCAAACTATGATGCAGATGGGTGACAGATGGAGATATGGAATGCGATGGATGATGAAAGCGTGATGGATGGATGATGCGGAACAAGCCATGGAGATCTTGGTGGATGGAAAGTGCTTATTTATGCAAGGTGCTTATTTTCTAGGTTTTCACCAAGGTACTTGCCCAAAGTTCCATCGAAGTGGTTTTCACTAGAGGACAATTTTTTTCTCTTTACCGTTTTTAATCCTTTTTCTGATTTTTTGAATTTTTTGCTTTTTTGATTTTTTTGTTATCACCAAGGCACCTGTTTTCTAGGTTTTCATCAAGGTGACCATTTTTTTAGGACATGGGTGATCCCACAATAATGGGTTACAGTTTTTTTCCAAACTTGACATTAAAATCAAGATTTTTCACTAGATATTCACTTTCTTACACCTATAATAGCTAAACCATTAAGAATTTGAAGATGAATCAAAATAGTTATTTGTTAGATCTTTTGTGTAAAATGTAATTATTTTTTTTTAAAATATTAAAAAATAAATTGTGAATCATTTCATGTAATTTTTAATAACTTATTTTTTCTACTAATCAACATTTTTAAAAAGTGATGTTTACTTTGGACCGCATAACTTTTTTTTATAGAAAGGATGCAATTCTAATTTTTAAAATACATATTTTTCTCACCAATATCTAGTGCATGGATATTTTTTTCATAATTTTTTGGTACATAACTTTTTTTAATTAATTTTCTAATTTAGAGTAATTATAATTTGGAGAGAGGTGTACTTCGACGCACATAACATTTTTTGTATTCATTTGAATAAACTTTTTCTTTTTTTGTTGGAATTTAAGGACATCAATACCTAGTGCAGATGTATTGTTTAGAATTTTTTTCTCTATTTTTCTATTTTTTCGTATGTGTGAAACAAAGAACTTGATGTTCATTGAGAATCCTACATTCACAAGAAATAAAAAGTAAATACAATAATCAAATTAAACATATTTAAAATTATACTTTTTGGGAAGCTTATAATAAGGGCTACATGCTTAGAAAACAATTTTTTTAAATGAGTTCATTTGATCACCCAAAAGGTAAATCAAAAGTGGTTTTTTATCAGCATTTTGATAGGTGTAGAGGAGACTCGATTATAGGTATGGTTTAAATCTAACAAGGTTCTATCTAAGGGGGTTTGATCAATCCCTCTTTAATTAAAATCATTTAAATGGAACCTTAAAATTATTAAATCATTATATTTTCTAAAAATATATGATTTTAGGCAAAAAATGGGATGTCCCAAAAAGTGTAACACATTATTGTGGCAACACCCACATTTTTTGATTTTTTGGTTCTATACCTTGAAAGATTTAGGCATAAAACTTTTTGAGATGGGAGTTGTTCATGTGCTCTTGTAGAGGTTCTCCTTCAGGTGTTGATAACTGACATTCCCCTGACTTATAGCTTGCTATGATGATGAATGGCCCCAACTAGTTGGGTTCAAATTTTCCTTTTCCATTTTGATTTGGGACGTTCTTCTGGTTCTCCTTTAGCACAAGTTCTTTGAATTGGAAGGTCTTTCTCCTGATCTTCTTGTTATAGTTCTCCTTGAGTCAGTTTTGATACACTTGAAGGTGGTTCAATGCCTCCATTCACCGTTTGTCTAGCAATTCCAGCTCATTTAATCTTGATACTTGATATTCCTCATCCATGATGAGATTCTACAATGATATTCTTAATGACGAGAGCTCGATCTCAATGGGTAATATGGCTTCTAATCCGTAGACCAGGGAAAAGGGGGTGGCACTTGTTGGTGTTTGGATGCTTGTTCGATAGGCCCAAAGGGCAGGATTTAGTTGAAGATCCCAATCACGACCAACTTCATTGACCATTTTCTTGAGGATTTTCAGAATGGTCTTATTCGTAGCCTTAGCTTGGCCATTCCCTTGGGGATAATACAGGGTGTAAAAGCGATGTTGGATCTTGAATTTGTCACATAGGTCACAAACATCCTGATTTTTGAATGGTGTCCCATTATCTGAGATAATGGCTTGTGGGACACCGTAGTGGCATATTAAATAGTTTAGGATGAACTTATATATTTTCTTTCTGGTTATGTAGGTCATTGGTATGGCTTCCAACCACTTTGTGAAGTACTCAGTGGCAGTAATGATAAAATTGTGGCCACTAGATGAGGTGGGGGTGATTTTTCCAATGAGATCAAGCCCCCATTGCGAAAAGGGCCAAGGTGTGACAATAGGATAAAGCTCTTGAGTTGGTGTATGGATGAGGTCCCCATGTGCTGAAATTGTAGACATCTTATAACATAGTCGTGTGATTCTCTTTCCATAGTAGGCCAATAATACCCTATCCTAAGCAATTTCTTGGCTAAGGTCATACCACTTGAGTGTGAACAACATATTCTATTATGCACCTCGGTTAAGGCAGTCAAGGCCTCCTCAACATTTAGACATCATAACAAGGTTCCTTCTATGCTCCTACGGTAAAGGGTTTCTCCTAGGATGACAAATCAGGATGCTTTTTTGATAAAGGTTTTCTTAAGGTTTGAGGTTATGTCAGCTGGGAGAAATCCTATTCTCAGATAAGTGTATATATCATGGTACCAAGGATCACAAGGACCAACAATTTCAATCAAAATTTTTGACTCTGGTACCTCGAATGCAGGCACAAGAAGTTGCTCTACCAAGAATTCATGCTTTAGGACATTGCGAGGGATATCCAATAGGGATCCAATTGTCACCATGACATCTTCTGCTTTGTTGTTTTCTCTAGGTATCTGCTCGAATGTGATCTCAATTGAAAGGACTCCTTAAGACTTTCCACCAATTTCTTGTATGGAGTTAGCTTGTCATCTTTAGTTTGATACTCGTCATTCACTTGATTGATTATTAGCCATGAATCCCCATATACCTTGAGAGCCATGATATGCCACTACACTGCTATTCTAAGTCCTATGGTTAGAGCCTCATATTCTACGATATTGTTTGTGCAGGGAAATGCCAACTTGTAAGATCTTGGTATGCAGTCTCCTTGTGGAGTGATGAAAAAGACCCCAGCTCTCGATCCATGTTGCATGTAGGAGCCATCAAAGTACAACTTCCAGTGGTCTGCTATGTTCAAGTTGAAGATAGATTCATCAAGGAACTCTAAAATTAGCATATTCTTTGAGTACATTGGTGCTTTTTCCAATTGGTCTACAACAACTTTCCCTTTGATGGCCTTACATTCCATGTACTCAATGTCATATTCTGATAGGATCATGACCCACTTGGCCATCCTTCCTGTGAGCACTACCTTCGAAAGTAGGTAATTGAGTGGGTCGATCTTGGCAATGAGTTTGATTTTGTGTGTTAACATGTAGTGTCTGAACTTCTATGAGGCAAACACTACTGCTAGGAATTTTTTTTGATGAAGGAATAATTTAACTCATGCCCTACCATGGTTTGAATGATGTAGTAGATAGCCCTCTTTGTTCCATTTTCATTGTGTTGAGCTAGGAGAGCACTGAGAGCTGCTACTGTTGTTGATATGTAGAGGATCAGAGGCTTTCTTGGGATTGGTGGCATAAGCACTAGAGGTGTGAGAAAATATTCTTTGATTTTGTTAAAGGCTTGATCACACTTTTCATCCCACTTGTATGCTAACCCCTTGTGGAGTAGGTGAGAAAATGGTATTGACTTGTCTACTAGCTGAGCTATGAACCGACATATTGATTGGAGCTTGCCTTGTAGGGTTCTCAACTATTTCAATGTCTTAGGTGCCTCCATCTCGAGGATTTCCTTTACTTTAGTGGGATCTATTTTAATTCATCTCATGGATACAATGTATCCCAATAGTGTCCCTAATTGTATGCCAAAGACACACTTCTTTGGATTGAGGTGAACTTTGTATTCCTCCAGTTTGTCAAAGATGGAACTCAATGCTGCTATGTGGTCTCACCTTTTTTTGGATTTCACCAATATTTCGTCAACATAATCTTCCATAGTCTTATGGATCATGTCATGAAAGATTAAGGTAATGGCCCTTTGATATGCTTCTCTAGCATTCTTTAGTACAAACAACATCATGTTCCAACAGTATGTCCCCCATGGAAAAGTAAAAGTGGTTTTGTGTTGATTTTCTTTGGCTATCATAATTTGGTTATACTTGGAGAATCCATCCATCAGTGAAAGCATCTCATGTCCTGTGGTCATATCTAAAATCATATCAATGTTGGGCAACAAGAAGTCATCCTTGGGACACACTTTGTTTAGGTCCCTAAAGTTTGTGCAGATACAGATGCCCCCATCAGGCTTTGAAACAGGTACCAGATTTGATACCCACTCCAGATAGTCAATTGGTCGTATGAATCCTGCATCAAGTAGCTTCTTCAATTCCATTTTAACCAACAAGGAAATTTGAGGATGCATTTTCCTGAGCTTTTTTCTGACAGGTTTTGCATTGGGGTAAATTGCTAAATGGTGGAACACAATCTCTAGATCAAGCCCAGGCATGTCGACATAGCTCCATGAAAAGTTGACCTTTCTATCCCTTAAGAAAGCAGCTAGAAGCTCTTGTTCTTCTAACATCAATGATTCAACATAAAATGTGATATGTGGGGTTTCCTTTGTTTCTAAGTTGACTAGGTTGCACTTCTCGGCTAGAAACACTGACTTTTCTTGATGTAGAGCACTGAGAGGAAGATTGAATCCTTCATCCTCAGGTGCCTCAAATAGGTTTTCACTGTTGGATACGTCCTTTTTTTTACTATTTTTGGGTTAGAGAGTGCCACAGTGTGGTTTTCACTCAAAGACCTTGAGATTATTCTCAAGTTTTTTCTTTTGCGATTAAAGGATTCAACCATCTCCCCATAGTAAGATTGTGTGTCCAGAATGATATCAAACCCAACCTTATGATCTCTGCATGGTACCATGTTCCACAGTCCCATGAATTTTGAGAGCACTTCGTCATTTTTGAAAGTGTCCAAATTTGGTGGTCCTCGTTGGTTGTAATCAATGCAATGGGGGTAGACTAGGTTGATTTCATGGGTTTGACTAGTTGACTCAAATTACATGGTACTAATCATGAGGAGAGAGGAATTCTCAAAAAGCATAGTTAAGTCAGTTATGGCATCTTCCTCATCATCACTACTACTACAAACCTCGATTATGTCAAAGGTGGAGTTGTCTAAAGGAACACCAGTGGATACAGGAAATTGAAGGGTGACTACCATTTGCTGATGATTTTTGACCTTCTTAACCGAGGGATTTTGGCCACGTATGGTTATACTCGGAGGGGTACATCCAAGGCCAAGATTTTTCATTCGCGTCTCAGGAATGATGGGTATTAGAAGCCCATTGTCATTTTGTCCAAGCTTTTTGTTTCTGTCATAGCCCATGGCGAGCATCATTTGTAATCCTTTACTACTATCATCTATAGGTAGATCAATTGTTGGTCTATTGTCTTGGTATAGGAGATGGGATGGGTCCTCTTCTATTACTTCCCGGTTGAGATCTCCCCAAATTCTGAAGCTGGAGGAGCCCGCTGTGAAGGTTTGGGATGAGGAAACATCATTTGATTGTGGTCATCCTCATGACCTGGGATATTGTGGTAACTCTCCTACCACAAAATCATTTTTTGGAATTGTATAGTGTCCACACCCATTGTCTTGGATAATGACCTTAATATCAGAGATGGCAGGGATGGCAGGTGTCTTTGTCGCAGAAGTGGAGGCAAGAGTAGTTGGATCAATGTATGGAGTTGAGGGGCCTTCATCATTCTTAGGTACTTGGGGGATTTTGTAATATTTTGCTTCTAGGCTCTTGTAGTAAGAAAAGGGTCTGGGATCCCCATGGATAGTGACCTCTTGGCCTTGGTATGTGAACTTGACACATTGGTGGAAGGTTGATGCTACTACTTGCATCCCATGGATCCATGGACGTCCTAGGAGAATGTTGTAAGGCAAATCAAGGTCAAGGACTTAATAGGTGGTTTCCAAAATTGTTGGCCCTACTTGAATAGGGAGTTGGATAGTACCTTGAGACACTCTTTCTTGATCATCGTAAGCCCTAATTGTGATGCCTGTGCCTTTTTCAATGGAATCCTCTGAGATTCCTAGATTCTTTATGAGCTTGAGGGAATAGATGTTTAAACCTGCACCTCCATCCATCAAGATTCTCTTGGCTTTGTTCTTATGCACTAGGACATTCAGATGGAGTGCACGATTGTGAGATGGTTGGGTGGGGAAGTCTTGATCAAAGAATGTAAGAATATTTTGTGTAATGATGCTTTTGACCATAGCTTGGAATTGTTCAACATCAAGATCCACAGAAACAGTGGATGAAGCCAATGCTTCTTCAAGGATCTTTTTATGGGCTGATGATATATTTAGTAACTCCATGATGGAGATTTGGGCTGGGGTTCTTTTCAATTGATCAAGGACATTATAGCCACTAGGAATGAATATCAAGTTGGAAGTGGGTGCTCTAGGAGGCTGAGATGACCCTGTGATGGTAATTTTTTAGCCTCTTGTGGTGACTCCATAATCAGCTATGTACTTTTTCTTGGGGGAGTTTTTGTTTTGCTGGCATGGCCCCCTTTGATCATTCACATTATTGACTGTTTGATGGCTTGGTTGCTGAGTCACAGTGTTAGTTTGACGATTGTTTTGATTGTTGTTTTGGGGTTGTTGCTAGGGTGCTAGTGTGTTTTGTCAAGGAGCACTGATGACAACTTTGGCGCCGACAACACCATTGTTGGTAATGTTTTTGTTTTTCACACATGTTCGAGGTTTGTTGTTATAGTTGGTGGATGGATGATTGTTTTTCTATTTAGGATATGTGGGTCTTCCTCCTTGTGCATTAATGGCTTGTTTAATGTTAAGCACCTTGGAGATCAATTAGTCGTATGTGGTGATTCCTTGCACCTTGAGATGGAATGCCAAGGTTCCTTCTAGATTGGAGATGATGGTGCAAACTTGTTGTTTTTTTAGCATGAACCACTTGCTCCTATTGGCCTTGGATCACCATCATTGTAGGAATGAAGCAAATGATTCATTTTTACCTTGTTTAAGAGCTGATAGTTCCTCTAGACTGACATCCAATACCGATATTGAATGCGTATTTTTTATGAATGCGTCTACTATCTCTTGGAACTTTTTGATGCTAGGAGAAAGGCAGGAGAACCACTCCATGGCATGGCTAGCTAAACTTCTAGGAAATAGCCGCATCAAATATGTATCATCATATGCGACTTCCATGCAATGTACTTGGAATTCCCTGATGTGATCTTCAGGGTTTCCTTTCCCATGATATTTGTCAAATTTGGGGATTTCAAATCCCTTTGGGAATGGTTTCATTGCTAGACTCCTATCAAACAGATAGGGACACAATTTGTTGGGTGTCTTTGTGGTTTTCCCTAATTGAAGATCAAGCACTTGTTGTGAGAGCAACTTGATTTGTGTTATTACATCATCTTGTAGATTAGGGGGTGCGATGAAGGTGTTTTGTGGTGGTTCAATTGTCGACGGGATGGGTGAATTGGTTGGTGTATTGGTGGATGGTGCTTGCACATTTTTTTGTGCCAAGTATGCTTGTACTTGCTGCTGTATCAACAACACTTGTTGTTGGTCCTATTGTTGTTGTGCTAATAATGCCTACTATTGAGCTTGTTGTTGCTATTGTACCAATAACGCTTGTTGTTGGGCTGCTTCTTGCTACTCTTGGTATTGCTTCAGCGCTTGCTGGTATGCTTGTTGTTTTGCGAGGTGATGTGATTGTGCTTGTTGAGCTTGGTATTGGGCTCGAGCTTGCGCTTGTGCTTGTTGGGTAGCTTGTGCAATCTATGCAGCTTGTGCGGCTTGTGCAGCCTACACGACTTGAGCTACTTGAGCAGTTTGAGTGGATTGTTGCGCTTGTTGTGTGGCTTGGGCTTCTTGAGCGGATTACACTGCTTGTTGTGCAGCTAATTGTGTTTGCACTTGCTGAGTGACTAGTTGTACAACTTGTTGATTTTGGATTTGCTAAAGTTCCTTTTGATAGGCAGCTTGTAATGCAATGCTATATTGGACATATTTGTGTTTGGTGGTGGAGGTGGTGGAGGATTCAGAATGGTGTTTGTTGCTGTGATGAGAGGCACCATTGTATTGATGATTGGGATTTGTGTAGTGGATGGTGCAATCAATATGCTTGGTCCTTGAGAGACCATGTTTTGAGGTATTTGGGGGATGGTTGATGTGGTGGTTGCTTGTGTTATTGGGATGGTTTCCATCTATTTTTATGATATCGATGGAAAGATGGGAGGATTTGGTATGATGCTTTGATTAATGATTGGAGGATTGTTTTGAATGAGTGGCGACAATGAAGGTAACCCCAAGCTGAGAGTTGATGTTGATGTTGGCAGCAAGGGTGGAAGTGGTGGAAAAGTGAGCAATTTAATTTCTTGGGGAAATGATGAAGATGAAGGGTCCAAGATACCCCCTGGTCCAAATAAGTCTCATTCTCCTTACGAGGTCATAGGGAGAGAGGTTTGAGGTGTTGCGTGAAATGATGATAATGGGTCATTAAGATCATGAAAGGTGAGGGGGACATATGGGTGTAATGGATTTTGGGGTACGGTTTTCCCAAGGATGGTGTTTGCATCCAAATATTGATTACTCACAAGGGGGTGTGTTTGTAGTTCATTTAAAAATGTGCTCCCTTTGTTAACAATAGGTTGAGTTGGAGGAATGGATGATGTAATTTGGGGGATGGGTTGGGTGATGCCTTGGAATGGGGGTGCGGATGAGATTGGGGGCATGGATGAAATTGGAGGCATGACCCCAAGAGGTTGTTCCACAATGGTGCTCACATCATAATCATAAGGGAGTTTAGCCCCTTGTTTTGCTAATTCAAGCATATATTGTGAAGGATGGACCTTCATCATGATGTTCACAATTCTATGATTTTCGAGGTTTTGGACCATTTTGGTGATCTCGTCTTGTGTCATCCTGAAGGAATTATTGGTGATATCCTCTACTTGACCTTCCTCTTGTGGATATTATGATGATGAAGGAGGATTAGTTAGGGGATTGCTTGATCCGACATGATTCATTTCAAAATTGGTTTGGCTTAGGTCACTTGAAGTTGATGTTTCTTTGTTGATCTCCATGTTCTTCTTGTGTTGTGATCTTGTTTGAACCATAAAATGAGGCTCAAAAGAGAAGATCTAGGATGATTAAGGATAAAAGGTGTAATAGTGAAATGTGTGAGAGGTGGATGATATGGATGATTAAACTCTTAGAAGATCTTGAGGGGGATGCTAGACTTTTGGGACCTTTTTTTTTGGATTCTTGGATTCTCGGATTTGATTTTGATTTTGAATTGGTTTAGGATTGTTTTGATTTTGGATAATGAACAAATGAATCCCAAGATGTTGGATGTTATCTATGGGATAGGATTTTTCACAAGATGACAATTTGATTAAGTGTAGGGAGAAGGATGCATCTACCCACACCTAACCAAAAAAGATGATTTGATGACTATTAACTAAGAATATGGAGAAGGATGCATCTACATATACCTAGCTAAACAAGATGATTTTGATGTTTGATTCAAGGATTTTGATTCATGGATTTGCCAAAAAATCCTAGCATAAAGGATTATTTCAAGATTTTCAAGAGTTGTTGGTGAGACGATTTTGGTTTGATGTTTGAAAAATGGATGAAGTTTGACTTTGATCCTATATGTACCTAAAAAAGACTATTGTTTACAAGACCTCGGTTTTGAAGAACATGCTTTACTCTAAACAAGATGTTGAAATTCCCAAAAAAGATTTGGATTTTGACAATAATAAAATGAGTACAAATTGGGATTGTTTCTTGAAGCTCTTCTGTAAAACTTGAAAAGCAATCTTTGTCTGAATTCGTTGAGCGTTGAGAGATGCTTTTGATGATCTTTTGGACT
This sequence comes from Sequoia sempervirens, assembly GCA_007258455.2. Lineage (NCBI taxonomy): Eukaryota > Viridiplantae > Streptophyta > Pinopsida > Cupressales > Cupressaceae > Sequoia > Sequoia sempervirens. The sequence goes on along the minus strand of VDFB02049217.1, from coordinate 118,226,633 downwards.
AAGAGCTTTTAACCTTGATTTTTGAATTTTTATTTTGTGTGAAATCATTTGAAACAAATGTGTGGGATTCAATTGTTCTTAGCTTTTCTGAGTGACTTCTTTTTACCACAAACAATTCTTTGATTAGGGGTTTTTGAGCTAGATGTCTAATGTCTTAACTTCTTCTCATCCTGCAAAGTACATTATGTGGAATTTCAATGAAATCAAGGAAAAAGTTACCTATTTTTGACTTTAGTAAGCAAATTGAGATATAAACTTAAATGCTTAGAAACCTCTAGAGATAGAATCCCTAGGGAAAGCAATAACACATGAATTTTGTCAAAGATATTTGGTTCCTAAAGGGTTTGAAGTTTGATGATAATGTTGAATGTTTGTTTTCCCAATGTTTATGAACAAGCAAAGTATTTTTTTTCCAAGAACAAGCATGACCCTATGGATATGAAAGACTATATTTGTTGAATCCTCACTTGGACAAGTCCAGCTATGCCTACTTTTAGCGAATGGTTAGATGCTTGACCCCACTGGCTCCCCTGCATGACACTCAATTATACGGGGCAGCCAAGCATCATTACCCATGAAACTCCCATGGCATACTTTCCATTTCTACTAAAATTCGTAAAAGTGTGGGGCGGCTTCAGAACGACCGTTTTTGCACCAAAAAATAGATCAAGGATTTTGGCTTTTTCTAAACAAGGGTTTTAATGCGGTCATTCCATTCACAGGGGACCATCCATGGAGTGAGAGACCATTTCTGCCCTTCTTGTCAGAATAATCCTTGTGATACTTTCCTTTTTTCTAGTACCCACACTTATATATTGGTTGGAAGTCGCTTGGCTTTAGAGTGTTGCCGGTTGGGTCATTCCCTTGGGTGATTGCTTTTTCCCACAAGGTAGGCCCTCTAAGATAAACAAAAGTGAACAAACATATCCATAGTTCGATTGATCTTTGTTGAGAAAGAAAGAGAGAACACATGCAATATGTTCCACTCACACTCACAAGATTTGTTCAATTTTTTAATCCCAAATGAAATGTGGAGGAAATCATTACACAACTTAATTTCACCAAAAGCCTTTTGGTTCTCAAGATTTCCGTGAGGCATGAGAGAAGTGCATATATCTTTTGATGATATTATTTTGAGTAAGTGATTACAAAACAAAGAAACACATGTTCATTTTATCCTTTCAAAGAAAGAGTGACTTCTTTTTAAGCACCAAAGGAAGTGTGAGATTTTGATTGTTCAATTGTTAACCTTAAACAAAATCTAGTAGATTTTCCTAAAGTTCTTTCTAATCCCTTTTTCCTTGTACGTTTTAAATTGAAATTGAAAATTAGTGAGTCCTAAGAGCTTGAAAAGGTAAAATCCTTAAAATTTTGGAATTATAATTACTTCCAAAAGAAGAGTGTCTAAAGACACTTGATACAATGGGTAAATGAAATCCTCTTCACTCCTTCCTTGTTTCCACCTACAAATTGATCAATTCAAGAAAAATAGAGACAAAAAACAAGTTAAAACTCCCAAATGATCAATAGTTAAAAAAGAACATGTCAAAAAAAAAATCAAATTTGATCTTTTACTCCACCCCAGCGACACAACCCGCATATGCTACACAGTTTGATGAAATCAGTGGCACTGTATAGTGTTGCTAGGCCTGCAAGTGATGCTCTATAGTAGGAAAAAGAGCATGATAGTGATGGAGTTTTTTATCAGCGACGCTGTTTGAAGTTTGACAAATCCAGCGCTCAAGAATATGTCTCGTGTCACAGTTTAGAATTTTGAATTTCAGGGCGGGAACGTTCGAGCGACGATGTTTGGATTTTATAGCATCCCTAGGATGATAGCGGTGTTGTATGGTGTCGCTAGACTAATAGTGATATAGTTTCCTGTAGACACCAAAAAAACACAAAAAAGCATGAAATTTTGTTAAAAAATGTGATTAAAACTTGAGATTTTCCCTCCTTCTAGCACCAAATGTAGAACCCCAATTCTAGACTTGCACAAACACAACAAACAAACATAATGTTAGATCAAATAAAAATGAGAATCAAGATTCCCCATGAAATTCATTTGCAAAGCTCAAATAGGAAAGAAAATGAGGAAAATGAATCAAGAAAACAATGAAATTCTATTTTAAGATGCAAACTCTCAATCCCATGGGGGAATTGGTGCCAATTTAATGTGAAAATTGGCCCTTTCCCAACTCCTATGATAAAATTTTGATGAGTGATCCACTTTTTTGAAGATTCAATTGAGCTCTATGATGAAAAATCTGCATAACCTAGCTAAGAACTTGATAAAATTGATGAAAATAGATATGCTTGAAGATGAAATTGAGTAGAGTAGACTTGCTCAAATTGTGGATGATCAAAACAAAGGATGAGCCTCTTATTTATAGAAAGACAGGATGGAGGAATGAGCAAAATGGAGCAAGTGGGATCATTCAACATCCAATGGGCAAGTGCCACTTGTCAAGATGTGAATGGAGGAAGCTTGAGCACATTTTGATGAATGTGCACAATAAATGAAATTAGGAGGAATTTTAAAATTATGAAATGACATGTTAGAGGGAAAACGAATGATTTAAATGCCACTTGGCTCAATGCACAAGGACATGTAAGAGGGAATGAATGTCTTGTTGGAAGCACAAATCCACTTGGAGGGATTTTCAAACTTGGAGGAATATTCCCCTAAAGATGCCAAGTTGAAAGAAAATAGGGATTTAATAAATCCACTAAATGTATTTTCATGTGCAAGTGGCAAAATCTAGAGAAGCTGGATGATTAGGATTAAATTAATCATGGTTTAATTAATTTAATAAGGGATTAGATGATGTGACTATTTGATTTAGATTTTTGGGTTGATTTAAATCAAAGTTGAGAAGAATGTGATTTAGATTTAATTAAATAAAATAATTTTGATTTATTTAATTAAAGAGGATGATGATAGATTAAATTAAACAAGGTTTAATTTATTTAATTTAATAAGATGACTTTAGAGATTTAATCAAATAAAATGAATTATTTAATTAAATAGAAAAAGGAGGGTTAATCAAATAACATTGATTTATTTAATTAACAAGAGAGAATGACTTAATTAGATAAATGATGATTTATTTAATTAAGGGATGAAGAGTGATGATTACATAAGAAGATGATTTAGAACGAAACAATGTTAGTAACCAGGATCAAGTGTGTCGGTATATTTTTTGTGTCTACATAGTATATATGTAAATGTGTGTAATAATTATATATCTTGTGAATTATAAAAAAGATAAATTTGTGAGTAATAATGCATATTTAGATCGATGTGTAGAATATCTTTATATAGTGTTTTAAAGATTTAAATGATTTCATAGTGGAGGTCTAGATAAAATGGAAACGATGATTTAATATGTTGTTTAAAATTTATTACGATGAATGTGTTAGAGAATTAAAAGATTGATTTTATTATGTGGTCCATGATGTGGGTCTTTCTCTTGTGTTAGTTTTGAAATGAGAAGACTTTATGTGGTGACTGTCTTGAAGTCATGTATGAAATTTTGTTGGGAACCCATAGTTTTGAGTCACTCTCATTTCTAGTTATGGATAGATGCCGTTTTAGGCTTCCTGAGGCAATGGGGAAACTAGCTTTATGTTGGATTTATATGTTTGGATCATTGTGATATCATTTGATTGTATTTCTAATTTTGGTTTCTTTTGGGTGTCACCTTGTATCATGGTTTTGCCTCTTGATATGGATTTTGGATGAGAAGGTTCATGCCTCGCTTATGTACTTTGTTTTCATGATTTTGGTGCTTTGTGTGATTTGGTACACCCCTTGATGTCATGTGGTTTTTTTGATGCTACTAGGGAGAGTGGCTCTTCATGGGGGCCAATGCAAAAAGGGGAAGCCTGGGTAACCCATGGAATAATTTGTTTAATAAGTGATAACCTAATAAAATTAACTAGTTGGTTTGGGTAGGTACACACTAAATAAGATAAGTAAGATGCCTCACCCGAGCCTTTAGTGCTTTCATAGACTAAGAGTGGGTTGAGAAGGCCTAGTAAAAAAGATCACTACCTTGTCTTCATGAAAGGTTAGTGGTCCTGCATGTGTCACCCTATGGGGCCGGTGCCTAGTGAGAGGCAGCGAGGGTAACCATAGATGGGGGCTGACGACTAGTGAGAGGTAGCCAGGGTAGCCCATGCTAGGGCCATACAATGACACTCTTCCTATAGTATCCCTTTTTGTTCCCTTTCCTTTATGAGCCTCTTGAAGCAATCATTCTTGATGTAGTTGTTAATTATGTTTATTGTTTCTCTTTTTTGTGGAGTCTTGTAGCCATTCTACTTGACTATTCTATGTCGTGGGTCTTTGTTGTTATCTCCTAGCACGAGGGGTGGGACTAAGGGTCCATGTGGTCAGGTGGAACATGCTATGCACCCCATTGGGTTCCCAGCCAGAGTTCGTGATGCATGAAGTTGTACCCTTGTGGTGTTTCTTGAGCTTCACCAGTTTGGAGATGTCATTGATAATATGTATCATGATCATTTCAGATGAATTATTCTATGTAATTGATGTATCATTCTCATTTCGTGTTGGGAGGCATGGTTGTACATTTGTAAACTTGAAACAATGCAAACTCTTATGATTAATGTAATGTATTTATATTCATGGTTTATCATGTGTTCTCTAGTGGATGAATTATTATTTATGTAATTTAATGGATGGATGTTTAAATCATTGATGATATGTGATGGATGTATGTGAAATTTATGCTTATTCTTTATAATGGATTTGAGATATAATATTTCATTTCATTAATCATCATTATGGGATTGGGACTAGGTTAAGTAATGCAGTCATGTTTACCCCAGAGGACTTAGCTAGAAAATGTACATGTATAATTTTATTATAAGTGTGTATGTTAACTTCTATTCATGTAGTTTACTTTAAAAAAAAAAATTATGCTGTTATTGTTATTAATTTAGTTGTCGTTTGGGGTTTGCGTGGCAAGGAATTACATTTTCTTTATTGAGATGAGAATTATAATGTTTCTTTTTATGTTCATGGTAAGTTTAAAGGAGATACTATATGGGTGCTAAATTGGATTTGGTCTTCTTCGCTCATTCATTTGTTTATTCCTTTTTAAAAATATTTTATTATATTTTTTAAAATTATTTTTATTTGTAGTACAGGATGCATGGGGGTCGATTGTAGGGACACCATGGCCCATAGGTCACTAGTCTCTTTAAGCATAACCAAAGAAATGATGGCTAAAAATATATGGAATATGACTACATGCATTTAGTTATAGGTCATTTAAAAGTAGAACAATGGTTTTCTTTTGTCTCTTACCAACCTTGCTAATAGCTACAATCCACTTGTGTTTTTTATTGTTAAAACTATGGTAAGCATGGGCATTTTTGTAAGGATTATAAATAATAAAAAAGAAGAAGCAAAGAAAACTTGATCATAATTCTATGTCTGAGAAGGAAGATGGTGATGTGTTCATTATAGCTTTGGAAACTCATACAAGTAATGATGCATGGTTAATTTGCTTAGGTGCATCTTTCCATATGAACTCTAATAGAGATTAACTTTTTGAATATGAAGAATTTGATGGAGGTAAGGTGTAATTGGATGATGATTCTTACTTAAATATTGTTACCCATGATAAAGTTAGAATCAAATTTCTTGATGGTAAAATACAAATGATTAAGGGTGTGTTGAATATCCTTGGATTAGTAAAAAAAATTAGTTATGAGAAAATTAAAGATGTGGGTATGGAAGTAGTTTTTTTTTGATGCATGATGAAAGATGGTAAAATGTGCTATGGTGATCACTAGGCATGTTAGATTTATTTGTTTGGCCCGAAGGGTTTGAGATTTAATAGAATATTGATTTGACCCCCTTCTCAGTAGGTTGATGTGTGTTCAACAAGGATGTCCTAAAGTTTAATGCCTAAACCTAGGATCAATTATCTTCCTTTTTCAAAAGCACATTAGAATGAAAATCAATAAGGAAAATAGATTGACTTTCAACCATGATGGTAAGCCAATTAGACCCGGATTTGCATTCTTGGGGCCTTAAAAATGGTCTAGAGATGATTTTATATGATTAACCTAATTAGACTATATGGCCTAATATGAAAAATGAAAGATCTTGATGATGTCAAACTAAAACGAAAACTTGCATTCAAATTTGGGAAATGTAGAGGACTATGTACATGTCACCAAAAGTTGGATTTGAGTGTTGTAGCAGGAATGGGAAGCCCCTGGGTGAATGGGTCTTCATAAGGAACTTATGCTCTATTTTTGGGGTCCTCCAATGATAGATCTGAGCTTCTATTTTTTGTTTGTAAAATTTTTAGAATGACGCTGGATAAATATGTAATTGACTTTTTGTGGCTTGACAAGATGTAGGGTTTCAAATGCAACAATGGACAATTTTTCTTCACACTTCATTCAATCCTCTTCAACCTGATACCTGGAGATTCACATAGAGAAGAAATATTGTGTCATTTTAGGGGCTTGCCTTGGTCAAACCGTGTGTCAGTGTTTCCACTTCCACAATGGTAATGTGAATGATAAAATGATAATAGACACAGAGGAATGATGCAATCAAAAAGTGCTACAACTCACCACCCTTCAATGGCTTCCTTGAAGGACTAAAGTGATGCACATCACTTCAAGTTCTTGATATTGATTACTTGATTTCTTGAATGCTTTTGGAGACCTACACAAGTGTTAGCATGAACACAAAACAATGATAACATGAAAAAACATAAACTCACATAAGATTTGACATGATGTTAAGATCTTGAATAGATGCAATAATAATCTGAAATGTTGCTCTTTACTTGCTCTTGAATGATCTTAATGTTCACCTCTTGATATATTCTTTCACTTAGATTTTAAATGGTGAAATGACTAGGTATTTATATGCATTTCTCTAATTTCCTAAGAATTAAATCTCGAAATCCAACATTTGAAATTTAAATTTTGAATGTTAATATGGCCACTTCAACATATTAAAAATTGGTCCACGAAAGAATAGGGGAACCATTTTCCCTTTGGGTGAATGAGTCTTGGCCCAATTCTCTAGAACATTAGTAATGGGGGGAAAATATTAATTACTTACATTTGTTCAATGCTTGTAATTTCTTAGAAAGTTACATAAATGGGATATGAAATACATAATTTTAGGAAATTAAGGACCTAGTTAAGATCAATAATTTAGTGGGAGCAAAAAATAGTTTGAAATTATCATGGGTGACAATTTACGATTCTATAGGGTTGAGGGTAAATGGTTTAAGGATGAGGGTATAAGGTATCTATTTTGGGTTGAGGGTATAGGGTATAGGTTTTAGGGTATAAGGTTGAGGGTATAGGATTTAGGTTATGTTAGCTCTCAAAAATGTAGGTAAAGGGTACCTCAAGAGGCTTCCAATCTCTTGATACATTTTAGGGTAACAGACAAGGTTTTAGTGACTTAAACCTTCTACTCTTCAGGTGCTACTAAACCTAGGCGGGTGCAACTATATGAATTATGCAGACTTGACCTTTTATCTTCTCTCTTACAGTGATTTGTCCATGATGGCAGATGAAAAATGGACAAATAAAATCAAATTTGGTATAAATTCTATACCAATATCCAAAACTAAATCCTAATATGCTTAGTTAATAGATTTAAAAAAGATTGAATAAAACTGAATGATGAAACATAGAGACTAGTGCCTTATTGGGTATGCGGAGTCAAGAGAAATCTGAAACAAATACTTCATTCTGGTAGACATTCAAGTTTTTTAGCATTTGATTTAGTTTATAACTTGTATAAACATGCAAGGTTATGATTATCGAGTTCTTCTTACTGATCCAATTGACATTCTCTGATTAATATGATCAATTTAAAGGATTTAATCTTTACTGGAAAGAACCAATCAATTGACCATACAGATGCAGCAAATGTGCACCAATAAACTGGATATAATCTTGTTACACCAATTTAAATAACCAGAAAATACCATACTGGAGACAACTTCAATAATGCTTTCAATGAACACCATAAACAACCGATACTAGAAACAACTGCACCATATTATTAGATTTCAATTGATATCTCCATGATTTTACACATGCAACATAGTCTCATATTGGAAAAACATTGTATTACACTATATCTTTTCTATCCTCTATCCTATTCTACTTATCGCCCCTTAATTCTGTTTCTGAAATGGATATTTATACATTGAGAATACAAAAGGACACGTCCTTTTAGAAATTAGAAATATAATATTTACATAACAAAAAGATAGAAGATAATTAAGATCTATTTAGCCACAAGTGAGTTTTAGCAAGATGATCCAAATAATCCCGACGCTCGTATGTATCCACATCTCTAACTGCGTTCCAGATCGTGATCTCCATCTTTATCATCTTCTCATTTTGCTCGCTTACTTCTTCTAACATTGTATCCTCCGTAGAAGCTATCCTCATGACTTCATTTAATAATGACTCACTTTCATTCTTCCATCTACCAACTTCTTTTAGTTCCCCTTTGTCATCAGAGAATGCAATCAACGTATTCTTGGTAGCATCCATCAGACCTTGCTCGTCTCCTTGCAATTCATCCAAGAAATTTTGATGCTTGTTTACAAAATGATTTTCATTTTCAATTGCAACACTATTAGTAGCATCTCTTTGGCTCACTTCTTGAAACTTCTCCATGATTCGTTCATTCATCCTTTCATGCTCTTTCAATGCAGCAAGAGTATGTGAATGTTTTCCTAAAAGTTTATTCAACCAAGGAGTTAAACAATCCTTCCTTTTCTTGATTATTGCTACAATTACATCATGCTTTCCCTAGGAATAAGCACTTGATCCTACCCAATGATCCTTTTTCTGAGAGCTTTCTCCTCGAGTGAGCATCTTGGTTGGCCCCATTGAAATGCCTACCAAATCTTTTCATCTGTCATTTTCTCTCAACATTCTTTCATTATTTGCTTTTTACATCTCCCTTTCCTTTATCAACATTTGAATTTGGGCTTTGTTTAACTTTGCAACATTTACTCCAATTTCTGTAGTAGCTATAGGATCAGCCTCTCCAACCTTTAGGTTCATGACATGGCCAAATGCCTTTTCTGTATCAATCACTACTAATTTCCTGTGGGGTGGGTATAAAGCCCAAATCATCAATGACCCTTCATCAGTATTGTATTTTGATCCAGCATACACCTCTATTACACTTTTCTTTGTCAAGCTTATGTGTAGCATTGCTATCCCTCAAGAAACTATAAAAAAAAAGGGCAGAATTGAGATCTAGCCCAGGAAAGATCATGACACCAACATCTTGCAACATTTTCCTACCCTTTTTAGGGGTCATATTTTTCATTTCATCATCCACACATTTCCTCAATTGATTCAGCAATTGTTCTTCATTCCCTATAGTAACATAATCAAATTTATCCCTTATTTCTTTCCCTTTCTGCTTATACAAAAATGCCTTGAACTCTGGGGAATTTATGAACTCATCATCTAAGACAAATGATCTATACTCAATATGCATTGCATCTACATCACCACTTTCAACACTCAAGTATCTAATTGGGAAAACATACTGCTGAGTTCTCAACTTGGATACTTTTTCAAGTTGGCTTTATGGCACATTGTCTTTAGGTGTCTCCTCCTCCTCAGAAGATAACAACTCAACATCCTGCAATCCCTGATTATATCTTTCAACTACCATTTCAGCTTCATCTTCCTCTAGATTACGAATCATATCATCAAAGGGATAGGGAACATGCTGGTACTTTCCAAAGTTTATCTTCAATTTGGTAGAATTGATATACCCTTCTGGGTCAAAATTCTTCCTGGGTGGTCCTCTCTTCATATTATACTGAAGCAGTTTGTCAAGGATCAAATTGTATCCTTCCTTGGCCAACACAGTGAAATCACCAAAGCACAATGAGCTAGGCATAAAAGCCTGCTTCCCAAAAGTGCTGAAATTCATTACACTGCAATAATCCATCTGTCTGACAATCTCCAGATATGCAATCCTATTTGGAACTATCTTTGGAAGAATGAAAGGGGCCTCTTCAAACCCATAGACTCTAATCATTGTAGCTCCCTCCAAACAATACCAATCTCCCTAGTTATGATCAATTGGCCCATTGAAATCTTTTGGCCAAAGAAATCTCTTTATCTCATTTGATAATGAATAATTATAGGGATATTTATACAATCTGTACAATGTTTTCACAAAATATTCTTGAAAATGAATGAAACTAGCATTAGCAAACCTGCTATCCCAAATAGCAGTCCACAATTGAACAGGTAATGCTTAACCATCTTTACCAAATTGAGAAATTATCATTTCCAGAGGCCATACTCCCAACTCCTATCCAAAATATAGTACTAGGTGCATCAACAATGAATAATGCCTGAGGTAAAAAGTAGACGATCCACCCTTTATAGCCATCAATCCTAAATCAAGCCCCCTAGAAATGTATGAGGCATAGTCAAATGGCTGAGAATTATGATACTGGATATCTACTATGATAATCCTGGGCACAATTGACATGTATTCTGGGGCATCCATTCCCAATACCTGACACATTGAAAAAAATGTGTATTTCATATAGGGTTCAAACAAGTCCACATGATAAGGGGGGCCCTCACTATCCTACAGAGGATCTAGCTTACTACCTTTTTTAACTCTGTGAATTGGCAACCTCCAACCCTTATAGATTGCATCCATTCTTGATAATTCCTTCTCCAATTCCTCATGTATGATCTCCTCATTGCAAAACCCTTCTAAATTGAAAACCTGCCCAATTGCCTCTTTTGATAGATATATTTGTGGCTTTCCAGATAGGTCACATATTGCTTTATGCTTCGGGTCATAGTGGTCAGCTAATAATTTTACCAGTTCAACATTCACAAACACATTAGGGCACACTAGTTTTCCCAAATTCAGCTTCCATGGATTGCATACTGGTTCAAAATGACTTCTTCTATGATAATGAAAATTAAACAATTCATACCCCCTTATGGTAGTCCAAACGTCTCCTATGAATTTTCATTTTTCATCTAGTTTATCAACCTCTGCCCTAAGCTGTGTGGACCTTCTAGCTTTAGGCCCTGAACTAGGCAACTGATGAATGAGGTCTTGGTTTAATCTTCGTTCTGTGCCCTCATGTTCTATCTCATTTTTCTGTTTCTGTCATTTTGGCTGACTACTCTAACCAAGTTTTCTACTTTTAACTTTTCCAGAACCAGGGGACTCCATTCTTCAAGATTACAGAAGTTAAAATTTGGAAACTAAGATGTAGTCACTTACAGTATATTGCTCGAGCTCCTTAGGCTGGAAGATGTCCTTGTTCTCTGTTCATGTTGTTGACTCTTTTGCAATCAATTCAACACAAATGCGTTTGATTACACTTACCCTATTATATCCCGTCGCGCCATTAATGTGTCAGTTGAAGAACGTATGAAGAGTTATTTGAAACTGGCACTGTCACATCAAGTGTCTTGTCAGTGAGAAAACTTCAAAAATGGGGCGAAATCTATTTTGCAACGTTCATTAGATCTTTCACCATAACATCCTATAGTCACACTGAAGGCCAATGTCTCACCGACATTCATCCTTTGGCTCTTTGTGTTTTGCTGTGACCTTTAGAGTCAGGGAGACATCTCATAGATACTTATGTCTTGCCGAAAGTTTCCTTAAGTTCACTTCTTGTCACCGTGACAATATTATTCTCCCATCGATGAAAATAATCTTACCGATGAAATAAATTTCATCGGCAAGACCTATGGATCTTTGAAAAGACTCATACCGATGCCGAATGTCTCGCCGAACCCACTCCTCCAGATTACTCAATTCGGTGAGACTCTCCCTGAAGTATTCCTTCGGTGTAACCTTCAATTTTCAGCAGAACTCATGCCAAAGACTTCTTCTCTCACCGATGCAATTTTCTATTGGTGTGACATTTAAGTCGACAAAACTACATGACTTCTTCCTGATAGCTTTTTGACAAAACCCCCTTGCTCCTTATCGGCAAGAGCTACTGCCTTCAGCAAGACCTCACTCTGATAGTCTTTCGTTTGGCTGACACATCACTCCATGCACTAGTCGGTGAGACATACACGAGTTCGCTATGATTCATACTGATAACAATTATCTTGCTGATATGAATTTTCTATCGTTGAAACAAAAGATGTGTCCTACCGAAAATCTGCAACAAGTATACAATTAGTAAAAATATGGGTCGGGGAGACCCTCACCCTGTCATGCCGATATGGGTAATACAATGAAATATCAAGGACTAGATGAATTCTAATGGATCATATGACAAAATATGAGCGAGACGCCATGAGGAAGGAATTTTATGCTTATGATGAGGACTTATTTTGGAAACTCATGAGTGCAATTGACTGTAAAAATTCAAAATTTTACAGTTCTAGCAGGTTATAGGGTTGAGGGTATAGGGTTTAGGCTTTAGGGTTGATGTTATAGGGTTGAACTATGGAGTTTAGGGTTGAGGGTTTTGTGTATAGGATTTAGGGCCTATATTTGAGGCACAATGTTTAGGGTTGAGGGTATAGGGTATAGGGCTTAGGGTTGAGTATATTGGGTATATGGTTGAGGTTATTAGGTTTATGGTTAATGGTATAAGGTATCTATTTAGGGTTGAGGGTATAGGGTGTAGTGTTTAGGGTATAAGGTTTAGGATTTATGGTTAAGGGTATAGGGTTTACGATTTAGGGTCAAGTGTATAGGGTTTAGGCTTTAGGGTTAATGGTATTGGGTATAAGGTACAAGGTATAGGGTATAGGTTAAGGGTTGAGGGTTGAGTGCACAGTATTTAGGATTGAATGTGTAGGGTTGAGGTTATAGGGTTTAGAGTATAAGGTTGAGGGTATAAGGTTAAGGTTTTAGGGTTGACAATATTAGGTATATGGTATAGGGTAGAGGGTTTAGGCTTTAGGGCATAAGGTATAGGGTTGAGGGTTGATGGTGTAGGGTTTAGGGTTTAGGGTATAGGATTGAGGGTTGAGAGAATAGGGTTTATTGTATAGGGTATGACATTTAGGGTTGAGGATATTGGGTATATTGTTGAGGGTATTGAGTTTACGCTTGAGGGTATAAGGTATGGGGTTTAGGGCAGAGGGTATAAGGTTGAGGTTGTAGGGTTGATGGTATGGAATTTATGGTTGAGGGTTTAGCATATATGCTTTAGGGCCTATGGGTGAGTCACATTGTTTAGGGTTGAGGGTATAGGGTTTACACTTTAGGTTAAAAGGTATAAGGTCGGGGGTATAGGGTATAGGGTTGATGGTGTAGAATTTATGATTGAGGGTGGTAGGTTTATACTTATAATAGTTCATGAAAGGCATAATGCACTTAAACTTTTAAGAAGTTGAAAAGCTCTTAGAATTTGTACAAGTTAAAGTGCAGCTGCACTTTATGCTTGAGTTAACTTGTCCAATCATATTTTAACGTATGTTTTGAGAAGTATAAAATAAATGATAAAAACACACATGTGACCCATGATTTAGGCCCACATGCTTTGTTATTCTCTAATTTCTATGCATTTTTCAACAAAGATACACTTTTCATGGTGTTGACAAAAGAACAAGCATCTCCACATGGCTCATAAGATCATCTTCTTGTCTAAAAACTTATAGCTTTTAATATGGATTTGGGGAGGAAATGCAACTACTTAGAAAAGTATATGATGCATCACTATAGAATAATTTAGCATTATAATAATCATATTAACTAGATGAAACAATTGAAGGAGTGGAATTTAGAAAATTACAATAGTCACTTGATTTCAATAACATAAACACTTAAAATCATAACAAAAAATTCACTTCTCTAATGGATTTTTTTTATAAAAATAATGAATTCAAGGGTTGAATTGTGTATAGGTTCTCTCCACTAGTAGGACCCTCATATATATGGTATGATAAAGAACAATACCAAATCTTATATCCTTGACAATGGTACCAATTGTTGGTGCAATTTTTTCAAGATATCACCTACATACATGAAATATTAGATAAATGACACCAAGTTATTGGCATGACAAATGTATCTCCATGAATCCTAGAGAATAATCCAATACCTAAACCCAAGGATAGTAAACTTGGGATATTAGAAATAATCTTGTGATAATACTATGGATAAGAAATGGCCAATGCATATGAGTAAAAGGTTAATCAATTTATAATTTTAATAAAGAAATTATAGAATATATACATAGGTTCATTATGATAGTAATAGATTCATTAGGATAGTCATAAATTTATTAGGACTATCATAAATTTATTAGGACTATCATAAATTCATTAGGACAATCATAACTTGAGATGTGGTGGTTATAGGTTCATTAGGACTGCCATTACTTTATTAGGAATGTCATAAATTTATATGTAAATAACATCATTAGGAGTGTGATAAATTCATTAGGGCAGTCATAACTTCATTAGGACAATCTCCTAATATGCTTAAAATGTTGCATCTTGCTATAGTGTAGAAAAATGTATCCCTCTACATTTTCACACTTGTTTGGGCCCTCCCTGCTAAAATTGGGCTTCTTTATGCCCTATTTGGTCCTATTTTGCATCCACAAGCCTTATATAATGCATCTTTCTGAGGATAAACCTGAAACATATCTAATGACCAATCATAATTTAATGATTTTGGGTTGTGTGTCCCAAATTTAGTGATCTGGGACTCATATACCACCTTGGGTGTATGGGTCCCAACAAAGTTTCAGGGAATGAACTTGAATTTGGCATTAAAGTTAACTTTTCTTGAAATTTGTGTCCCAAGCTTGGCCTATTGGGACTCATACACCACAACCGGCGTATGAGTCCTGCTTAGCTTAGACCTATTTTAAATTCAAATTCTTGGCAGGATTTTACTCTCTTAGATATGATGTTGGCTTCTAGTGTTGTAAATTTTGGAAATTTGGCATAAACAAGTATAAATACAAGGTTATTTCACATATTTTCTCCTAAAAATTGAAACAAAGAAAATGAGGGGGATGTGTGTATTCACTTTTTAGGAGATGGAACACACAAGGGGGACCATATTTTGCTCTATTTCATTGAAGAAAACCAAAATCCCTTAACCAATTGAATTGATTGAGGAATGGGCTAGTGTTAGGATGGTTTCCTAGAGTGTGATTAAAGACTAAAGGGGGTTCACCACTAGGCAAAGGCTTAGAAATAAGGAAATGCAAATGATATGCAAATCTAGCTACGTAACCTAGGAAATGAAACTCAAATTTAGGGTAATAAGATGGGCGAGTGCAAAAATATGGGGGGCCAAATTGTGGCCAAAATTTCAAAAATAATTTGAAAGGCTATAATGTGAGCACATTATAACTCGCTCACGTTATGGATTTGTGTGATCGAGCCTAGGGCTTGGTCACATCAAGCCTAGAATTCCCTGGTGTTATAACATGAGCATGTTATATCGTATTAAAAAAAAAAAATCAAACCACATGGTTTCATTTTTACTATGCTTTTTATTACCCACAGCCAGCAAACCCTGCATTTGCATGCTAATGTTTTGGAAGGAGAAAAATTTTCAATTTATTCATCGAATTGTTACATTTTTTTCGCCAGGATGCCACCACGTCGACGTGGAGGTCAAATAAGTAATTATTGTTTTTTTTTTTGAATTTTTTTTTAAATAGGTAATTTTAGCTTGTTTTGATATTCATTTATTTATTTGTAGGTGTTAATCAACCTCAAAGACCTCTACAAAATCCTCAACAACCACAACAATAAGCACACGAAAAAAATCATCAACAAACACAACAACAAACTCCTCTAATTCCTCAACATCTTCCTAGTACTCAACAAAATTTTATGGGGGTAATTGAAAGAAACAAAAAATAGATTGAGGATTTAATCATGAGGTTGAATGATCCTATATTTTCAACCATGGAAAGAACACTTGCGAGTTCACTTAAAGACATGTTAACACATGTAGATGCAATCACCAAACAATTAAGTGTTTGGGCAGATAGGAGGCAAGTGTGGAGGAATTTTTATGTAGATAAATTATCATATAAAGAAATAAAAAATGAAAAAATTACAAAATATAATTTTTGCTCACTATTCACTGACCCACACACAAATCAAAATATTGACCTTAATGCTAAGAGATTTCCTATCCATTGGTGCCACCACTAAGGGATTAGGAACAATTTTTGGGATAGGTGGTACATGGTTTTTGACTATCCACCATGCAACAATTGCGAAGTCCCCCAATATTTCTTGAGGAAACTCTACTGAGTTCATTCTCAACAAAATCCCCAACTATTTTGATATGAGGGACTTTTAGGGGAGAGGTGGAGGGTTGGTACATGATAGACTAGGTGCATGACAATATCCTCAATGGCAAGGGAGATGAGCTATTCCTAGGTTGACTCATGAGAACGTCGTTATCCCTTTCGTTGTGAAGGAGAGTGTTGAGGTGGAAACTTTGCATTCTATCAACTCTTTGACCTAGAGTATCATCTAGCATGCCAGTCTTGTAGTACAGTGCCATCCAGGGGAGACTTCGAGGGGTAGGCTTCCACCCCATTCTTGTCAGGTTTGCAGGTTGACTTGTACATATGACCCTACAAACACCTAGGAGGTTGGTGTGCAAGATATGTCTACAACTATGGAGACGATGATGGTAGATGGAATTTTGAATGAGGCTTTGGGCATCGACACTCAGGTAAATGTTAGCATGTTCATTGAATTTAATTTATTAAATTTTATTTTTGAAATGCAAGATTAACTAATTTAGTTTAATGATTGTAATAAGATTTTAGGTTCACAATGTTGATACTGGATACACCATCCCTCCACCTATTTATTACTCCACTGCATCTACCGCTAAGGTGTGTAACTAGTAAACAATTATAAATATTACATGTGAATAACATTTTTATATGAATGGTATTCTAATATCTGATTTGGGATGTTGAATAGGCTAATATTGGAGGTTTCGTGGGAACACCTCCCAGTGCCAGTGGAGTTGTACAAACCTTCACGTAGGTAACAAAATAAAGAGTTTAACTAATGAATTTTACTTAATAGATTTGTGTAGTTTATATTCATATCGTTGATTGAATTGCATTGCACATATTTCCAACTCAAGGCATTACTTCACATTGCATAACTAATAACTAGATGTTGATAGATGACAAAATTTCAATTACAATATAGTTGTTTAAAAAGTCAACATAAGCAGTGATGCAATTACTTCACATAGCATAAGTAATAACTAGAAGCAATTGCAAACTCCATTTTCTTGTCATGGCATTCCATGAGGCCACTTTTTATTGAGGCATTTTTTCAAATAGTTCACTACCTTGTCTATGTAATGGATGCTTGAAAAAAATCTATGAAAGAATAATAGTAAGCAATAACATAGACAACACAATGAGTTGTTTGAAAAAATGCCTCAAAGAAATTGGGTCTCATGATGATTTCAATCACCATGAGACCCAATTTCTTTGAGGCATTTTTTCAAACAACTCACCACCTTTTATATGCTACCACATTTTCCTTACATGTCTACCAAAGCATTTTATCAAACAATTCACTTCCTTGTTGCTATGGCTAAAATCCTAAAATAGGTGCTTTCCAACAAACTATGGATGCTTGGAAATTTTTTATCAAAGCATAATAGTAAGAAATAGCATAAACAAGGAAGTGAGTAGTTTGAAAAAATGCCTCAAAGAAATGTGGTCTCATGGTGATGGAATTCCATTCCATCACCATGAGACCACATTTCTTTGAGGTATTTTTTCAAGCAGCTCACCACCTTTTCTATGCTACCACATTTTCCATACATGTCTACCAAAGCATTTTATCAAACTACTCACTTCCTTGCTGCTATGGCTAAAACCCTAAAATAGGTGCTTTCCAACAAACTATGGATGCTTGGAAAAAATCTAACAAAGCATAATAGTAAGCAATAGCATAGACAAGGCAGTCAGTAGTTTGAAAAAATTCCTCGAAGAAATGTGGTCTCATGGTGATGGAATGCCATTCCATCACCATGAGACCTCATTTCTTTGAGGTATTTTTTCAAACAACTCACCACCTTTTCTATGCTACCACATTTTCCATACATGTCTACCAAAGCATTTTATCAAAATACTCACTTCCTTGCTGCTATGGCTAAAAGCTTAAAAACGGTGCTATCCAACAAACAATGGATGCTTGGAAAAAAACTATCAAAGCATAATAGTAAGCAATAGAATAGAGAAGGCAGTGAATAGTTTGAAAAATTGCCTCAAAGAAATGTGGTCTCATGGTGATGGAATGGAATTCCATCACCATGAGACCACATTTCTTTGAGGCATTTTTTCAAACAACTCACCACCTTTTCTATGCTATACCACATTTTCCATACATGTCTACCAAAGCATTTGATCAAACTACTCACTTCCTTGCTACTATGCCTAAAAGCCTAAAAAGGTGATTTCCAACAAATTATGGATGCTTGGAAAAAATTATCAAAGTATAATAGTAAGCGATAGCATAGACAAGGAAGTGAGTAGTTTGAAAAAATGCCTTGAAGAAATGTGGTCTCATGGTGATGGAATGACATTCCATCACCATGATTGACCACATTTCTTTGAGGTATTTTTTCAAAAAGCTCATCGCCTTTTCTATGCTACCAAATTTTCCATACATGTCTACTAAAGCATTTTATCAAACTACTCACTCCTTGCTGCTATGGCTAAAAGCCTAAAAAGGGTGCTTCCCAACAAACTATGGATGCTTGGAAAAAATCTATCAAAGTATAATAGTAAGAAATATCATAGACAAGGTAGTGAGTAGTTTGAAAAAATGCCTTTAAGAAATGTGGTCTCATGGTGATGGAATGACATTCCATCGCCATGATCGACCACATTTCTTTGAGATATTTTTTCAAAAAGCTCATCACCTTTTCTATGCTACCAAATTTTCCATACATGTCTACTAAAGCATTTTATCAAACTACTCACTTCCTTGCTGCTATGGCTAAAAGCCTAAAAAGGTGCTTTCTAACAAACTATGGATGCTTGGAAATTTTTTATCAAAGCATACCTGTAAGCAATAACATATACAAGGCAATGAGTAGTATAAAAAAAATCCTCAAAGAAATGTGGTCTCATGGTGATGGAATGCCATTCCATTTCCATCACCATGATACCACATTTCTTTGAGGCATTTTTTCAAACTACTCACCGCCCAAAGAATAGAAACCAAGACTTTAGCCAAAATTCCCCTCCAAATTCTTTTCAAGGTCCTCATCCTCATCCTCAATTTACCAATCCATGAAACCTTCCACCTTTTATTCCACTTGTTTATATTCCCACCCCTCCCTCTTCATGTCATGATCAACCTCCATCTCATAAGCAAGACCACACTATACCATCCATCACATCCTGACATAATAATATAGAGAAGGAAATGAATTGTTTGAAAAAATGCCTCAAAGAAATGTGGTCTCATGGTAATGGAATGCCATGACACATTTTTTTGTAATGGAATTTGATCACCACAAGACCAAATTTTATCAAATGATTCACCACCTTGCTACTATGGATAAAAGCCTAAAATAGGTGCTTTCAAACAAGCTATGGATAGGAAAAATAGTAAGAATTATAGTTTAGAAATAAATAGTTCAATAAGTAATCAAGATTTTGTTCATTATCTCATACATTATAAGCCATGACATGTATCACTATTGTAGTTTACGTGATTGAATAATTTATTGTTTTATTTTTAGATGTTGCAAGCGGAAACACCTCTAGATGTTCATAGGGAAATGGAGCTTGGTGTTTCTTCTGCTATAGTCTCCTCGATACCTCTCACAGGGGTATGAGGTAAATTACTAAACTTTAATTTACATTCGTTGTTATAGCTGTTAGTTAGTGAAAAATAAAACCATTATTGACTCATAGTTTAATTTCTCTTTGGATGGTTTCTATGGGGCTTCAACATGCCACAACATGGGCATGCAAATATTTCCCTCGAGGAGAGTGATCATCTATAGGAAGTAAGTGATTATTTTGTTAAATATATCATTTTTTATAATGTAATTTCTATATATTACATTAGGAACTAAATTTTTATAATGTCTTTACTTGTTATTGTAATAGATAAGGCTTGATCAGGAACTAAACCTTAGGAGGAGCACTGCTCAACCTTAGAGTAAATGATTGACAGACTTATCGCCATCTGCCCGCCCAAAAAAGGGAAAGAGTTTGTTTCAAGAGCCTGGAGAGCAATGAATTTTGATTCCAATTCCCTTTGTTGTATGCCTATATGGAATTTTTGGACAGATTTTGTATTGCATATATTTGACATTGTATTCCTATATGGCATTCTTGTAAGCCTATATGGCTATTTTGTATACATTTTATAGTTATATTGACATACATTGATGTATGCCTACATGGCTATTTGGTTAATACAAATATTTTTTATTGATGGTGTCCATATTTGCATTATAAATCCATGGTTCAATAGATATGAGTTACGTGTATTCAAACTGTGTATACTTTACAACTTACGTGTATACTTTGTGACTTATGTGTATTCTAATGTATACTTTGTGACTTATGTGTTTTCATGCGTATACCTTGTATTCATGCATATACTTTATATTAATGTGTATACTATGTATTCATGTGTATACTTCAAGGCTTACGTGTATTTGAGTACTTGCGCTTCTTATTCACATGTATGCTTCACTTATTTACGTCTATACTTATTAATTGGTTAGCCCTAGAGCATTGCTCATTGTTGTCCTTTACAGTTTGTCTTGAATATTTATTGATTGATGCTAAACAACTTTATTAGATGATGCTAAACAACTTCAATATTTACAAAATTTATTCACCAATGATGTATCATTTACTTATGTGCTAATTCAATATGGAATCCAAGGAATAATTTAAAAGGGATAAAGCTAGGAGGAGAGGGAGGATAGATATTTATAGTGTAACCTATTGTACCTTCTCTATAGAAACCTCTAATGGATCTTGTATGATTTTCTATTCCATTTTATATTTTTCATATCCCATTTTCATAGGTGATTAAAGCCATAATAGGAATAAGAAAGTTACCTAAATACAACATATATTAATAATAATCAATTCAATGTAAGTATGAGATCCACATAGTAATTGGATCATAACCCATACAAGAACAATTTTTTTTTAGGATTTCCTAAACTATTTTGACACTCAGATGTTTTACCTCTTTTATGCAATCATATGCTTTTGGTGTGGAAAACTTAGACTTTTCAACTATCATGTGAATCTTTCTCTTTTCCTTTGTTTTGCATGCCATCATAATGGATTGAGTCAATTGAACGTAGCTCAGAGTGATTCGATGTGTTTGGGTAGGAAAGAGGACCACGCCTAATGTAAACATATCCATCCGGACATGTTGGAATAATTTTTTTGGTCGTAGGAGTTGTAGAAAAAAAGTTGCACCACTTTGCAACTTTACATTGCTTGCATTTGACAACTTTTTTCTCAACTAAAAAGTCGTCACCACAAGAAAATGCCACCGAGATAGCAAAAATTGAGAGAGGTTATTGTAGAGGGTCCCAACTCAATCTCGTAGCCTCAGAGAAAGAGTTTGTAAGTATCTTGATTTTCAAGTAATAGCCCATCAAAGATTGCAGCCATTTTGCACTTTGGACTCTTAAGGGATCGAGCTTGTTGAATGTAGCTTAGAGTGATTCAGCGTGTTTGTGTATGAAAGAGGACCATACCTAGCATAAACGTACCCATCCATATGTGTTGGAATAGTCTATTTGGTCGTACGAGTTGCAAAAGAAAAAGTTGCACCAATTTGCAACTTTACACTGCTTGCATTTGACAACTTTTTCCTCAATTGAAAAGTTGTCACCACGGGAAAACACCTCCGAGATAGAAAAAATGAGAGAGGTTATTGTAGAGGATCCCAACGAAATCTTGTAACCTCAAACAAAGAGTTTTTAAGCATCATATTTTTTGAGTAATAGCCCGTCAAAGATTGCAACCATTTTGCACTTTGGACTCTTAAGGGATCGAGCCGGTTGAATGTAGCTCAGAGTGATTCAACGTGTTTGACTATGAAAGAGGAATATTCATAGTATAAATGTACCATCTAGACCCATTGAAATAGTCTATTTGGTCACATGAGTTGCAAAATGAAAGTTGCACCACTTTGCAACTTTACATTGCTTGCATTTGACAACTTTTTCCTCAATTGAAAAGTCATCACCACAAAAAAATGCCTTCGAGATAGAAAAAATTGAGAGAGGTTATTGTAGAGGGTCCCAACACGATCCCATATCCTTAGATGAAGAGTTTGTAAGCATCACATTCTTTGAGTAATAGCTCGTCAAATATTGCAACCATTTTGCACTTTGGACTCTTAAGGGATCGAGCCGGTTGAACGTAGCTTGGAGTGATTCGACATATTTGGGTGCAAAAGAGGACCATGCCTAGTGTAGACATAGCCATCTAGATGCGTTGGAATAGTCTGTTTGGTCACATGAGTTACAAAAGAAAAGTTGCAGCATTTTGCAACTTTACACTACTTGCATTTGACAACTTTTTCCTCAACTGAAAAGTCATCACCACAGGAAAACATCTCCAAGATAGAAAAAACTGAGAGAGGTTATTGTAGAGGGGCCCAATGCAATTCCATAGCCTTAGATGAATATTTTTAAGTATCACAGTTTCTAAGTAATAGCCCATCAAATATTGTAGCCATTTTGCACTTTGGACTCTTAAGGGATCGAGCGAGTTGAACGTAGCTCATAGTGATTCAACATGTTTGGGTGTGAAAGAGGACTATTCCTAGCATAAACGTACCCATATCATGGATGCATTGGAATAGTTCATTTCTTCATATGAGTTGCAGAACAAAAGTTGCACCACTTTGCAACTTTACATTACTTTCATTTAATTTTTTTTCAATCAAGTGAAAAAACATTTGAGATAACAAAAACCAAGAGAGGTTATTGTAGAGGGGCCCAACATGATCCTATTGCCTCAGATGGAGAGTTTGTAAGTGTCATGGTTTTTGAGTAATAATCTGTCAAAGATTGCAGTCATTTTGCACTTTGGACTCTTAAGGGATCGAGCCAGTTGAACATAGCTTAGAGTGATTCAACATGTTTGGGTGTGAAAGAGGACCATGCCTAGTGTAAATGTACCTATCGAGACATTTTGGAATAGTCTGTTTGGTCGTACGAGTTGTAGAATAAAAGTTGTACCACTTTGAAACTTTACACTATTTGCATTTGATACTTTTTCCATCAAGTGAAAACTAGACACCACAGAAAAATGACTTCAAGATAACAAAAACTGAGAGAGGTTATTGTA
Organism: Sequoia sempervirens; assembly: GCA_007258455.2. Classification (NCBI taxonomy): domain Eukaryota; kingdom Viridiplantae; phylum Streptophyta; class Pinopsida; order Cupressales; family Cupressaceae; genus Sequoia; species Sequoia sempervirens. Next base: position 118,203,252 of record VDFB02049217.1, on the reverse strand, counting down.
GAGGGTCCCTACATGATCCCAATGCCTTAGATGGAATTCCTGTACATGACACAGTCTTCAAGTAACATGCTATCAAAGATTGCTGTCCTTTTGCAATTTGGACTTTTAAGGGATTACACCACATGAACGTAGCTCGAACCGATTTGTTGTGTTTGGGTGTAAAAGAGGAACATGCCTAGCCTAAAAGTACCCATACAGACGTGTTATAATCGTCGATTCAATTTTATGATTTGCACAATTAAATTTGCACCCGTTTGCAACTTTGCACTACATGCATGTGACACTTTTTCCATCAAGTGAATATTAGTGTCAAAGGAATATGAAAATATTTGATGATTGATTTGCAAGCTTAGATCTATATGTGGAATAGAGGAGGGAAGAATCAAATTGTTTTCCAAATCAAACCAAGTGAATATTATAGGCACATAGCTTTGTCAAAACTAGAAGAAATTTGGTACATCACCATGAAATTGGCAAGGTAGTGGGATGTTTGAAAAAATGGGTCCAAGAAATGGGGTCTCACGGTGATGTACATCACCGTGAGACCCCATTTCTTGGACCCATTTTTTCAAGTGAGACCCCATTTCTTGGACCCATTTTTTCAAACATCCCAATCACTATGAGACTCCATTTCTTCGACCCATTTTTTCAAACAACCCACTACCTTGTCAATTTCATTGAATTGGAAAACTTGTGGGCCACACTAGCTTGCCAATTCAGTGAAATTGGCATGGTAGTGGGTTGTTTGAAAAAATGGGTCCAAGAAATGGGGTCTCATGGTGATGTACATCACCATGAGACCCCATTTCTTGGACCCATTTTTTCAAACAACCCACTAGGTTTCCAGTTTCATCAAATTAGCAAGCTAGTTGGCTTGCTTTGGCAATCCTAATTCTTATGTGTGTGCTACAATTGTCTAATATGCTTCATACACCAATATGAGACCTAAGTTATTGTAGGCATAATTCTTTCTCAAAACTATCAAGTGGTAATCAAAAATCATGAGAAAAAAATCAACCTATGTGAATTCCAACCCCTCACTTAAATCAAATATTCAATCAATGTGGCCCATTTTTATGCACACAAACTCAGCTTATAAGATTCTCTTACAATAACTAAAAATAGGATTCAAAGATGCCTTAGGTACTCCCTTTTCATAGATCTTTTACAATGTCACTCATACATTCTAGATGCTCTTATAATGTCTACATCATAGGTGCTCATGATGAGGTTAACTTGAAATGAATAATTTGAAATTCCCTCTCTAAACTTGACACACACTTTTATAATGTCTACATAATAGGTGCTCGTGATGAGGTTAACTTCAAATGAATAATTTAGTACCATTTGCTAGTCTTGGATTTGACATATACTTTATAACTACATTTGGGTTTACTAGCTCCCACCTAAACAAAGAAAAGAGATTGTAAATATTAATAATCACATAATCACATAATCAATTTAAATAAACATGTGATATGCCAATAATATAAAACTTGTGAGTTCAATTATGCAATATCTTATAAATTATCACTAGTCAATCTATTCCATTGAATATCTTAAAAAGTAATTTTTATATGAATGTCAACCATACCTCCCATCTATTAGGAATAAAATTTAGAGGGTCCTCAAAGTAATGAGGATCAACATGAATAGAACGTAACCAAAATATTACTTTCCAACCTTTTGGAAACTTGTAACCTGTTATAAAAACAACACAATTTAATCTCTCACTTAGTTTACTAATTTATTGAGAATATCCTGCATCAATTTTTTTTGCATTAAGAAAAAATAAAATACCATTGAACTCTGTATCCTTTGCCATAGTTCTAAACATAAAGTGTTCCACATTTGCAAGCCCGATAACTTCATCAATCACCTACATACATGATATAAACATTAGATGATAGCATTGGTATTATAGAAACGAAAGGTCTAACTATCAACTAATCTTGATGTGCATACTCTAAATTTTAATACAAATTAATGTTCATACTTACAAATTAATAAGAACCAATGTGCATACTTACAAATTTATCCAACACACCATCTAGGTCTGCTCTACTCTTTATTGTGTCAAGTATTGCCTCATGGCCAGACTCACACACCTTCCACAAGGTCTTGTTCAAAGGTCTGCCCCTATATTTGTTCAAATGAACATTGGATGTCATGACAAGGTTTGAGTAATGAAGAATCTTCCGATGCATGTCAAAGTCCTGAAACAACCAAACATTAACACTCTTATGCATGTCAAAGTCCCTCCCACCCCCTCTCCCTCTCTCAAGTTTCTCTCTCACTCCCTCTATCTCTCTCCCACACACACACACTCTCTCTCTCCCTCTCTCTCAGGTATCTCCCTCACACCACCTCTCTCTCTCTCAAGTCTCTCCCTCCTACCCCATCTCCCTCTCTCAGGTCTCTCTCTCTCTCACTCACTCCCTCTATCTCTCTCCCACTCCTCTCTCTCTCTCTCTCACTCCCTCTATCTCTCCCTATCTCTCTCTCCCTCTCTCTAGGTCTCTCCCTCACACCCCTCCCTCTCTACCCTTAAGTTCTCCCTCTCCTACCACCTGGGCCCCTCTCTCAAGTCTCTGTCACTCACTCACTCCCTCTATCTCTCTCCCACTCCCTCTCTCCCACTCTCTCAACCCTTAAACCCAAAACCCTCAACCCCTATATCCTCTACCCTATACATTGGACCCTCAACCCTATAACCTCAACCCTCTATCCTCAACCTTAAACCCTAGAACCTATAATGTCCCTAGTAGGATCAATACTAAATTCTCTCTAAATTATCAGTTCCCCCCAAACAATGGTTAGAGGATATCTTAGCTTGTTCAGTTCCTACATAAAAGTTAGAGATCAATCACAAGATAAGTTTACAATTAGAATGTTAGTACTCCATATTGGACATTGGAATTGAGTACAAGTAGATCTATAATAAGTGTCATAACCAACATTTCATAATTGACCCTATCCTCACGCTACACCATGGTAGGAAGGTATGATTACAATGGTTAATTGCATGATTGAACTAGACCTAGAGGAAGCACCGTTGGATATCCCTAGACGTAGAACCCCTCTGTCCCTTGTGGGCTCATTATGTACCACCCTCAGGTGGCGTATCTAGTGGAGATCAACCTAGACCCAAGGGTAGTACCCTCAGATAACCCAGGAGGTAGTACCCCCTTGGCTCTCGTGGGCTCATCATGTCCCACACCCAGGTGGCGTATCTAGGAGACTCCATTACATGAATTTACTATTTGTAATCATTTTTCCTCACCATGGTCGAACATGGACAACATGATATAAATAAATTAACAATATACATATAATGACAATGTACATATAAATGTATGTAAATTTCTAAATCTATCCTAGGAAGAAATAGCAGTAATAAACCATAATAAACAACAAATAGTAAATAAATAATAATAAATCTCTTACTGATCCTACTCTATAGATCTCTAGTCATATTATAAAAGGAGACAACAGTAGTGAATACACCTACTGAACCAACTCTATAAATTCTGATCATAAAATAATAATAAATACATCTATTGATCTAACCTATAAATTCTGATCATATTATAATTAGAAGCAAATAATAATAAATATATCATAAATTCTAAACATATCATAATTAGAACAAATAATAATAACTATGTCTATCGATTATCCTTTTATCCTACTTATACCTTGAGCAGATTTCAACCCATAATATCTGGCCTTTACTCAAAGGTATGCAACCACTATTTATTCTTTTTATCCCTTATATTTCCGATTCTTCCATTCGATTCCTTTCTTGTTTGAAAATGGATTTCCTTTATACCCCTATTAGGTGAAATGGTTTTTTCCTTACACCTCTTTGATCGGGGGATGTGTCTCTTAACTAAATCACTGTCTTTAGAATGAACGCTAATCGATGACTAAAGCATGATAATTGAACAACTGCCTCTTCAAGTATAATTGTTGTATTAATCTAGGATTGCTGCGCTTTGTTATATTATTATTTATGGTTATTGATACTTGTATGATTAATATGTTAGTTATCATTACATTATAATAAAAATATCATATTTTATATTTATATTTATTTAATATTTATATTTCTAGCATTATTATTTTAATATTTATAATGTGATAGTCATAGTTATAATATTTAGTATTTATATGTTGGTATTTATAATATTATATTTAGTATTTATAATTATAATATTATCTTTGATAATTATAATTATAATAATATTAGATAGTTAATATTTTAATATGTACTTTATTTATCTTGTTTTCGATGTTTGATATTTCAAGGTTACGATTTCGAGGGACATGATAGTCCACCCTTCTCAAATTTTCTTGTCCTTAAGCAGCTTAGTATCTCAGTTCCTTTTGTGAGGATATTAGTTTTGAATTTATAGTGTTACCTTATTTCATGTTCAATCCTTCTAATTTGATTGGATGCTATCATCTTTCTTCTATGTTAGGTACTAAGTTTATTTTCACATCTTGGAAAAGTATTTGATTTATTGAATCATATCAACTTATCTTAGGGTTGAATGGTGTGGGATGATCTTTGTTGGATATAGAAGTGAATACACCAACCTGTGGGTTACATGCATCGCCATTACATAATAAAATTAAGGTAGTGTAGGAATGAAAATAATCAATTTCAAAATGAAATTGTAGACATTTAAATTTGACCACTTCCATATGGTCAAAGTCGTCTCCTTAATCACCCCTTTGCTCATTTAATTCGTCTTATTTGTCGGTATTAATTAAATTACTCATTTAATTAATATATTGTGCCTTACATAAGGTTTCCAAAGTATTTAATTTAATAAATTTTTTCCCCCTTTTTCCTCTCTAAATTAAATAAATATATCACTTTATTTAATTTAGTCATATTATCTCTTGAAATTTTAAATTTATTATTTAATTCCTCGTTCTCTCTCATTGTCACATCCTCCAACTTTTGCAAGTTGGTCTCTAATCCCTCTTAACAATCTAACCCTCTTTCTTAATCATAATTAATTTATGATTAAGATGTGCACACCCCTTATCATCATTAGGGTCCCATCCTCCATAATTTTCCACTTGCCTCTAATCTTCATTAATTAGTCTAATCAAGTACTTGCACAACCTTAATCACTTAACTAGGTTAACCTAATCCCCATATCATTTGTGGAATGTGTCTTAAGTCAACTTCATTAAAGGTTTTCTCCTTTTGGAGAAGGCACTCCATTCCCCATATGATTTTTTAATTCACATTTAATCCCCCAATGCATTCCTTGGAATTTAAAATTCATTTTCTCATCCCCATGTGGATATTTGAGGAATTTTTAATTCCCCACATGTCCTCTCACCACATGGGGACAAGGACCTCCTTTATGAGGATATTTTGTCTCAATCCCGAGGTACTATGTACTACCTTCATGTCATGTACTCTCTTTCCACCTCATGTACACATCATCATTTTCAAGACACTTCACATGCTACATGTCAAGATGTGAGGGCTTGTGAGTTTTCAACTCACCTTAGCCCTACATCTTGATCTTGGTGGCTCAATCTTGACTATCCATTTCCCTAGAGAATCCAAAATTCTCTATAAATACCCCCTCTTTTCTCTCATTTTGAGGGGGGAGATCATTCATACTAGCCACACTCTTGCAAATTTTTTCCTTGAGCCATACTTAGCCAATTTCTCATACTTGCATCCATTTTCACTCATCTCTTCATCCTCATCCCTTCTTATAGCTTGTATCTCTCGCCATCCAAGGAACATACAACATCGAAGATCAAAGGGCCAACCAAGGGACAACTCAACAAGGTGAAATCTTTCATTTTGCTTGGTTTAGTTAATCTTTAGGCCAATCTTGAGGTGTGGGGTGTTTTTAGTTGTTATTTGCACTCTTTTGTTTGTTGTTTGTATTCTAACACTTATTTTTGCCCTATCACAGAAATAAAGTAAATGAAGTACAACAAGGTGAAATTAAATGAAGTAGGTGCTCACTAAGTTTTGAAGTCTTATTCATTGAAGTAACTTGAACTATTCAAAGTTCACCATGAGACAAGAAATAAGTTGAAGCAAGCAAACATGTAGGTAAAGTAGACACAAAAGCACCTCAACCACACTAGAAAGTAGCTCAGCCATATAGGAAACCAACTCAAGTAGACAAGAAAGTAGCTCAAGCACACAAGCAACCATCTCAAACAAGTAGGAAAGTAGCTCAAGCACACAAACAACTAGCTCAAGTACATAGGAAAGTAGCTCAAGCAACTTGAAAAACAACATTTTTAATATTTTCATTATTTTTAAGCATAACATAGTCATGAACACAATGACAACTCCACCATACATCACAAAGACATAGTAACTAGCTCTATCACATACACAATGGCTAACTAACACATCACAAAGGCTGCCACACACATGTCCATAATGCATCCCAGATAGAAAAAATATCGGTGCATTTTGCACTACACTGTGGATCCTATCCTTTCCTCTGGTATACATATGAACACACAATATACACTTGAAGTCACAAAGTATATGCTTGAGGTATACATGAAAGGAACACACATATGGAGATACATTGACATAGGCTAGTTGGAACGCGCTATAATGCCACTTGTAATGTCCCTAGTAGGATTAATACTAAATTGTCTCTAAATTATCAGTTCCACCTCCCTGCCCCCCCCAACAATGGTTCGAGGATATCTTAGCTTGTTCAGTTCCTGCCTACAAGTTAGAGATCAATCAAAGGATTAGTTTACAATTAGAATGTTAGTAATCCATATTGGAAATTGGAATTGAGTATGAGTAGATCTATAATAAGTGTCATAACCAACATTTCATAATTGACCCTCCCCTCACACTACACCATGGTAGGAAGGTAGGATTACAATGGTTAATCCCATGATTGAATTAGACCCAAAAGTAACACCCTTGGATATCCCTAGAGGAAGAACCCCTTTGTCCCTTGCGGGCTCATTATTTCCCACCCTCGAGTGGTGTATCTAGTGGAGATCAACCTAGACCAAAGGGAAATACCCTTGGATAACCTAGGAGGCAGTACCCCCTTGGCCCTTGTGGGCTCATCATGTCCCACACCCGGGTGGCATATCTAGGAGACTCCATTACATGAATTTCCCCTTTGCAATCCTTTTTTCTCACCATGGTGGAACATGAACATCATGATATAAATAGATTAACAATATACATATAATGACAATATACATATAAATGTATGTAAATCTCTAAATCTATCCTAGGCATAAATAATAGTAATAAACCTTAATAAACAATAATGAACACTAATAAAATAGTAAATAAATAATAATAACTCTCTTACTAATCCTACTCTATAGATATCTAGTCATATTATAAATGGAGACAATAGTAGTGAATACACCTATTGAACCTACTGTATGAATTTTGATCATAAAATAATAATAAATACATCTACTGATCTAACCTATTAATTCTAATCATATTATAATTAGAAGAAAATAATAATAAATACATCATAAATTCTAAACATCATAATTAGAAAAAATTCTAAACATATCATAATTAGAAAAAATAATAATAACTATGCCTATCGCTTATCCTTTTATCCTACTTATGCCTTGAGTAGATTTCAGCCCATAATATCTGACCTTTACCCGAAGGCATGCAACAACTGTTTATTCTTTTTATCCCTTATATTTTTTATTCTTCCATTCGATTCCTTTCTTGTTTGAAAGTGGCTATCCTTTATACCCCTATTAGGTGAAATGGTATAGATTTTTCCTTACACCTCTTTGACCAGGGGATGTCTCTCTTAACTAAATCATTTTCTTTAGAATGAATGCTAATCAATGACTAAAGCATGATAATTGAACCACTACCTCTTCAAGTATAATCATTGTATTAATAGGATTTCTACCCTTTGTTATATTATTATTTATGATTATCGACATTTGTATGATTAATATTTTTTTTTAGACTATAGGAATCGGTTAGGCATCCGTCCCCCTATAAACTGCAATGTGTCTGGTAAACTTTTTTCACGTGACCAGTGACATTGGTGCGACATGTCCTATGGTACCATGGGTTTGGGGGGAGACTAGAACTCGTGACCTCTTTCCTACAATAGGATGATTTATCCAATTAAGCTAGCCCCCCTACCCCTTTATGATTAATATGTTAGTTATCATTACATTATAATAAAAATATCAAATTTAATATTTATATTTATTTAATATTTAGATTGCTAGTATTATTATTTTAATATTTATAATGTGATAGTCATAATTATAATATTAGTATTTATATGTTGGTATTTATAATATTATATTTAATATTTATGATTATAATGTTATCTTTGATAATTATAATTATAATATTATTAGATAGTTAATGTTTTAACATGTATTTTATTTATGTTATTTTCGATGCTTGATATTTCAAGGTTACAATTTTGAGGGATATGAAAAACCCTCAACCCTTAAACCCTCTACCATCTACCCTCAACCCAATACCATCAACACTAATCCCTCAACCCTATATCCTCAACCCTTAAAACCTTAAACTCTCTACCCTAATCCCTGAACCCTTAATCCCTCAAACCTAATCCCTCAACCCTAATCTCTCTCACTCGCCCCCTATCTCTCTTTCTCTCTCATTCTCACTCCCTCTATCTATCTCCCACTCTCTCTCCATATCCCTCTCTCTCAGATCTCTCCCTCCCACCCCCTCTCCCTCCCTCCCTCTCTCTCTCAAGTCTCTCCCTCCTACTACCTCTGCCTCTCTCAGGTCTCTCTCTCTCACTCCCTCTATCTCTCTCCCACTCCCTCTCTCTCCTCTCTCTATCTCTCTCCTCCTCCCTCCCTCCCCTCTCTCTCTCTCTCTCCCCCTCTCCCCCACTTTCTCATCTCTCCTCTCTCTCTCTCTCTCTCTCTCTCTCTCTCTCTCTCTTGTCATGTATCTTCTTGCCCCTCTCTCTCAAGTGATCTCCCTCTACCCCTCTCCTCTCTCAAATCTCTCTCTCACACTCCCCTCTATCTATCTCTCATCCCTCTATCTTATGAGATACCTCTCCTCCCCACCTCTCTTCCTCTCTCAAGCCTCTCTCACTCCCTCTATCTCTCTCCCATCCCTCTATCTCGCACTCCCTCTCCCTCCATTCCCTCTCCCTCTTAAGTCTCTCTCTCTCTCACTCCCTCTATCTCTCTCCCATCCCTCTATCTCCCACTCCCTCTCTCTACCTACAAAAATAGACAAATCTCTCTCTGTCTCTCTACCCTAATCCTTTCTCTCCATCTTTCTATCTCACTTATCCATCCATATTTCCCTCCATCTCTACCCTAATCCCTCAACCCTTAAAACCTAAACCATCAACCCCTATGCAACCTCTACCCTATACATTGGACCCTAAACCCTAATCCATCAACCCTCTACCCTCAACTTTAAACCAAGTTAACCCTTAACACTTAAACCCTAAACCCTTAAACCCTCTACCCTCTACCCTTAACCTAATATCTTCTACCTTAAACCCTAAACCTTCAACCCTATACCCTCTACCCTTAAACTCTCTACTCTCAACCCTTAGAACCTAAACTCTTAAACCCTCTACCCTCTACCCTCTACCCTCTACCCTTAACCCAATACCCTTGACCCTCAACCCTAAATCCTCAACCCTATACCCTCTACCCCTAAACCCTTAAACCCTTAAAATCTCTACCCTGAACCCTAAACCCTCAACCCTCAACCCCTAAAACCTAGACCATTAAACCCTCTACCTTCTACCCATGACCCTAATACCTCAACCCTACACCCTCAATCCTCAACCCTTAAACCCTCAACCCTATAGGTCATCAACCCTATACCCTCAATCCTCAACCCTCATCTCTCTATGTCCTTCCCTCCTCTTCTCTTCTCTCTATCTCACTTCTCCTTGTATCTCTCCTTCCATCCATCCCTCCCTCTCTACCCTAATCCCTCAACCCTCAACCCTCAACCCTCAACTGTCAAACCTTAATCCCTCAACCCTAATCCCTCAACCCTTAAGCCCTTAAATCCTCAACCCTCTACACTATACATTAAACCCAAACCCTCAATTCTCACCCATCTATCCTATACATTGGATCCTCAACCATATACCTTAAAACCTATATACTCAACCCTCAACCCTCAACCCTCAAGCCTAATCCATCAAACCTAAAACCTTAAACCCTAAACCTCATCCCTCAAATCTTAAACCCTTAAACCCTCAATCCTTAACCCCTCAACCCTTAAACACTTAAACCCTCAACCCTCCACCCTATACATTAAACCCTCTACCCTGTAAATTGGAGCCTCAAACCCAATCCTCAACCCTATAGGTCCTAAATCCATACCCCCTCTCTCTCTCTCTCTATCTATCTATCTCACCTCTCTCTCCCTCCCTAAACCTTTAAACTCTCTACCCTAATCCCTCAACCCTATACCTTCAACTCTTAAAACCTTATATTCTCAACCCTTAACCATCAACCCTCAACCCTCAACCCTCAACCCTCAACCCATTACCCTTAACCCTCAACCCTAATCCATAAAACCTAAGCACTCAACCCTTAAACCCTTAAAACCTCAACCCTTAACCCTAAAATCTAAAACCTAATCCCTCAAACGTAAGCCCTCTACCCTAATACATCGACACATAATCCCTAAATCCTTACTCCCTCAACCCTAATCCCTAAACCCTCAACCCTTAAACCCTAAACCCTAAACCCTAATCCATCAACCCTCAACCCTTAAACCCTAAAAATTCAACCCCTATACCCTCTACCCTATACATTGGACCCTCAACCCTAATCACTTAGCCCTATACCCTCAACCCACTATGCTCAAACTTAAACCCCCAGTGATCAACCATTAAACCCTAAACTATTAAATCCTATACCCTCTACCCTCAACCCAATAACCTCTACCCTCAAACCTAATCCCTCAACCCTATACCCTTAAATTCTCTACCCTATTCCCTCAACCATCAAACCTTAATCCATTAATTCCTCAACCCTAATCCCTCAACCCTTAAACCCTCAACACTCAACCCTCAACCCTCAACCCTATACATTAAACCCTCAACCCTCAATTCTCAGCCCTAAACCCTTAATCCCTCAACCCACAACCCATAAACTCTAAATCATCAACCCCTATACCCTCTACCCTATACATTGGACCCTCAAACCTAAACCCTCAACCATATACCCTCAAAACTATACCCTAAACCCTCTACCCTCAACCCTAAAACCTCAATCCTAAACCCTTAAACCCTCTACCCTCTACCCTCTACCCTAATCCCTCAACCCTATACCCTCAACCCTCAACCCAATACCCTCAATTCTCAACCCTCTACCCTATAAATTGGATTCTCAACCCTCATCTATATTTTCCCTTCCATCCTCTTCTCTCCTTCTCACTATCTCACTTCTCCCTCCATCTCTCCCTCCCTCCCTCCATCCCTCTCTACCCTAATCTCTCAACCCTATACCCTCAACCCTTAAACCCTTAAACACTCAACCCTAAAACCCAAACCCTTAACCCTTAAACTATAAACCCTTAAACCCTCTACCCTCTACCCTCAATCCAACACCATAAACCCTCAATCCTAATCCCTCAACCTTATACCCTCAACCCTTAATCCCTCAACCCTAATCCATCAACCCTTAAACCCTACACCCTCAACCCTTAATCCCTCAACCCTCAATCCCTAAAGCCTTAACTATCAAACCTTAATCCTTGAACCCTAATCCCTTAATCCTCAATCCTTTAACCCTAATCCGTCAACCCTAAAACCCTATAACCCTATAACCCTCAACCCTCTACCCTCTATAATATACTTTAAACCCTAAACCATCAATGTTCAACCATCCACCCTATACATTGGATCCTCAACCCTAATCCCTTAACCATATACCTTAAAACCTATATACTTAACTCTATACCCTCAACCCTTAACCCTAATCCCTCAACCCTAAACCCTTAAATCCTAAACCTCATCACTCAACTATTAAACCCTTAACCCCTCAACCCTTAAATGCTTAAACCATCAACCCTCTACCCTGTACACTAAAACCTCTACCCTATACATTGGCACCTCAACCCTAATCCATAAACCCTATACCATCAACCCCTATACCTCTCTCTATCTATCCATATCATCTCTCTCTCCCTCCCTCTCTCCTAACCTCTCTAATTGTCTCTATCTACCCTCTCCCTCTTTCTATGTACCTCTCGCTCAATCAATCCCTCTCTCTCTCTCCTCTTCCACTCCCTCTCCATCACCCCTATCTCTCCCACTCCCTCTCTCTCTCCTATCTCTCAGGTATCTCCTCCCACCCCCTCTCTCTCTAAGGTCTCTCCCTCTAGCACCCTACCTAGGTAACTCTCTCTCTCTCTCTCACCCTACCTCTCACTTCACCCACCTCTCTCACACTCCCTCTCTCTCTCCCTCTCTATCAAGTACCTCCCACACCCTCTCCCTCTCTCAGGTCTCTCTCTCACACACTCCCTCTCTCTCACTCCCTGTCTCCCTCACTCCTTCTCTCATTCCCTCTCTTTCCCTATCTCTCAAGTCTCTCTGTCACCCCCCTCACACTCTCAAGTATCTCCCTCTAGCACCCTACCTACATAACTCTCTCCTTCTCTCCCTATCTCTCTCTCTCTCTCTCCCTCTTTCTCAGGTCTCTCCCTACCTCTCTCTCCCTCTATCCCTCCCACCCTACCCAACTAATTCCCTCTCACTCCAACCCATTCTCTCCCTCCCTCTCTCTTAGGTCCCTCCATTCCACCCTGTCTTCCTCTCTCAGGTCTCTCTCTCTCTTAGGTCTCTCCATCCCTCTCTCCCTCCCACCCTACCTAGAAATATTTCTCTCTCTCTCTCTCTCTCTCCCTCTTAAAATTATCCCTCCCTCTAAAGATATACATACATAAATACATACATACATACATACATACATATAAGCAAACATACATACATACTTACATACATACAAGCATACATACATATGTACATACAAGCATACATACATATGTACATACAAGCATACATACATATGTATATAGAATCTTACATACATACATACATATAAGAAGACATATATACATACATGCATACACACATACTTACAAACATACATACATTGATACATACATACATGTAATACAAGAATACATACATACATTCATGTCATACATGCATACATACATACAAATATATATACATACATTCAATACACTAGCATTTAAAAAAAAGGAAGACATAATGCGAGTGCATTACAATGTGCTTGCGTTATGTCTTGCTAGACATGTCTTGGGTGCAAACACAAAAACCACATTAAAACTAAGAAATAACGTGAGTGTGTTATAACATGCTCATGTTATTTCTTGCTTTGGGAATCCCCAAGCCTTGGGCTTGGTATTTTACTTGGGAATACCAACCCAAAGGCTTGGAGTGCATTCCCAACATCCAAAGACATGCTTTTGTAAATTCTACAATATTTCACATAATCGCATTCATGCTAAGCATCAGTTTTACACATGTTTCAAGGTCGAACTTGAATCAAACACCTGGGTAATGTTGGGCTCTCTCTTAGCTATCTAACAATGTAAGTTTTTTCACATTTTGACAATGTTAAGCCTTTGATCTATAATTTCATTTGTTTGTATATCTATTTTTTGGTAAAAACCAGTGTTTGGTGTTTTTTTGTTATAAATTACATTTTTTGAAACTAGACTCCATTCTACGCATATTAAACAAATATTTTCAATTAGTTTTCAAAATTTATAGGGGTAGCATGGCGAAAATTCTATTTTTTAGGAAGTGTCTACTTTTAAAATTAGTAAAAAATCAAATATTGATTAAAAAATTATAAAAAAAAGGCATAAACTACACACTGTTAGCTAATTTCTCATTGAAGTGATCTTAAAAATACTAAAAAAAAGTTAACCTTTTGGGAGAGCCACAAAAGTTGCCATGTTATGTTTTTTGGACAAAAACAACAACAATTTTTGTGGCCCCCTCTTTTGAACCCCTTAATCTCAACCATTTAAAAAAAAAGAGTAGTTTAGAAAGTAGACTCAGAGCACTACGATCCCTTTTTTTGTTGCATCTCAACATTTTGTGTGTAACTATCCTCAATTTCACGTCCAAGCTCAATATTTCCTAATTTCAGAAAAAAAATGGCCACTTAAGCCCCCTTTTTGGCTCCCCATCTTTTTGCACTTACATAGCTAAGAATGAACAGAAGTGCACCTGGAAAGCTAAAGATGCTTGAAACAAGATCTGAAATCTCAAAATTTTAACTTTTGAAGCACACTAGGACTCATATGCTAGATTGGACGATTTAGTCCCAATTTAGGGTTTTGGGCTGGATTCAGAACCTACAACTAGTAAACCAAGATCTACAAAAAATGTCTAAAAAAATGGTATATTGGGACTCCAATGCCACAAGTGACAATTTAGTCCCAATATCAGGGTTTATATAAAATTTTGGTATCCTCTAGTGATCTTCTGTAGCTTCTCTCCTTTTAAATCTCTGAGTTTGAAACTCTGAATCCCAACCTATAGGTGACTTTCCGTAATCTTTTAAGAAAGGTGACAACTCTGAATTTTTTTTCCAATCTTCCTCTTCAATGGATCTTCAACCTAAATCTGAAAATCACATATCAAAGAGAGAGAAAAATGTTGTTTTATTAGTGGATAGGGGTTTGCCTTGGTCAAACCCCATTTTGGTAATTGAACCTTGAAATGAAATCAAATAGAATGAAGGAATAATGAATGAACAAATAAAATATGTTGCAACTCACAAAACCCTTAGAAAAAAGGCTACAAACTTATGTGAAATGGCTATCCTAGGCTTGGGACATAAATTTCAAGAAAAGTTAAGTTTAATGCCAAATTCAGGTTCATGACCCAAAAATTAGGTGGGACCCATATGCCCAAGGTGGTGTATGAGTCCTAGATCACTAAATCTAGAAAACATAGCCCAAAAAAATTAAATTATGATTGGTCATTAGATATGTGTCAGGATTATCCTCAGAAAGATGCATTAAATAAGGCTTGTGGATGCAAAATAGGACCAAGTAAGGCATAAAGAAGCCCATTTTTTGTCTACACTACAACAAGATCTAATCTTTCAAGTATTCAAGCACTATAGAAAATTTATGATCAAGAGAGTTTACAAGAGCATTCATGAGTTGATTATCAAGTATTTTGGAGTTACCTTCAAGAATCAAGTATCATGTCAAAGTCATCATGCATCATGTGTGTTTTTGAGCTAACATTTGTGATGTAGGTTCCTATGATTCAAGAAAGCATTCAAGTCAAGATCCATAGCATACACTCAAGAGTCAAGATCTATATTCATGCTATCCATTTCACATAATTTTACAACCTTTGTTCTAAGGGTTTGGTGAGTTGCAACATAGCTTATGTGTTCATTCAACATTCCTTCATTCTAGTTTATTCGATTTTAAGGTTTGATTACAAAAATGGGGTTTGGATCATGGTGTGGCAATGGAAAAAGTATCCCTTTACTTTTCCTTGCTTGTTTGGGCCCTCCTAGTTAAATTGACCATTAATATTGCCTTGATTTAGTGTTGTAATGTGTTTGACACATTCACATTAGGCCTTGAGCCCTTTTGAGCTAAATTAAATTAATTATACCTTATTTGAAGTGTTGTAACACACTTTCACACTTTTCTAGGGTTTTCATAAATAATTGGGTTTCTTTATGCTTTAATTGGCCTTATTTTTTATCCACAAGCCTCATTTAGTGCATCTTTATGAGGATAATCCTGACATAAATCAACATATAATCATAATTAAAATGCTTTCAGGTTGTGTGGCCCAAATTTAGTGATTTAGGACTCATACACCACCTTAGGCATATGAGTGCCACCTGTTGGAACCTTCAAATTTTGGAAAAAATTGAAGGTTCCATGATGAAAAGTTTGATTGAAGCACTCAGAAACACAGTTGTAAAATCCACTCCAGTGACCTTCAAAAAATCATAAAATGAAGCCAGTACAATTTCACACAAAATCACTTTCCATACGTGTTCGTCTACCATATGAGAGTAACTCCACAAAATTTTAGCTCCTTATGATATGATTTTCTAGGGTTTCAAAAGGTCAAGTTGAAGGGTCCTGCAAAGGTTTCTTGTCTACACAGTCTTAAATATGCTAAAGTAGCCATCTTTGGAAGCTAGTATTAAGCAACCAAAATCCCATCATGACAAACCAATTGATTCCCTAGATTCTCCTCACAAAAGTATACTTGCATGCCAATTTTTAGGGTCATAACACCAAATTTGGTATTTTTCCAAAGCCAAATCCAAATTGATTTTACACAGCCTGATAGGAGCAATTTTCAGAAAATGTTGAGTAAGAAAATTTGAACATTAACTACTTGCAACCTTGATTGATTCATGCAAAATCATTTGGAAAGCATGCTCCTCTATCATAAGTCAACATACTTGTAAAATTTTGCGGCTCCAGGAGAAATTTTGATTAGTTTTTCACATCAGTTTTGGAGGCTACTTGAAATATTTGTCACTGTGCAAAAAATATCAGAAATTAAATAACTAGCCACTTCAGTTGAAAAGGAACTTCATATTTTGGTGGAAAAATCGTGTTTTCTAGATAACCTCAATAATAAATCATAGGGGGCTATGTAAGAAGGAAAAATAAAGATAGTTGAAAGAAAAGATCCCAAGGTTTAAAGAATATTGAGAACATTCATAAACACACTCATAGTGGCATGATATGGGGGGCAGTAAATTCATCAATGAGGTAGCTATATGATATGAAATAGTGTGGCCAGTTCATAAGAATAAGTAATACCTAGCACAAATGAGGTCTGTCATAGCCTCGTGATCAATTAAAAAGATAGTCACAATGTGATAAGAGTAAAATTTAAAGAAGGTGACCCTATGAAAGTTCAATAACAAGAAGACAATATTCATCCTAAAACCCTTTTTGAGAATGATAATCTTTAAATTTAATGGCAATCTATGGGTAAAACTCACAAAAAAGAAGTGAGTTGTGTAGGAATATTCAATGGGGATTCATGAAAGACAACAAGGTGGAAAAGTGTAACTATAGGTGAAATAAAGCACAGAGATAGGTGCTAATAAAGTATACTCCAACAATGAATGAAATATGAAGCATGATGCTTGGGAATTTGATTGGAATTCATAATTATAGTGATATGCATTGCTTTCGAGCTGAGTCATTTAAGTTTCAGATTGGGGTAAGTGCACCAAGATGGTTCCCAAAAAGGGGGCTTAAGTGGCCACTTTTTTTCTGAAATCAGGAAATGCTGACCTTGGACGTGAAATTGAGGATAGATACACTCAAAATTTTGAGATGGAACAGAAACAAGGATCGAAGCGCTCTGAGTCTACTTTCTAAACTACTAATTTATTTTGAAAATGGTTGATATTAAGGGGTTCAACAAAGGGATGTACACAAATTGGTGTTGTTTTTGTCAGAAAAACATAACATAGCAACTCTTGTACGATCTGAGTATGGTGACCTTTACTTAAGTATTTTTAAAAATCACTATAGTCAAAAGTTAGCTAATAGTATCTAGTTGGTGCACAATTTTTTTGATAATTTTTTAATGAATATTTGATTTTTTACTAATTTTCTAAGTGGGAACTTTCTAAAAGGCAGAATTTTGGCTATGCTCCCCCTACAAATTTTGGAAAGTAATAGATTTTTTTAAATTTTTATTTTTTAAAATTTGTAGAATGGAGTCTAGTTTCTAAAAATGTAATTTATTTGAAATTTCGATGAATGGTTAATTTATAACGAAAAAAAAACCAAACACTACTTTTTGAAAAAAAAGACATACAAAAAAAAAAAATTATGGATGAAAGCCCTCACATTGTTAGAAAGTGAAAAAAATTATATCGTTGGAAAGCTAAGAGAGAACTTAACATTACCCATGTGTTCAATTTTGTCGATATTGAACCAAATGCAATCCTGACGGTGAGCATGAACTTGATTATGTGAAAAATTGTAGAATTTGCAAAAAACACATCTCCGGTGGTTGGGAATGCCCTCCAAACCTTTGGGTTGGTATTCCAAGGCAAATACCAAAGCCAAGGATAGAGGATTCCAAAGAAAAATATAATGCGCTCGTGTTATAACACGGGCGTGTTATTTACTAGTTTTCACCTTTCTTCTCTTTGGAACATTTTTAAAAACAAATAACGTGCTCGCGTTATTTATTCCTTGAGTTAAATGCCAATTTTTTGAATGTTTTTTCATATGTTTGTATATGTATGCTGGTGTGTCATGTATGTATAACTATATGTATGTATTTATGCTTATGGGAGAGAGGGAGAGAGAGGGTGGGAGTGGGAGAGAGTGTGGGAGAGTGGGAGAGTGAGAGAGGGTGGGAGAGTGGGAGAGGGTGGT
>VDFB02049217.1:118149350-118184701 GCA_007258455.2 Sequoia sempervirens | reverse complement strand
CTCTCTCTCTCTCTCATATCTCCCTCTCTCAGGTATCTCTCTCTCACTCCCTCTAGCTCTCTCCCTAGTACCCTTAATCCTCTACCCTATAAATGTACCATCTTAAGCTTAAAAAAACCAAATTTATCATAACACGAGCACGTTATTAACCAATAGAGATATGTTCATTTAGGATTAAATAACACGCTCACATTATCACTAAAAATGGTAAAAAATCACAATATACCTATGATGTCGGCCCACATTCTGCATATTCTCCTGGTTTTGTGCATGATCTGACAAAAAGTAGCTTTTTGGTGATTGAGTGAACTGTGCATGCATGATTTTGAGATTCCATCACCTTTTGAATGTTCTCTCCATCACCTTTGCATGAAATAGTAGAGTTTTCACGTTGAGAGGCATATAATATCGATTCAAGTTTGAATTATAGTGATAATTGATATACAATTGAAATTTGGAGGGGAACAAGCTTTTGAAGAAGTCAAATTTTTGAGTTTGAGGAAGGAAGACCCAAAGGCTGCATAATTGGGTAGAACTCCTCTTTTTGAAACTTTGATTTTTTAGGTATGTGAAATCTTTGTACATTTTCTTTCATTCTATTATGGCTTGCTTTCATTTTTGTTGTTTTTCTTATTCCATGTTGATCAAATTGTTTGTTTGTGATGCAATATCAGATTGCCAAGCCACTCAACAACATCATTTCTTTAGGGAACTTCCTGCCCAAATCAATAAAGAGTAAAAGATCAATTTATACAAAATTAGTGAAATTCATCCAAAATTACTTTTCATTCAACCAAAATCCATTTATTTCATTTCAAGTTATAAGGCTATCAGTAGCCAATTCACCATCTCCATATAGCAAACCATTTTCAGAATCAACATTCAACTTTTTTCTTGTCATAAACAATACAACAATCACTCATCAACTCAACTTACCCCTTCAAGGAAAAAGCAATCAAACACCTCTGTTCCTTAGACCTGCAATCAAACATCATCCCAACCATTTAAGATATCTTTGCTCAAATCAACACATGCATCATCCTATCTTCACTTAAACACCATTTGTAACAACAACAAGCACCATTAGTTTAACATTGTCACCAGACCTTTAAGATACCAATTTCATCATGTTTTGATTGTAATATTCCAATATATCAGTATAGACACACTCTGACTAATTTGCATTCAAGAAACCATTGCCATATATTGGAAACATATGCCCAAATCATCAAATCTTTCACAATCTACCTTCAAAACATTACCAAGCATAGACACAAGTATCACAAATGAGACTGCTCCCAAGCACTTAACAACATTCCTTTCCTCTTTCTACATATTCTTTGTTTTTAGAAAACAATGCCAAATATCTCTAGAGGTCCAACATTCCATCTAATCGGGTGATTCCTTTTCTATCATAAAGCATTTACAAATCCCAATACAGATTCACCGAGGACTATTTTGATCCTTTTCAACATACTATAAAAGTTTATACACTTATTTCACAAAAGCAGTAGAACATTTATTTTGACATACTATAAAAGTTTATAAAATTTTATACTATAACAATTGAAACATGCTTCATTATGTCTACAAATTATTTTGAAATCATTTCTAAGCTCCTCTACATGTTGTTTCCTCAAACCCTACTTGAAAACACCATTTTTTTGAATGAGAAAATTTAGAATTTTGTTCATGCAACAGTATCCCAAATTCTTATTTCTATTTACCCCTGCCACACACATCTTCACATTGAAAATACACTAAATATGATCCATTCCACCGACCTACTAGCCCTACATCGGTGGAATGGCTAAGAATCACTTTTTAGACTCGTAAAACAATTCTAAGGAAACCACGGATCGACACTTAGGAAACTAAGTTCAAATTAGATTGATTATTTGAATTACAATTCCTACAACTTTCAAGAATGAAAGAAGTCTCTTTCCCTGACAAGAATCAAATCTTAGAATGCTTGAATCACAATGCAACCTAAAAATAAGAATAGAAAAGCTTTCCAAAATAACTAAGCAGAGGTTTTTTTATTAATTTTTATGGATTTTTGGGATATGTAAGATCTTCCTTTCGTGAGCTTACAATTCTTTTTAAAGGTGTCTAATTTAGTTGAAATAACTACCTCTTCATCTTCATCAACCCATCCTTGTCCTTCCACAAAAAAAGACTCTTCACCTTCTTGCTTTTGTGCAATTTTACATTTTTACAGTAATTGACAACTTTTGTTATAAAAATCAACTTTTCAATAATATCACCTAGTGACCTATGTCATGGTGCAAATACATTGAAATTCATCATTTAATGACCTTCACTCATCATATTTACTTGAACATTACAAATTGAACAAACTATCCTTTTGAACGATTTCATGACCTATGTGCTCCTGCACCAGTTTGTCATGTTACAACCTTACGTTGTCAATGGACATTTTAAATCACACAATTCGATACACTTTCCTATTAAATTTTTAAACCGCATCTCTTTGAGGCATTTTGTTAAATTTAACAATTGACTTTCTTTGTGTATGCTTCCAAAGCTTTCATTGAGTTATTTTTTCAAATAGTTATACAAACCAGCTTTCATTGACTTTCTTTGTGTATGCTTCTAAAGCTTTCATTGAGTTATGCTTCCAAACATTTCAATTAGTTAATTTGACAACTTAACACTTTTTGCATAGGTAAAATTATTTGTCATGCCGAAGAAAGCGAAGCTGTTAAAAGGAAAAAAATAATAGATGATCAGCTCAAGCCATCAAAGATAAAGAGAAAAAAATGGATGAGGGAATATCGTGAAAGAAAAAATTAGGACGATTGATGAAAACAAGCTAATTGAAGAGGAACCTCAACCATCATAAAGAGAAAATAAATTGGCAGCACAAATGGAACGGATGCAAAAGATCGTGCTAGGGAGATGCAGATACCGTAGTTGGAGACACACCCTCTACCACAAAGTGAATATGAAGGGACACCATTAAGCACAAGTGAATATGGAGGGACACCATCTACCACAAGTGAGTATGGTTGGACACCATCCACCACATCTGAAGTTGAGAGTACATCATCACTCGGAGTTGAGGAACAAGGTATGCCATCATCCCCACATGAACCTCAAGGTATGTCTTCTATTCCACCCTCGATCGAAGGTAGGCAATCTACCCCACCTCAATTCAATATTAATGAAATTGCTAATGTTGAGATGTATGTACCTAAGAGAACACCACCTATAATTTTGCGTAGAAAGCCAATTTTTTTGATTAATATTGACGAGGATATTTTGCAGCACATGGAAGGTAAGATTCCAGAATGCACTTGTAGGAGATATGCTGATAAGATTTGGTAAATGTTCTTTGAAAGGCTAAATGAGACTGCAAGATGTCAACTATTTGTTCAAATGATGCAGGGTTTAAAGTACAAAACATCATGAAGACTCTTGGGTTGAGAACATTGAATGCATCAAGTGAAAACACTATTGTGAAGAATCTAATGGATGCTTATGACAATGTAGGTAAGACCTCATGCTCAAAGGATAGTAATGTCACCCGACATGTCATTACATTGACTTTGGTAAGCTATCAAACAAAGAGATCTCGCCTCATTAAAAAGACAAGTGAACAAATGGGAATTAGTAGAAAAACTTTATCAAAAGCGGTTCAAAGGCGGTAAAGAATTGAGGGCACCGATTCAAATGAATTATGGGCATTCTCGGGGAGACTGCTACACAAAGATAAAAAAGTTGTTTAAGCATTGAGAACACTAATTGAAGATTATTGGAAGAATAATACAAGGCCATCTCCGAATCAAAGGGATGTCATAAGAAGGAGAATCGGTCAAACTGTGAGCCACATCCAAAGCATTTTTGGATAATGATTCAACCCAATTTTTTCATAAATTTTAAAATTCTTATCCTCAAATTAGTATTTCTCAAAGATTTTTTGAAATGATTAAGCCTTTTTATGTCAAGATAAATCACACATGCACTACTTGTTGCTGTACTACTTGTTGCTATAAAATACATATTGAATTCTCTAACCATTATGATGTTTATCGTTCTATATGTTTAGACTTGCATACTAACGATGTTTTGCAGGATTGTGGCATAGAAGCCCCACCAAAATATTCAAGAGAGTTCTTATCAAAAATTTTATGTGAAATAGAGGATGGCCAAATATTCTATAGGACAACATGCTTGGATGGTTCATGCGAGCATTGCGGTGGCTTGGAACGAATGCTAGTATGTCAACATATGGAAAACACATATGAGGTGGGACAAAAACTAGTAGAGTTCGGGAAGTATAAAACATTGGCATATGTTACAAAAGATGGGTCTGAAGCAAAAAGGTGTGAGTTGGTTATTCAGAAGATTCCAGTGTATCAATTCATGTCCATGTTTCGTGAGAATCTAGTGTATGAGTATGCAAGGCATACCCATAGAGCTTGATGGCTGGACACACAATTCAAGCTATGCAAGGACACCTTTCCACTTGGCAGCATAGTATCAATGGTTGAATTTGCAAAGAACTACACTCTACAACCACAACATGAGGTGCAGTCACAGTATTACAACTCCACACAGGTTTCGATATTTGTGCACATAGCATTCATACATGCAGCTAAAAGTACAGAGGATGAAAGGAAGGTATTGAGGGAGTATTACTTTTATAATAGTGATGATCACATGCATTCTCCAGAGTTTGTGCAAGGTTGCTTCTAGATGTTCTACAATCATTAGGCTTAGAGGGGCATATCATACAATCGACATATAATATGGTCAGATAACTGTGCAACATAGTTAAATAACGCGCACATGTTCTACTGGTTGTGCAGGATGTATCTCACTACACGTGTTCAACATATGTGGAACTTTTGTGAGGCCAGACATGGAAAGGGGGAGCATGGTGGTGCAAGAGAATGCGTGAAAAGAGCATTATCATGAGAAGAGTTAAATTATAAAGACAGTGCACAGTTGACAGATGCAAGATCAATTGTCGAGTGGTGTAATGGTTCAATGGGTCTAGGTAATGAAGGTACGTCTTCAGTTCATAGATTTTTTTGGTTGATGGATGATACTAACATTGCACCATATGAGGATTTTTGTACACTAATAGGATTGAGTGAGTTGCACTCTTTCCTTAGCTCAAATGCAGGTTCATGGAGTATCGATACATGTAAGATAGCACACTTTTTTTTTTCATGTACAATGCAAGCTTGGAATGATTTTGAGTCAGGGGAGTGGGTTGAAAAATGGTTGACAAGTTATCTTAGCCCACTTCACACGTATTGCCCTCTGATGGCATTGGAACTAACACAGATGGAATCATCAGTCGACTTTGACCGTGTATCGGATCTAGTTCAACTAGGTAATATATCTACTTACTTAGTATTTGAAATTACATATTGTTATCTTACTTTGTATTGTATTCATAATGTTGAATAATTTCAAGAGATATGCCACACATATAAATGCAGGGCATGTTTATGTAGTTATTGCAGATGAAGACAACGAAGAGGGTATAGACTATTAGTTGTGTTGTTGTGTTGAGGAAAAAAAGAAATTGGAATCCCCAATTATAGATGGAGAAAACATTGAATACCCTACAGGCTCAGTTGTTGTTACTGGAACGTGGCTGAGAAGGTACCCACATAAGAGTGTTAAACATTCGTTGTTTGAGGAATTTGACACGCATCATAAGATTCTTCATTGCTCAAACCTTGTCGTGGCATCCAATGTTTGTTTGAGAAAATATCAGGGTAGACCTTTGAACAAGACCTTGTGGAAGGTCCATGAGTCTGACCATGAGGCAATACTTGACACAATAAAGAGTAGAGTAGAGCTGGATGGTTGATTGGATTAATTTGTAAGTATATGCACAATAGTGTTTTAAGTCAATCTAGGTTGTTAGGATATGAGGTTGCAATGTCATGTTAGCATGTTTTCAATTTGGTGTAATGAAGCCTTGAATGGCCTAAATGTGAAAATGTATGTAAATTCGTAATGTAAGGGTCAAGATGATGTAATGAGGCCATCATAAGGTCACTAGTTTAGGTACAGAGTCATTTACATCAATATGCCAAAAGTTGCACATAACAATGTAATGTTGTCAAACCAAAAGTTGTCATTTTGCAAATACTTAGAAGTTGAAAAGTGGTTGTAGTCAGTTGAGGAGGTTGATATGCCTTCAAAAAGGCCTTGTGAATGTTGTATGTTGCTAGCAATCATACTTTTGAAAGCAGGGGCACCAACTCCATCTTTTCAACACTTGAACCCTTGTGGTTTCTATTATTTGGTCATTTGATCATTTAGGGTGTTTTTAGATGGTTTCAGGTCATTTTATTTCATTTAATAAGGATTCAATACCATTTTTGTATGTATTAGGTCAATTGAGTCATGATGTAAAGAAGTTGATCAATAAGGGGATTCATGTGGTGAACCTTGTAATTTAAGTGTTTTAGGGTTATTTGTGTTAAATAAGGGCTTTACAGACCATTTATCATGTAATAGGAATGTTTACACTAGGAATGGTCCTCTTTTTCACCCAAACATGTGGAATCACTCTGAGCTACGTTCAACCGAATCGATCCCTTAAGGGTCCAAAGGGAAAAATGCCTACAAACTTCAACATGAGGTTACTCGGATACCGTGATGCTTAGAAAATTACTGTCTAATCCTATGGGATTGTGTTGGGCCCCTCTACAATAACCTCTCTCAGTTTTCGTTATCTCAGAGTGGTTTTCTCGTAGTCTCTAGTTTTTAGTTGATGGAAAAAATGTCAAATGGAAGTAGTGGAAAGTTGTAAAGTGGTGCAATTTTTGGTCTACAACTCGTGTGACAAAACAAACTATTCCAACACATCTGAATATTCATGTTTATTCTAGGCATGGTCCTCTTTCACACCCAAATACGCGGAATCACTCTGAGTTACATTCAACCGAATCGACCCCTTATGGGTCCAAAGGGAAAAATTCCTGCAAACTTCAGCATGAGGTTACTCAGACACCGTGGTGATTAGAAAATTCTTTTCTAATCCTATGGGATTGTGTTGGGCCCCTCTACAATAACCTCTCTCAGTTTTTGTTATCTCGGAGTGGTTTTCCTGTAGTCTCCAGTTTTTAGTTGATAGAAAAAGTGTCAAATGGAAGCAGTAGAAAGTTGCAAAATGGTGCAATTTTCGTTCTACAACTCGTGTGACCAAATGGACTGTTCCAACACATCTGAATAGGAATTTTTATGCTAGGCATGGTATTCTTTCACACCCAAACATGCGGAATCGCTCTGAGCTACGTTCAACCGGATCGATCCCTTAAGGGTCCAAAGGGAAAAATTCCTACAAACTTCATCATGAGGTTACTCGAACACCGTGATGCTTAGAAATTTCCCATTTAATCCTATGGGATTGCATTGGGCCCCTCTACAATAACCTCTCTCAGTTTTTGTTATCTTAGAGTGGTTTTCCTGTAGTCTCCAATTTTCAGTTGATGGGAAAAGTGGCAAATTGAAGCAGTGGAAAGTGTCAAAGTGGTGCAATTTTTGTTTTGCAACTCGTGTGACAAAATAGACTATTCCAACATGTTTGAATAGGAATTTTTATGCTAGTAATGGTCCTCTTTCACACAAAAACACGCAGAATCGCTCCGAGCTACGTTCAACCGGATCGATCCCTTAAGGGTCCAAAGTGAAAAATGCCTGCAAAATTTAGCATGAGGTTACTCAGACACCATGATTCTTAGAAACTTACCGTCTAATCCTATGGGATCAAATTGGGCCCCTCTACAATAACCTCTCTCGGTTTTCATTATCTCGGAGTGGTTTTCCCGTAGTTTCCAGTTTTCAGTTGATGGAAAAAGTGTCAAATGGAAGTAGTGGAAAGTTGCAAAGTGGTGCAATTTTTGTTTTGCAACTAGTATGACCAAATAGACTATTCCAACACATCTAAATAAGAATTTTTATGCTATACATGGTCATTTTTCACACCCAAACACGCGGAATCGCTCCGAGCTACATTCAACCGGATCGATCCTTTAAGGGTCCAAAGGGAAAATTGCCTACAAACTTCAACATGAGGTTACTTGGACATCGCGATGCTTAGAAACTTCCCATTTGATCCTATAGGATCGCGTTGGGCCCCTCTACAATAAACTCTCTCAGTTTTCGTTATCTCAGAGTGGTTTTCCCATAGTCTCCAGTTTTCAGTTGATGGAAAAAGTGTCAAATGGAAGTAGTGGAAAGTTGCAAAGTGGTGCAATTTTTGTTCTGCAACTTGTGTGACCAAATAGACTATTCTAATGCATGTGAATAGGCATGTTTACGCTAGGAATGGTCCTCTTTCACACCTAAACATGCGAAATACAGACTTGTGGGAGGATGAATGATGAATGACAAGAGAATTTGAGTGGATGAAAAGTAGATTTCTGATGAAATGTTGAAATTTTGTTTGATCTTCTCCAAGATGAGTTTGGAACAAGAGTCCCCTGAGTTGTTGATTGGTTTGGAAATATTTTTATTGCATCAGCTTGTTGCTTACTATTATGTTATGATAGATTTTTTTTTAGCATCCATAGCTTGTTCGAAAGCACTTGTTTTAGGCTTTTAGCCATAGCAGCAAAGAAATGAACTGTTTGGCTAAATGCTTTGATAGACATGTATGAAAATGTGTTAGCATAGACAAGGCAGTGAACTCTTTGTAGAAATTCTTGAAAGAAATGTGGTTTCATGGCGATGGAATGGCATGACGAATGCCATGACAAACAAATTGCTATGGATTTTCATGGCATTCCATCACCATTGAGACCACATTTCTTTGAGGCTTTTTTTCAAACAGTTTGTTTCCTTTTCTATGCTATTGCTTATTAGTATGCTTTGATAATTTTTTTCCACAAGCATCCATAGCTTTTTTGGAAGCACCTATTTTAGGCTTTTAGCCATAGCAACAAGGAAGCAAACTGTTTGATAAAATACTTTGGTAAACATGTATGATAAATGTAGTAGCATAGAAAAGGAAGCAGACTGTTTGAAAAAAATGCCTCAAAGAAATGTGGTCTCATGGTGATGGAATGCCATGATGAATCCCATGACAAGCAAATTGCTATGGATTTTCATGGCAATCCATCACCATTGAGACCACATTTCTTTGAGGCTTTTTTTCAAACAGTTTACCACCATGAGACCACATTTCTTTGAGGCATTTTTTTCAAACAGCTCATTCCCTTGTCTATGCTATTGCTTACTATTATGATATGATAGATTTTTTCTAAGCATCCACAACTTGTTTGAAAGCACCTGTTTTAGGCTTTTAGCCATAGCAGCAAGGAAATGAAATGTTTGATAAAATGCTTTGATAGACATGTATAAAAAATGTGTTAGCATAGACAAGGCAGTGAACTCTTTGAAAAAATGCCTCAAAGAAATGAGGTCTCATGGTGATGGAATGCCATGACAAATCCCATGACAAGCAAATTGCTATGGATTTTCATGGCAATCCATCACCATTGAGACCACATTTCTTTGAGGCTTTTTTTCAAACAGTTTGCTGCCTTTTCTATGCTATTGCTTATTAGTATGCTTTGATAGATTTTTTCCAAGCATCCATAGCTTTTTTGGAAGCACCTATTTTAGTCTTTTAGCCATAGCAACAAGGAAGTGAACTGTTTGATAAAATGCTTTGGTAAACATGTATGATAAATGTAGTAGCATAGACAAGGGAAGCAAACTATTTGATAAAATGCCTCAAAGAAATGTCTCATGGCGATGGAATGCCATGACAATCCAAAAAATTTGCTTGTCATGGCATTCCACCACCATGAGACCACATTTTGAGGCAAACAACCCATTCCCTTGTCTATGCTATATGCTTACTATTATTATGCTATGATAGATTTTTCCTAAGCATCCACGGTTGTTTGAAAGCACCTGCTTTTAGGCTTTTAGCCATAGCAGCAAGGCAATGAACTTTGATAAAATGCTTTGATAGACATGTATGAAAATGGAGATAGACAAAGTTGAACTCTTTGAAAAATTAAAGAAATGAGGTCTCATGGTGATGGAATACCATGACAATCAAAAGCATTTGATTGTCATGGCATTCCATCAGGTCATGAGACCTCATTTCTTTGAGGCATTTTTTCAAAGAGTTCACTGCCTTGTCTATGATATTGCTTACTATTATACTTTTGATATATTTTTTCCAAGCATCTATAGCTTGTTCGAAAGCACTTGTTTTAGGCTTTTAGCCATAGTGACAAGGAAACACTTGAACTATTTGACAAAATGCTTTGGTAGACATGTATGAAAAATGTGGTAGTATAGACAAGGCAGTGAACTATTTGAAAAAATGCCTCAAAGAAATGTGGTCTCATAGAATGCCATGACAACCAAATACAATTGGCAGCTACTCCTAGTTATTAGTTATGCAATGTGAAGTAATTGCATAATTGCTTAGGTTGACTTTGTAAGAACTATATTGTAATTGAAATTTTGTCATCTATCATCATCTAGTTATTAGTTATGAAATGTGAAGGAATGCTTTGAGTTTGAAAGATGTGCAATGCAATGTAATCAACGTTATGAATATAAAATACAAAAATCTATTTTTTTACTAAGTTACCGGTTCAGTTTTGGGTTTAGGATCGGGTTTGACAACCCGGTTTGCTGGTTCAGGAATTTTTTTTTGGGGTTGGGTTTGTTTTGGGTTTGGTAATACAAAAACATATAAAAATCAGAAATAGATACATATTTGCAGCAGTAATCAAGTTCAGAATACACCACCATATTAATAGTCAAATAACATAGCAAAAATACACCAGCGCCACTTTCATAGTGAAATATTAAAATATTAGTGATCTACTCAAATGTCATGATACAAAATTATAAATTAAAGTTCAAAAATAAAAATGTCAAGTGTTTACAATCAGCCATTATTTCAACCATTGATCAATTTGAAAAGTGTGAACATTTTTCTGTGTGGAAGGAAAACAAGAAAATAATGTTACATAATTATTTACATTGTGAAAGATCCAAAACCTTTTTCTTGCACATCGTAGAAGAATCTCAGTGATTTTTTGGGTGTCCTTGCCTTGGAACGAAACTATCCTGAGCCATGAATGATTGACCAGGAATTGTGAGAAAGAAATAAGGTAAATCATATGCAACTTGTTGCAATTTCTTTCCTTGGGAAAAAGGGTAAAGTTTTCTTTTTAGGGAGATTCTCCTTTAGAGTTTGAACACATTGATAATTTTCAAGATAGACTTAGCCAAATATGTCATCTAGGTTTGAATCTTTTAGGTAAAATGTTTGCTTCTTAAAATTTTGTTCAAAATTCAAGATGCAAGCTCTCCTACCTTAGGGAAGAGAAGGCCTATCAAACCTAACACTCTTATGCAACACTTCTTAAGTTCTTGTTGATGCAGTATTAGATGTGAAGTTTCAAAATAGGCATGGTTATATAAATTCTCATCTCATGACTATCATTGCATCAAATTAAGAATTTTCAATCCTTTATGGTCTAGACAAGAGAAGTATGGAGTAATGTTCCAATGCTAAAGTCTTATTGTGAATATCTTTGCTATGAGTGGTTCAAAAATGAGGAATTTGTCTTCTGCACCAAATGAGAAATATTCACAATATGTGCTAGGAAGGAATAAGTCCATAAGATCGAGTATGCAAGAACTGAGAATTGCAAAATTGGCTTACATTTGACTTCCAAACATAGAAATTTTCACACTTTTCGATGTTCACATGTAAGTCAAAAAATATATGTGCGTAAGTTGTAAAGTATACACTTGAATACACGTAACTCATATCTATTGAACCATGAATTTATAATTTGCAAATATGGACACCATCGATAAAAAGATTTGTATTAAGCAAATAGCCATATATGCATACATCAATATATGTCGATATAAGTATAAAATATAGTTGCAAAATAGCCATATAGGCTTACGAGAATGCCATATAGGCATACAATGTCAAATATATCCAATACAAAATATGTACAAAATTGCCATGTAGGCATACAACAAAGGGCTTTGTGCATTAAAAATTCATTTCTCTCCATGCTCTGGTTCAAACACAATTTTATTTCCCTTTGCTGGGCGATTCGATGGCGATAAGTCTATCACCCATTTCTACTTTGCTCGAGGAGTGCTCCTACTGCTCCTCCTAGTGTTTAGCTTCTAGTGAAGTTTGAACTATTACAATAAGAAGTAGACATTAATATATAGAAATTACATTATAAAAATTAATATATTTAACAAAATAATCACTTACGGCCATCTCACGATCACTCTCCTCGATGGAAATATTTGCACGCCAATGCTTAGGCATGCTCAAGCCCTATATAAACCATCCAAATAGGAATTAAACTACGAATCAATAATGGTTTGATTTCTCACTAGAACTAGTTCATCTATAACAATGAATGTAAATTGAAATTTAGTAATTTGCCTCATACCTCCCCTATTAGAGCCATCGAGGATTGTATAGCAGAGGAAACACCAATATCCATTTCCCTTGTAATGTTTGGCGGTGTCTGTCACCAACATTTGAAAATAAAACAACAAATTATTCAATCACAAAAAAGTTACAATAGCAATCCATGTGATGACTTATAATGTATGAGATCTAATGAACAAAATTTTGAGTACAAGTATTAAACAGATATATTTTTGATTATTAGTTATCAAATTTGAAGTAATGCTTTGAGTTTGAATTATGTGTAATGCAATGTAAGGTCAACAATATGAATATAAACTACACAAATCTATTAAAATTAGAACTCATTACTTAAGTTCTCTTTAAATTCTATATTACCTTCGTGAACGTTTGATCAAATCTACTAGCACTCAGAGGTGTTTCCTTGAAACCTCCAACAGTAGCCTATTCAACATCCAAAATCACATATTAAAATACCATTCGTAAAACAATTCTATTAACACATGTAATAAATTTATAATTGTTTACTAACTTTACATACCCCACCAATAGGTGTACTGGAAAAATAAGTAGGTGGATGATTGGTGTATCCAGTCTCTACACTGTGACCCTGCAATTTTATTAAAATAATAAAACTAACTTAGTTAATCTTACATTTCACAATCAAAATTTAATAAATTAAATTCAATGAAAATGATGAATTTTACCTAAGTGTCAATGCCATATGCATCATGCAAAATGTCAGCCGTCCTCTCCATCCCCATAGATGCATACAGATTAGGTTGCCTAGTAGCATATGGATCCTGCATTGCACCCTCTTGAGTGCCGGTAGGGTCATACAAACAAGTCACCCCGCAAGATTGACACACATGGGTTCGAAGGCCACCACCTGAATACTCCCCTGGATGGCACTGTACAATAGGGCTAGTGTGATGGATGACACTCTGGGTCAAAGTTGTGATCACCTGCAATGTCTCTATGTTGGCACTCTCCTTCACAATGAGAGGCATCACAATCTGTTCACAAGGCGGCCTAGCGAGATGTCGTCTCCCTTGCCGTGTAGGATTTGGCTGTGCACCAAGCCTATCTTGAGCTGACCCCCCACCTCTCCCCTGGAACTCCCTCATATCAAAATAATTTGGGATTTTGTTCAATAAAAACTCACTGTATAGTTTCCTAAGAAAATATTGGGGGACTTCACAATTATTGCATGATGGGTAATCAAAGACCATATACCATCTTTCATAAAAACGGTTCTTAATCTCTTGGTGGTGGCACCAATGAATAGGAAACCTCTTTGCATTGAGGTTAAGATTTTGATTTGTTTTAGGGTCAGTGAATAGAGAGCACAAATCACCTTTAGTAATTTTAAAATCTTTTACTTGTTTATATGATAATTTGTCTGCATAATATGCCCTGGTTGTCTGCATCCTATCTTGCTATCCAGATATTTGTTGGGTGATTGCATCTACATTTTTTAACATGTCTTTCAATGAATTTTCTAGAAGCATTCTTTCTGTGGTTGAAGCATTTGGATTACTCAACCTACTAATAAGATCCTCAAGTTGTTTTCTATTGTTCTTAATTTCACTCAAATTTTCTTGAGTGCCAGGAGGGAATTGAGAGAATGGTGGGGGAGGTTGATTTTGTTGAGGATTTGTAGGACTTCCTATAGATTTAAAAAAAACAAACAAAATCAATTTCAAACTAACAAATTCAAAACAAATAGTAAACAATACTTACCTCCCGCATCTCTTCGTCGTCGTGGCGCCATATTTTTAGACAAAATCCAACTGTTCTTTATGAAATTTGCAAAAGTCCTTCCTCCTAGAACGCGAGCGCGAAAGTGAGGGTTTTTGGCCGCGGGCAGAGCTAAGAAACATTGAAAAGCAAATGATACACATTTCACTTTTTTTTCTTTTAAAAGCACATAACACACTCACATTATAATGAGAGTGCGTTATATGTTTCCAATTTTTTTTCCCATTTGGCCACAAAAGTGCAACCAACTTCATGCACCCGCCCATTGATAAAAAAAAATTACTAGTGAAACTTTCTGATTGATATGAACCATTCCTATTATCTCAAGTACGTTATTCTTGTGAAGATCGATGGTAATGCTAAATTAAACAATTTGGAAAATGAGCTTTCACCATAATGTTTATCGTATCAATACATGAGGGGACATGAAGAACGATGGTGTTATCTATAATGCCAACATTTAGACAATAAGGCAGGAATATTTTTACAGTTGACAAATCTGGATGATGAAATAGAATGTTTATACAAAAGAAACCATATAAACATATACTCATCAATATGTATTCTATCATTGTGCTAGAGCAAGGTCTACAGGAGTGGAGTTTAGTGCATCACAGAAATGATGGGAAACATATTGGGTTTTGGTATGAAGACTCTGTAGCAATAAAGAGTGACCAAACTAAATTGTTTGCTAAGGTTATGGATAATGGGATGGTGAACCAATTAGAAGAGTTGTATTATAACCATAAAGACAACCCTTATTATGTTGTAGAATAGTGGCAAGATTGTAAACAAAAATCATCAAAAGTAGAAGTCTAGATATTTTTCAAAAGAAAGAGAGAATACCCCACAAATGCATTCTTGAGGGAAAGTTCTAGCCGATACTATGACATTCCCTAGAAGCGCTACGATAGATAGATCAGTCATGATTGTTGTAGCTCAAGTCATAAACTTAGTATCTTTGGGGCACATTGGAAGGATTCAAGAAGTTGTGTAGGATCATAAATTATGAAAACCTTTCTCCCCTCTTTGCTCATGCTACAAAATTTGGACAATTCTGAAAAGGAATTCTAATCCCATGAGCACAAGAAAATATATGACCAAGTAATATACATTGCATTGTGTTTCAAAAAAGATCACAAAAAGATAGGGGCACAATAATTTGAAGGAATATAAAAGTGCATGATTTAAAGATGGATCAAATGGTTGCATAGCATCGAATGGAGGGCTGCATTAGTATTAAGATGCATGGTGGAATGTAAGAAAAATTAAATTGAGAATATGCAAAAGAAGGGACAAAGTTTAGCATAGAACACATTGGTTGAATATTTGAGAACAAAGGATTAATAAAGGTGAAATAATGATGAGAAGAGTAAGATTGAAGTATAGAAGGTGGTGGAGTTCTTTTGGCATGAATACCCTAAATTTTGTAGATTCCCGCATCTTCGCAGGATGCAAATAAACAAGTTGTGGTAATGAGGTAACTTGATAAGCCTGTCCCACATTACCACAAAGGCCAGGGAAAAGATTCACGATATTACTGTGAAGTCTTGTTTTGTGGTTGATATTTAGAAATATTTATTAAATCACTACATTGAAATTATTTTGAGGAAATATAAATTTTACCACGAGTGTGAGTTAAAGTATGGTGTGGTGACTCCAATATATTTCCTGCATTACCGCGGGTGTAACTTAAAGTGTATGCGGGAGAGCGGGATGAGATCTTTTTGCAATAAAATATGGTGATATTCTTGAAGGAGATTTATTAAAATTACAAATTTTAAATTTGGGGAAATGTAATTTTTCACTACTAGCATAGCTTTCCCAACATTCCCACAAAGGCCCAAAAATAAAGTTTTATAAAATGTTGTGAATTTATTCAGGAAAATACATTTGAGTTACAAAAATGAAATATTATCTTGGTGATAATATAAATTTCACTAATGGTAAAATGAAATAAAATAATTTCACAGAGGAGGTTAAAGAATGGGTAATTATATTTATTCAAAGAAGTATTTTACATTGGGTGAAGATGTACAAGTTAAATAACATAGTGAAATTACCAATGAAAGGAGATTATTAATATTAATTCTTGTGGGAGAAAAATAAGAGTAAAATTAAGTATTTTAATTTGTTGAAGACAGATAATGAGGAGTTTCAATGAACATGCATGCAAAGAGTCATAACCCTACAAATGTAATGTATATATGTAAGATGAAATCATCATTGACAAGGATTAAGGTAGATATAGGAAAAAGTAACAGACGAATAGGGATAGATATAATGCTTACATTTCAAAAGACCATGATGCCTTTATAAATTTTGAAGAAGTCAATGAAAGATATCTAATTTTGTAGCCTAATCTTGGTATCAAAATTTTGTTGGAATTATTCAATTATTTGGTTGTCTCCATTTTAATGCTTCTTTGTTATTTAATTTGATATATTAACTATATATTCAATTTATCAATGCACATTTGTTGTATTTGTGTGATGTGATTAATTGGTTTCCCCAGAGGAATTAAACATCCTTCTAGTCAATCATAGTAATCTAGAAGTGTTAATTGGATTGATAAGAAGAGCCATGTAGTTAAGGTTGTCAATCTGTCTCCAATCTGGTGTTATCTGGGTTCTTGCATAATTTACTCAATTGGTTCTTTCAATTAAAGATTAAATTCTCTTGATAAATTATAAGTACCTGGTTGTGTCAGTTGGATTTATAAGTAGATTTTTAAATCATTTACCTGCATGTTTATACAAGTTATAAACCAATATTAGTGTGCCAAACAATTTGAGTTATTGCCAATACAAGTCACATATTCAAGATCTTCATTCGACTCCATCTACCCAACAAGGCACTAGTCTTATTCATTTAATTATTTAGTTTTAGCCAATTTATTTTCAAAACTTTACATTTGTTAACTAAACATATTCATAAAATCCACCTTGATATTGCTTTTACAATTTATACCAAATAGGCCTACATCTCTCCACCACCAATTGCCATTGTGGATAGATTGCTCAAGTAGGAAACATATGACCTAAGTCTGCCTCATTTGCATAGGTGCACCCACCTAGGTCTGGTAGATCCTAAAGAGAAGAAGGTTCAAATTCATCATTTGGCCTTGTACGTTAGCCAAAAACGTGCCAAGAGCTTGACAACCTCTTGTGGTTTCTCAATGAACATTTTTGAGAACTAACACCACCTAGGTTTTTGAGTCCCAATCTGGATTTCACACCTTTGTATGCATTTTTGAAAATGGTCCCATAATTAATCCCTATTGGGACTCATACACCACTTCTAGTGTATGAGTCCCATGTGGCCCAAAATCAAAATTAATTCAAATTCTTGGTGGAATTTTATCCTCCTAGATCTGATGTCAGCTTGTAGTGTTGTAATTTAAGTAAATTAGGGATAAATAAGTATAAATACAACTTTCTTTCACTCATTTTAAACCATAAGTATTAAAATCCATTTTCCGTTGTTTCTTTTTGGTGAACCTACATTCAAAACATCATAATTCTGATTTGGAGTGCATCATCATCTTAGATTTAGCTTGCATTAACATTGCATTGCATTTTTCATTAGTTAATTAGAATTATAGGGTTTCTAAATTTTGCATTAGTGAAAGTCCATAAAGGTTTCATTTTGCAAATCATTGAAAATAATCTGTAATCTACATTTTTATTTATTTTATACATCATACAACATAAAAAGCATAAAAAACACTTGAATTTTTCTAAAAATTGTCAAAAAACCCTTACTAGGACTCATACGCCCCTCTGGGCGATTTAGTCCCAGTGAAGATTCTAAACTGTATTTTCCAAAATTCAAAACTCTATTTTTGTGCTTCTATTTACTGCTGATAACTTTCTATTTTAGTTTACAGGATTTCCATTTCATTTAATTCATTACATCTAGCTTAAATTGGTTCATCTTGTGCATTGCTTGAATTCAAAGTTGCATCTAGAACATTTCATTTTAGATTCTTGCATAGTGTAATTACCTTATTAGGATCTAAAATTTTCATTGCATTTCATTATGGATGTGTGTTTTGGTAAGCTTTGGATGTCCTTGAAGTCCTTAGTGGATGTGTCAAGTTGTGCTTTTGGAAATGACCCTAATGAACTTGAACTTACTCATGCTCACTCAAATCCTTATGTATGTCCTCCTCGTGATGTTGACATCATTGGAGAATATGATGACAACATGAATAAATTCCTAAATGATTTCCTTAACAACCTTGAAGCTAACACATCCTTTTATCCATTAAGGAAACAACCAACAACACCTAGAATACCACCACCTGAGATGTTTGGTTACTTACATCCTGAAACTGAGACAAGAATTGAACCTAAGTTCCCTATAATAGGTGAACCTAGTCCCTCTAATCAAGCAAAAAATCAACCATTTTATGTTAAAAAAGGGATATACAATACCATCAACCTAGAAGAGACATATGGAAAAGGATTCACGATCTTTAGTAAACAAGGATGTGATACAACATGTGAACATGAAATTCATCAATTCTTATAGAAAATACCAATTGAAGATACTAAAGGGTTAGGATATCAAGATCCTCCTCTTGATATGAATGTCCTCCTTCCTCAATAACAAGCCATGCCTCATAAAAATTACATGAAAGATGGGATTGTCTTAGGTCCTCCTCAACAGTCAACTCAAGAAGCTAGTGAATCTAGCAAGCAATGAAGGCCTTACAAACTAAAGAAACTAAAATTCCCTTGTCTGCCATCTGCCACTAAAAGAACTTTACAAATATTTCTAAACCAAGGACTTATAACATTACCACCCATGAGAAAAAGGCTAAAACTATATCCTAAAGACGCAAATGTTCCACATTATCAATATCATAGAGTCCTTAGACATAGTATTGATGATTGTCGTGATTTTAAAACATATATTTAAAAAGTTTGATATCATAGAAATAATCCCTTAAAGCGGGACACTTCCACTCCTTTCCATGCATCAGTTGAATAATAATAACATTCTCACTATTACATGTTATACATTTATCGCAAATCATTTGAAGATGCAAGGAGCTCCTTCCCATCACCTATCTTAACTCATTCTTGTCTTACACTCAGTGGGTGAAAGAATTAGATAGCCTTTTCCTAGTAATGCATCTATTATTGTTCATTTGGCTAGTTGTTCACCTTCGGTATACAATGAACATGATTGGGATGTAGATGACCTACATTAGGTTGAATTGCATGTGCCTTTCTAGTCTTTTGCATTATTTATTTTTCTTTTTTGTGATTTCATGTGCATGATGTGATCCCCTGTACTATTTTTTTGATGTATCTTTCTCTTTTTGTGACATTCCTCTATTTGTACCTTCATTCTTCTCCATGTCATAAATATTTTATCTTTTCTTTCCTCTTTTTCATTTGTCTTGTGTTTTCCTTTTGGGGATGGTGCAAGGCGTCAAGACATCTATGTCTCTTCCATGTTGACCCAAAAGCTTTTATCTTATATTTTCTTTGTCTTGTGTTTTCCTTTTGGGGGTGATGCAAGGAATCAAGAAATTCATGTCTCTTCCATGTTGACCCAAAAGCTTTTTCATTGTTTTCATTCTCTTTTTGTTATTCTTCTAGTTCTATGCGTATTTGGGGAATGATGATAGTTCTGATCTCTCTAAAAATTGTAACAAAGAACATATTGACCCAAAATCCATAGATCCCTTATGCGTTTGGAGTTTCATTTTGGGGGAAACCCCTCCCCTTTCATGATGTAGATTTATTTGGAAACATATGACTTGGCATAGGCCTTTCCAAGTTATCTCTCATGTCCTCTTTATTGTTATCATTTATCATTTGCTACTTTAAAGTAATTTCTAACAATATGGTGTTCAACAATTTCTTTAAAGTGGGGGCATACATTGGGATTATTCTTTTTCATTTTTCCTTTTTCATGTTTCACAGTGTAGTATTTTTACTTCATGCGACGAGTCTTTCACTTTGTGGTTGACGTTAGGTGTGATGTACCTTAAGAGTGTGATCTCTTTTAGCATATTATATTCCTTTTAGTGGCTTGATGTGACACATTGCATCCCTTAAGTTGTGGATCTTCTATTCTTTGATTGGTCCACTCTTGGAGACATTAGGTACAATGTTCACTAAGTTAAAGACCTTACATGAAGTAAGAAAGACTCCTTTCAATGTTGTTTACATTTTGCATTTCCAAAATTTTGGTTATATGGCCACCTTGCATAATACACCTTGCATTCCTATGGAACCATCTTGTTTGTTCATGAGTTCCAAGCATACAAAGCATTGCTAGCTTCATGAAGCTCAAAGTTCATTGTTGTGTGGTGTCTTATCAAAGTTATCAAAAGGCATAACTTTGGTATGGTTTGACAGGAAGCTAATTCAAGGCATGACTTTCCCTTAGAAACTCGCATGTGTGTGTGACCACATACTGCCTGCATGCGTATGTGTATCACCTTCTTGGATTACTCACCCAATAGACAACCTAGAGTTCCATTACCTCAGAGTGAGTGTGAATTTTTTGGAAAAACAACCTAGATCTAACCTACATCGTGATGGACAAATGGTCGAGGCTTGATCCACCCCTTTTTTTTTTCTTTTCTCTTTGTCTTCAACAATGTATGCTTGTGCCTTTTTGTTGCTCTTCATATCATTTTCATGTGTGTCCTTTTGTGCCTATGTTGGTTTGTCATAGGGTCATGATCCTGGGGGCTTGATCATCCCTCTGGATCATTGTAATCCTATCTTACTAGCATTGGTACATTCAGATCCCTCTTGATGCAAGTTTGTTTGCTTTAGTGTGAGTTTGAAGTAAGTTCTTCCTCTCACTAAAGTGAGGGATAAATGTGGCAATGGAAAAAGTATCCCTTTACTTTTCCTTGCTTGTTTGTCCCCCCCTTATTAAATTGAGCATTAATGTTGCCTTGATTTATTGTTGTAATGTGTTTGGCACATTCACATTAGGTCTTGGGACCTTGTGAGATAAATAAACTTAATTGTACCTTATTTAGAGTTTTGTAAAGTATTGTAACACACTTTCACACTTTTCTAGGGTTTTCATAAATAATTGGGTTTCTTTATGCTTTAATTGGCCCTATTTTGCATCCACAAGCCTCATTTAACGCATCTTTCAAACGATAATCCTGACATAAAGAAAAATATAATCATAATTCAAATGTTTTCAAGTTGTGTGGCCCAAATTTAGTGATTTGGGACTCATACACCACCTTGGGCGTATGAGTCCCACCTAGGTTTTTGAGTCCCAATATGGATTTCACACCTTTCTAAGAATTTTTGAAACTGGTCCCATAATTAATGCCTAATGAGACTCATATGCTACATCCGGCATATGAGTCCCATGTGGCTCAAAATCAAAATTAATTTAAATTCTTGGCAGAATTTTATCCTCCTAGATCTAGTGTTGGCTTGTAGTGTTGTAATTTCGAGAAAAAATAGGCATAAAAAACTATAAATACAAGTTTCTTTCACTCATTTTTCTCCTAGCAAGTTGAATTTGCATCCTTATAGAAAATTTGAGTTCACAAGAGCATTCAAGAGTTTATAGGAGAATTCAAGGGCTGATTATCAAGTGTTTTAGAGTATTATTCAAACTTCAAGCATCATTTCAAAGTCATCATGCATCATGTTTGTTTTTGAGCTAACAATTGTGATGTAGGGTTTCATGATTCAGTCTAAAATTCCATTCAAGATATATAACATTCAAGTAAGAGTCAAGATCTACATCCATTAGAGCCACTTCATACATGTTTGCAACACTTTATTGCTAGGGTTTGGTGAGTTGTAACATTGCATGTTGTTCATTTATCATTCTCTTTTCCTATTTCATTTCATTTCAAGGTTTGATTACCAAAACGGGGTTTTACCAAGGAAAGCCTCTTTCCACTAACAAAACAACATTTCCCCCTCTCTTTAGTGTGTGATTTATAAATCTAAGTTGAAGACATATTGAAGAGAAAGTTTGGAGAAAGGTTTCAAAGTTGTCACCTTGTATTGGAGAGCATTGAGAGACATCTATATGTTGTAAATCAAAGTTTTGGATCCAAAAATCAAGTGAATAAGATAGAGAAAACATCGAGGAGAAAAATAAAAATTTGAATCTCTAGAAAACCCTAACTGGATTGATATACCACTTCTGGCATATGAGTCCCAGTAAAGGTCAATTTCTATATTTTTGTAGATCCAAGATCCACATTATCAGAAACCTGTTCCAAACCAGAAACCTTGATTTGGGATTAAATCGCCCAGTCTAGCATATGAGTCCTAGTCAACATTGAAATCAATTTTTCTAGCATTTTAGAGCTTCATCTAGTCCTCTTCAGGTTTCCAGGTGCACACATTTCATCTCTTATTTTTCTGTTATGTTTTACATGGTTTTCTAGGTCATTTAGTGAAAGATTATAGTACATTAGGTTTAAGCATTAGCTCTTGCATTTCATTTGTATTTCCAAGCCCTAGATTCATTGTGAACCCTTCTTTAGTTTATAATCAGACCCTAGGACAACCCTATTGAAAAATATCTTCCTCCTTTGCATACTTTAGATTGAGACCTCTAGGGCTTTCTATCAATGAAATGGTGGTGAAATGTGTTTTCTCTGTCCTAAACCATAAGTATAAAAATACATTTTCCTTTGTTTCACAAGACAAACCCCTATCTACTAACAAAACAACATTTTTTCCCTCTCTTTGATGTGTGATTTGTAGATTTAGGTTGTAGATCCATTGAAGAGAAAGATTGGAAAAAGTTTTCAAAGTTGCAAAGTTGTCACCTTTCTTATAAGATTATGGAAAGTAACCTACAGGTCAAAATTCAAAGTTTCAAACTCAAAGATCGAAAGGGAGAGAAGTGACATAAGATCACTAGAGGATATCAGAGTTTCAAATCAACCTTGATACTAGGACTAAATTTTCAATTGTGGCATTGTGTCCTAGTATACTAGTTTTCATACATTATCTATAGATCCTGGTTTACCAGTTGTATATTTTGGATCTAGCCCGAAACCCTAAACTGGGACTAAATCACGTAGTTTGGCTTATGATTTCTAGTGTGCATCAAAAGTCATAATTTTAGGATTTCAGATCTTGTTTCAAACATATTCATATTTTCAAGTGCACCTCTATTCATTCTTAGTTCATTCTTCTGATTTTAAGTTTTACTTCCTAGGTTACATAGTTACATTTGCATATCATTTGCATCTCTTTCTTTCTAAGCCTTTTCTTAGTGGTGAACCCCATTTAGTCTTTAATCACACCCTATGAAACCATCCTAACCCTATCCCATTTCTCAATCAAGTGAATTGGTTGAGGGATCTTGGTTTCCTTGAATGGAATAGAGCAAAATAGGAACTACCTTGTGTGTTCCATCTCCTAAAAGGTAAATACACCTCATACACCCCTATTTTCTTTGTTTCATTTTGGTGAACCTAGAATTTAGATAGCTTATTTCTGATTTGGAGTGCATTTCACTCATAGATCTAGCTTACATTAATTTTGCATTAGGTCTTGCATTAGTTAATTTGCATTTAGGAATTCTAAATGTTACATTGGTGAAAGTGCATATAGGTTGTACTTTTGCATCTTTCATCATTGAATTTCATTTGAAATATCTAATTTCACATAGTAAAGACATCATATGAAATAGAAAACCTAACATTCACTCAGAATTTACTGAATTTAGTGCAAAAATACTAATTTGGGATTCATACACCCCTCTGGGTGATTTAGTCTCAGTATAGGTTGTTTTACCTAACTTTTAGGAATTTTGTGTTGAGTAATTTTTAGCATTTGAACCCTTCAAAAACCCTAATTAAAACTAAAACACCCCTTTGGGTGATTTAGTCCAGTGTCAGACCTAAAACTACATTTTACAAATTAAAAACCTTGCTTCTGTGCTTTTGTTTCCTATTTTTAGATTTTTGTTCTAGTTTACTAAGTTTTTGTTTCATTCATTTCATTGCATCTAGCTTAATTCAATTCATTTTGTGCATTTCTTATTTCAACATTGCATTTACACATTTCATTCTAGGTTATTATGTTGCATTTCATCATGGATATGTGCTTTGGTAAGTTTTGGATGTCCTTGAAGGCACTGGTGGATGTGTAAAGCCGTGCTTTTTAAAATGTCCCTAATGAAATTGAACTCACTCATGCTCAATCAACTCCTAATGCATTTCCTCCTCATGATGTTGAAATATTTGGAGAAGATGATGACAACATGAACAAATTTATAAATGATTTCCTTAACAACCTTGAGACTAATATATCCATTTATCCTTCCATGAAACAACTGACAACCCCTACCATCCCACCACTTGATATGTTTGGAATTTTACATCCTAAAAATAA
Organism: Sequoia sempervirens; assembly: GCA_007258455.2. Lineage (NCBI taxonomy): Eukaryota > Viridiplantae > Streptophyta > Pinopsida > Cupressales > Cupressaceae > Sequoia > Sequoia sempervirens. The sequence continues at coordinate 118,160,131 of VDFB02049217.1, read as the reverse complement.
ATCACAAGATAAACCTAAACTTCCTACAATAAGTGATTCTAGTTCGCCTAATCAAGTACACCAATCCTATGTTAACAAAGTAACCAACACTCCCATCAACCTAGAAGAGACATATGGAAAAGGATTCACGATATTGAGCAAACATGGATGTGGTACAACAAGTGAGCATGAAATTCATCAACTCTTAGAACAAATACCAAGTGAAGATAACAAAGGGATAGGATATCAAGATCCTCCTCCTGAAATAAGTATCCTCCTTCCTAAAGAACAATCAATTCCTCGTAACAATTATAAGGATGATAGGATCATCTTAGGTCCCCCTCCTCAAAATCTAACTGAAGAAATTGGTGAATCTAGCAAGCAATGAAGGCCTTACAAAATAAAGAAACTATATTTCCCTTGTCTTCCATCTACAACTGAAAGAATCTTACACATCTTTTTAAGCCAAGGAATTATCACATTACCACCCATGAGAGAAAATCCAAAACTATATCCTAAGAACACAAACATGTCTCATTGCCAATACCATATAACTCTTGGACATAGTACTAACAAGTGTCATGCCTTGTAGAGGATATTGAATAGATATACTTAATTTTTTTTTGACTTTGTAATTGAATAACAATTATAGGCATACCACTCCTTACCATGTAATAGTTGTAAGATCATAACATTCTCACTATTAAATGCTTTACATTCATTGAAAATCATTTCAAAATGCAAGGAGATCTTTCTCATCACCTATTGTAGAACCCCAATCCAAATACCTACAAAACACAATAAAGGAACACATTAGAAGATCATATGCAAGTAAGAACAAGGATTCCCCATGGAATCCATTAGAAAATATCAAAATAGGAAAGAAAACAAGAATAAAATGGAAGAACAAGAAAGTAAGCTAAATCATATTGAAAGCAATGAAAACTCTTGATCCCAAGGGGGAATTGGTGCCAATTTGATGTGAAAATTGGCCCTTTACCAACTCCAATGATGTGATGAAGATGATTGATGAAGGATACATGCTTATGGTTATGACTTCAATGGAGCTCCATGTTGAAAATCTGCAAAAAGCCTAACTGTGCTTGGATGAAATCGACGATAGATTGCTATGGATTTGAGTATAATAACTTTGCTCAAATTGTGGATGATCAAATGAGGAATACAACCTCTTATTTATAGAATGTCAAGTTGGAATAATGTCCAAAAGGGAGCAATGTGGGACTAAGAATCAACCAATTGCAAGATTGCACTTGTCAACATGTGAATGGATGAAGGATGTGCAAGTTTTGAAGAATGTGTCAATAAATGTAATTAGGTGGAATTTGAAATTGTTGAAATGACATGTAAGAGGGAAAGAAAATGCATTGAATGCCACTTGGTTCAAGGAAAATGGAATTATTAGGTGGAGTAAATTCCTTGTTGGAAGGACAAATTCCACATGGATTTTGAATTAAAATTTGAGGAATATTCCTTTATTATACCTTTTGAGAGAAAATAGAGATTTAATAAATAAATTAAATCTATTTTCATGTGCAAGTTGCAAAAGATACAGTATGGGACATGGATTAGGATTAAATTAATTGAGGGTTAATTAATTTAATGAGGATTAAAATGATGTGACATATTGATTTAGATTTATGGGTTTATTTAAATCAAATATGAGAAGAAAATGATTTAGAGATAGTTAAATAAATATTTTTGATTTATTTAACTAGAGAAGGTGAAAGTTAGATTAAATTAAATAAATATTAATTTATTTAATTTAATAGAATGAATTTAGAGATTTAATAAAATAAAATAAATTATTTAATTAAATAGAAATAATTAGATCAGGTTGATTGATTTAATTAACATAGTGGAATGAATTAATCAAATAAGATGGTTTATTTAATTAAGAGAGGGTGATTTGATGAATTTAATCACATAAGGGTATCTGATTAAATGGTTAGACCGAGGGATGATTTAGGTTGAAACATTATTAGTAGTTAGGATTAGATGTGCAGTGTTAATTAGTACATTTTCCATGTCAACATTTTTCCCCTCTTTAAAGTAGTGCACTCGTTGCGTTGTTTCAAAGAATGAACTGTTTTGATCAAAAGTCAAAAAATTTTGATTTCAAAATTTTCCCCACTGTTGCCCCTGTGAGGGAAAACATGCTAGTATAGTTCCCCCTCGACAGATTGGACTAAAATTTAAATTTTTGGGTGATCTCGCAAAAAAAAATAGGACAAGGTGGAGGACAAGTTGAAAAAGGGTCTAGAAGGTCAAAAAATGAGGTAAAATGCCAAAAAACCATGTAAAATGACACTTAGATGCATGAAAATAGGTTCGAGGGACCTAGACCTCCCTGGATGGCCAAATAAGGTAAAAAATAGGCTTAAATAGGCCTTAGGAGGCTACTTTCGATTCATTTACACACATAGCCTTTCAAATTCCTTACGATTTGAGCTTTGACACCTTGACAAGATGGCGCAATGACACCTCTTGATGCACATTTTTGACTGAGTCTGAACATACCAATGACCTCCCAAGACTAGGGCACTGGTAAGTCATCCTTACTAGAGCTTCATTTTTTGCTTTTCGTGTGCATTTGATGCTTTCAAACTTAGTTTTCTAGGTGTGGTGCTATATAGCGCCGCTCAAAATTTCAAATAGCACCGCTCGGTGTTCAAACTGAACTATCATTGCAAGATGGACCACTATGGTGGAGTTTGGAGTTTGGGGAAAAATTTCAAACTCTAATGCATATGTGAAATATAGCGTTGGATTCCAAACTCCAATGCCGTAGCGGACTTTAGCATTAGGGTTTCGGACAAACTGCACCACTTGGGAAAAGTGCACTGCCACAGTGTAGTTTGCAAATTTAAAACTGCAATGCCTTCAGAAGTTGTGACACTGGGTTGGATTTTTGAACACTAAGATTAGTTTGGGATAAATTTTTTATTGATGATTTTAACATGGCGAGCTTTCCCAATGCAAGAGGTGGCAAGGGAGCTTTATTCTCATGAGCACATATCACGAGAGATATTCGGTTACTTACGAGATCTAACTAACAGGGAGCAAGAGTGACTATGAGAGATGGGGCTATGGTATATTGCCTATGCAACACCTGTGTGGACCCATCTAGGGATGATGTTAGCGCTTGTTGAGAGATGGCACAGTGAGACCTCGTATTTCCATCTTCCTACTGGTGAGGTCACCATTACCTTGGAGGATGTGTGACACATCCTTAGATTGCCGATTCATGGGCATCGAGTGATATATGATATGGATGCTAGACGGGATGCCTATCACGCAATCCTGGCTACAAAGGACATTATATATTGTGAGGGATAGATTGAGTTAGAGTGCCATAGGATGCTCACGACACCCTTCCAACTAGTGATTGCTGCCATTATCTCATGTGTTGTTTCCCTGCATAGACAAGGTTGATACTTCACTCTTGGCTGGGGGCTCTGTTGGGAGCGGATGGTTGACAACATGCCAATCCGTTTTTCATGGGGTCCTGTTCTTCTAGCCTCCCTCTACAGGGATTTACATGAGTATGCATATTTGGATGGCAGATCTCTTGGAGCAGGTGTCACACTCCTTCATGTGTGGGTGTGGGAGCATATCTCCATTCTTTGGCCACAGGTTGGTCTAGTGCCAGTTGGGCCTGATGATCAAAGAGTGTGGCATTATAAGGGTGGTGTATCATTCACACACATAGGCGAGAACAAGATTCCTCATTGGAGGAGGGTTCTTGATGACATGACCATGTTCACATGGTGCCCATACCTTGGTCAGCTTAGATGGGTTGATGATGTACAGGACAAACTTATGTAGGGGTGGGAGCATACTATGATCGAGAGGTATCTGCTAGGACGAGTTTAGTGCCAGTTTGGTGAGGTTCAAGATAGGCGAGATGATGACTATGTGGCCATTTTATCTTGCACAGTATCATAGGGTGCCTGGGGGTGATACACTCCTGCCTTCGAGGTAGTGGATAGTTTTAGGCAGCTGGTTTCCTAGCCATGGGCGTATGATCAGGGGGTTGGAGATCTAGGAGTTACATAAGCTTATAGAGATTGGTTTCAGCCACCCCTATGACTGATAGTTCCAGGTGTATCCTCTGCTTGATGGAGAGCCAGGGGGAGTGGGGTAGGCCAAGGATGAGGAGGTGGTGGTCCTCCTATAGGACAACTAGCATAGGACCAACCAACATAGGATCAACCAGTTAGGGATTAGGTTGATTAGCCCCATGCAGATGTCCATATGTAGGACCAGGACCATGGGAAAGATAGGCATCAGAATTGGGTTGCCACATTGCCGTGAGGTGGGGGTGAGGATTAGCCTCATGTGCAACCCCTGCTAGTGTAGCCAACAGGTTAGATAGATATGAGAGACGACCTGATATTATAGTTGTAGGCTCAAGTTCAAGCTCGGGTCGAGAGGGACTAGGTGATCTTATAGAGGTAGGCCACAAAGCTACAAGTGGCCATAGAGATGGGTCACAAAAAATAGCTGGAGAGCATGGCAGCTTCCTCCTCCTGAAACACAGTGTCACTTCACTCATACATGAAGGTTGTTCAGAAGGAAGACTATTACATGATGCATTATCATCAGGCCTTGCCGAGAGCATCTTGGGCCCCAGATTTTTCATAGCAGACCAACCACAGACTGATAGAGGGTCATGGTGATAGAGGTGAGGGCAGTAGATAGGAGGGTTAGACTACCTTCTTGATCGAGATGTTATTCCTTTGTGCCATATGGGTTTATTTTTGATAACTTGTTGGGCCTTTTGTACTCATACACACATGTATAGTGATCCTGATTATTATTTTGTACTATGAAATTCTCTTGATGATATATATGAGATGATGACGATGTGATATGTCGTGTACCATGTTTATTTTTTATGCATTTGTGGATGGTTCTATTTCTACATGTGATGCAATGATGTTATGGTACTATAATGTATGTGATGGTTATAATATGTATGGATGCATTTCTTTTTGATGATGTATGCATTATGCGATGGTTATGCGACTAACAGATCTATATTATGCCTCTAATGAATGATGACATATCATATGCATTTGTGTTATGGATGATGATATGTATGTTTGTGATGGTGTAATTCTCTTGCAGTAGCTTTTTATATATGCTTTGCACATGTGATGATTTATGCTATGCGATGATTTCTTTTTTGATACTCTTTTCTGTTATGATGGTGGTGATGATGTGAATGCAATAGTCATGATATGTGACTAACATATCTATATTATGCAATGATGGATGATAGGATGTATGTGATTTCCATGTATGATATGCATTTATGATGATGTTATATAATAATGTGATGCAATGTTATATATGTAATGATATGTTATGCAAAATGGTATGATGATGATGATTTATGATATGCAAAATGATATGTGAGCAATGACCTTATGATGTAAATGTGATAGCATAATGAATGATTTTATGAGATGTTCTATATTTTTATGGATGATACATATGCACATAATGCGGTGGATTGTTTATAATGCTTACGTACCTATTACGCTTTGTTTAATTATGCACTAATTGCTAATAATAATATGGGATGATTTATGAAATGCTTATGCAAAATTAATGTAATGTGATGATTTATGAGATGCTTAGAATAGCAAATCTATATTATATGATGATGGAGATATGATGCATATGAGATGATCCATGTTTCCTATATGATAAGATATGCAATATGTGTTGGTATGTGGTGACTGATCATTCTATATTGTATATCCCATGGTATACTTTATGCCCCGACATGTATCTTAATTTTTTGCATTATCACCGTAAAAGGGAAAAATCAATGAAAAAGGAAAAATACGATTTTGTAGAACCCAAAATCTGGAAGCTTCTAAGCTTGATAGGGTGTTACAGGATGATGGAAAAATGTGATTATTCACAAGATTGTAATAGTTTTTGCACTGGATAATAAAAGTATTGGATGGCTGCAGTTTGGTGGATGTAGCCCGGATTGGGTGAACCACGTTAAATTCTTTGTGTTATGATTTATTTTGTGTGTGTTTTAGATACTCTGTTTATTAATTAAATATGCATTTAATTGTTAGATATTTTCCTTTCTAACCCTAACAACATGTTGACGATTTGTGGATGTAGGATTAATGATGATGATGATTAATTGTCATAGTACCTTGTTAGCATGAGAAGTGAGAAGGAATGAAAGAAAGAAGATATTCCTAACAAGACATGAGATGATGATAATAATGAATATCCATTGTGGAGTTGGGATTTTCAAAGGTCCAATTATCTTATTTTTGATAACACACATAGATACGATGCATCAAGGTATTAAGAACCAAGATGGCATGGTATCTAGTGCAATGGAATTTGACTCAAAAATTAGATAGGAGTATCCTTGTTCACACCTGACATACATAAACCTTACTAGGATGCACTTTAGGTATTTCACACATCTTAGACCAAAACATAAAAAGGAAATCCTTCCTATGTGGTCAACAAGATATCCAAAACACCCTCCATACATACCTAATAAAGAAAGTATTTTCCAAGTTATATTACAAGAACGCCCAACAAGCACAACAGATAAAAAGATAATGATCGTTGCCCCATTCCTATCTCTCTAAATCCTTTTTTTTGGGAAATCATCAACAGGTCATTGTAATGAGCACGAATAAGATAAGTGAAAAGGAAAAGTTAAAGTAAACAAACAAGCTAATGTTCTTCAATACCGCTAACCAAAAGGAAATATGTTTTTAAAGATAAGAACCAAAACTATTGCCAAAAGATAATGTCCATTGTAGGAAGGATACATCTTAGGACATGTTAGTGGGTGGCGGCATGTCATTTTGTTTATCCAAAGTGTTCTTTTTGATAAATAATGCCCATTGTAGGAAGGATCCATCCTAGGACATTATGTTATTAGATGATTGATATGGGATTGATTGGATGATAGGTTATTGATACAAAGAGTTGACTAACTTGTTTACATACTGACCTAAATTTGAGTCTTTGACGATTTGAGTTTTCACTTTTGAACTACCAGACTTGTTCCCAACTGTTTTACTAAAGGTTGAGAATGATGATCACTTATTATGAGTGATGTTTATTGTGGGTGAAAGCAAAATGAGATGGATGGATTTTTTCAAATATTTGGATGTTTTTGGATTTTTGACATGTTTTGAGGTTGCTTTTGGCCTTTTTGAGATTTTATAAATGTTTTGATTTTTGAATTTTCTAATTTTTTTGGGATTTTCTGAGATTTTGACCAAGTGACTAACCTAAGGACCTCTCCTAGGGGCCTCAAGGGCTGATCGATAGATTAGCCTTGCCTACATTATATATGTAGAGACCACATAGTTCTACTAATGATTTGACTGATTTATAGATGAAGATATACAAATAGATTGTTAGTTTATTATGATGGAGTCCTAAAGGACTAACCTAAGTGTCTCAAGGATGATCAAAGATCAACCTTTCCTACGTTCAAGGCTCAGAGAAACATAGTTTGAAAAGATTTTTTTTTTTTGACTTTTTGATTGACTTTTTGACCTTTTTTTTTTGGATTTTGATATGTTTTGAATGTTTTTGGATTTTCTTGGCTTTATGAATGTTTTTGGATATTTGGATTTTCTGATGTTTTTGGATTTTCTATTTTAAGGACTTCAAGAATATACACGAATCTGATCCAATGAGAACATTCCCCCAACGTGATGTAATAGACTATCCTGATAAAGGTAGGGAAAATTGACCTTGAGGATGGACCGAGTAGTACTAGGAGGGATCATGACACGAACACAGGTCTAGGCTATGTTGCGGATTTAGATGGGTGATGGATGGAAATATGGAATGTGATGGATGATGGAAGCTTGATGGATGGTGATGCAAATGAGTTGCAAAGATCCTAGTGGATGGAAAGTGATTATTTACACAAGGTGCATGTTTGCCAGGTTTTCACCAAGGTACTTGCCCAAAGTGCCACCGAAGTGGTTTTCACCATAGGATGATTTTTCTCTTTACTATTTTTGATTCTATTTCTTATTTTTTTGGATTTTTTGCATTTTTGATTTTTTTGTTGTCACCAAGATGCCTGTTTGCTAGGTTTTCATTAGGGTAACCATTTTTTCAAGACATTTTCTATTTTTTTTGGATTTTTTGGTTCTATACCTTTAAAGATTAGGCATAATTTTGTTTGAGATGGGAGTTGTTCATGGGCTCCTGCAGAGGTTCCCCTTCAGGTGTTGATATCCGATATGCCTATAACTTATAGCTCCCTATGATAAAAAATGGTCCCAACCAATTGGGTTCAAATTTTCTTTTGCTGTTTGGATTTGGGACATTCTTCTGATTCTCTTTTAATACCAGTTCTCCAACTTGGAAAGTCTTGCTTTTGATTTTCTTGTTATAGCTCCTCTTGAGTCTATTCTAATAGAATTGCAAATGATTTAAAGCATCTATACGTCACTCATCCAGTACAGCTCCAACTCATTCAGTCTTGATACTTAGTATTCTTCATCTGTGATGAGGTTTTGCAGTGATATTCTTAGTGATGGAAGATCGATCTCAATGGTAATACTGCCTCTAATTCGTAGACCAGGGAGAAGGAAGTGGCACTAGTGGGTATGCGGATGCTGGTTTGGTAGGCGTAGAGGGCAGGATTGAGCTACAGATGCCAATCACAACCTACGTCATTGACTATTTTCTTGAGCATGCTGGTTTGGTAGGCTTTTGCTTGGTCATTGTCTTGGGGATAGTACGCGGTGGAAAAGTGATGTTTTATTTTTAATTTGTCGCAAAGGTCACAAATCTCTTGATTCTTGAATGGTGTCCCATTATCAAAGATAATAGCTTGGGGAATGCCATATTGGCATATGAGATAGTTCAAGATGAACTTTGATATATGCTTTCTAGTTATGTATGTCATGGGTATGGCTTCTACCCACTTGGTAAAGTATTCGGTGGCGGTTATGATGAACTTGTGGCCATTAGATGAAGTGGGGGTGATTTTTCCAATGAGATCAAGTCCCCATTGCAAAAAGGTCCATGGTGTAATGATGGAATGAAGCTCTTGAGCTAGAAAATGGATGAGGTCCCCATGTTGCTGACATTGTAGACACCTTCTGACGTAATTGTGTGCCTCTTTCTCCATAGTGGGCCAATAATACCCCATCCTCAATAGTTTCTTGGCCAAGGTCATTTCATTCGAATGCTAACCACAAATCCCATCATGCACTTCAGTTAAAGCAGTCAAGGCTTCGTTAGTATTGAGGTAGCGTAATAAGGTTCCCTCTATGCTTCTATGGTATAAGGTATTTCCTAGGATGAAAAACCTACAGGATTTTTTGACAAGTTATTTTTAAGCTTGAGGGTAAGTCAGCAGGTAGGACACCTATTCGTAGGTAGGTATAGATGTCATTGTACCAAGGATCATTGGGACCAATGATTTCACACAAAAATTATGACTCTGGTACCTCAAATGCGGGCATGAGAAGCAACTCTACCAAAAATTCATGTTTTAAGATGTTGTGAGGGATTTCTAGTAGGGATTCGATTGTTGCCATGGCATCTGCTGCTTTATTGTTGGCTCTAAGTATATGCTCAAATGTGATCTCGATGAAGGATTCTTTGAGAGTCTCCACCAATTTCTTGTATGGAGTGAGCTTATCATCCTTAGTCTGGTATTCACCATTCACTTTATTTATTATCAATTGTGAGTCTCTATATACTTTGAGGGCCATGATGTGCCATTTCATTACTATTCTGAAACCTATGGTTAAAGCCTCATAGTCTGCAATGTTGTTGGTGCAGGGGAATGCCAATTTATATGATATAGGTGGGTAAGTGCACCAAGATGGTTCCCAAAAAAGGGGCTTAAGTGGCCCCTTTTTTTTTGAAATCAGGAAATACTGACCTTGGACGTGAAATTGAGGATAGCTACACTCAAATTTTTTAAATGGAACAAAAACAAGGACCGCAGTGCTCCGAGTCTACTTTCTAAACTACTAATTTATTTTGAAAATGGTTGAGATTAAGGGGTTCAAAAGAGGGACACACACAAATTACTGTTGTTTCTGTCAAAAAAACATAACATAGCAAGTCTTGTGTGACCCGAGCATGGTGGACTTTTTTGTAGTATTTTTAAAATCACTCTAGTCAGAAGTTAGATAACAGTATGTAGTAAGGACTAGATTTTTTCTGATAATTTTTTAATGAATATTTGATTTTTTATTAATTTTCTAAGTGGCACTTCCTAAAAAGCAGAATTTTGGCCGTGCTCCACCAAATTTTTTTGAAAGTAATAGATTTTTATTTTTTTATTTTTTAAAAATTTGTAGAATGGAGTCTAGTTTCTAAAAATGTAATTTATTTCAAATTTTGATGAATGGTTAATTTATAGCAAAAAAAATACCAAACACTGCTTTTTGAAGAAAAACAGACATACAAACAAAATAAATTATGGATGAAAGTCTTAACATTGTTAGAAAGTGAAAAAATTACATCATTGGAAAGCTAATAAAGAACCTAACATTACCCACGTGTTCAATTTTTTTGATATTGAACCAAACACAATCTTGATGGTGAGCACGAACCCGATTATGTGAAAATTTGTAGAATTTGGAAAAAAACACGTCTCTGGGCTTTGGGTTGGTATTCCAAGGCAAATACCAAAGCTAAGGCTCGGGGATTCCCAATGCAAAATATAATGTGAGCACGTTATAATGCAAGTGCATTGCATGCTGGATGATTTAAGGAGCATTACAGCAACAACA
>VDFB02049217.1:118001509-118149250 GCA_007258455.2 Sequoia sempervirens | reverse complement strand
GACCTAAATTTGATCGCCTTATGGCTGTATTCAGGTATTTTTGCTGTCACATAAAATCAAGAGACTGTATCGCTTCAAAGGGAGATTTGGATATATAATCCAAATTTCTCTGATATTACTTGTGTGGTGGTAAAGAAAAAATAGATTATAATCAATATTACGTGAAATTTAATGACACATTCAAAGAATCTATCAAAATTTACATTCTTGTGTAATCTAAAAATTGAAAATTTAGAAAAGATAAAATTGAGATTTATCAAACAAATATCCCCCAATTCAATAAATTATATGCATCAAAAGCACTCGAAAAAACCAGGTCGAAACGCAGACATCCACCAAATGCAAGTTATAAATAATAAGGAACAAATAAATATTCACCTTATCGTGGACTCTGAAAAGGTCTGACCCAAGATGCTAATATCTCCTCCATGGACAGAAATGTATGATTCTCCGATTCAAAGTGGGTAAGCAGAGACGGAAGAAAAGGATGATCCAAACAAGACAGAATCTCCTTCTCCGTGATTGCCATTTTGTAGGCGTTCGTCTGTTGAAGAAGACCCTCATTCATCACTTTCACAGCAAAAGCCTTGTTGGTGCCGTGATGTGGGAATGGAACGGAAAATTTGAACTGCAACGTGGAATACTACGGGAACGGTTTAGTGAAAAGGCTGGGTATAAGTAAACACTACGAAAATGGGCGAGGGCGGGTTAAGAGGCCCCACATGGACCCGGCCACCTAAGCAGTGAGATGCTTAGAGTGTATTGTGAAAATGGTCATGCCAGTGAGTGACTTATTAGTAGATTGCCCACCATCTCAAATTGATTATATTCGACAACAAAGAGTAGAATAGATTTATGATTTGAACGAAGGATTTTGACACAATCTCATATTCAGTGCATAAATTCATTGACTGTGTTCGACGGGCCTGCCATGGCTGCTAAATGAACTGCACACCTTCCATAACCATCCTTCTTTGTCACTGAGCCATTTTGCTGTAATCAATTATTTGACATTGAAACTGCCATCTCAGAATGGCCTCTATGAATAGTTGTATGCAGAATCGAGGTTGTAGGAATACCCAAAGCTAGGACCTCAAAAACATTCGAGCTGAAAGTAGAATTCAGAGTATTCTGAATATAAGAGCCGATGGTATTGTATAGACTGAGTTTATAAGCCAACAAAAAACGATGGTTGCTAATCTTCTGGAAATATAGCTGTGTAAGTATTAAAATCAACCTAGACTGGCATCTCTTATAATTCTAGTCGAATAAATTTTGAAGAAAATGTTGATGGAAGCTGTCTGAAATAGTTTACTACGAGTTATTTTAATTATGGAGCAACCGTCTAAGGGATATAGACAATACATATTTCGAAGTCAGGATTTTTTATTATTATTATTATTATTATTATTATTTTTATAATTTTTTATTTATGATGATACGCTGAACATTGAAAAGATTGCTCGTAATTATGTTTCAGTTAGATTATCTATAATTTCAGTGATTTCTAAAAAGTTTCAAAAATGACCTAGTGCGAGTCAATGTAGATGGCAATAAGTAGGGAAAGTTTATAAGTAGAACTGAAATCAATGTATTTGAAAATTATATATTTATGAAGAAGTGAGAAGTTGAATAAATAATTAATTAGAAATTGCACTTTGGTTTGTAATGGGTACATCAAAGAGGTGTGGAAAGTCAATTAGGGAAAATTTTGGTCTAGCTTTTGCATATATTTGTGCAATACATGAGATCAACTAGTAAGTCATTTAGCAAATCATGTTTTTGCAACATAGGTCTCAATAGAGAAGTGATAGCTCTTCAAATCATCTATACATCCACTTACAAGGATCCAAAAATGATTGAAAGAAAACCTTTGAATTAGAAAGATAATCAAACTTCTTTACCAATAGGCCAATGTTCTATTTGTAATAGGGAGAGAGGGGAAGAGATAGGGATAGAGAGAGACAGGGGGGGAGGGGGAGTGGGGGAGCGGGGGAGGAGAATGAGAGAGATAGATAGAGGAGGGAGAGAAAGAAGAGGGGGAGAGGGAGAGAGAGAAGAGGAGGGAGAGGGAGAGGGAGATATATAGATAGAGGGCGATATAGAAAGATAGAGGGATATGGAAAGAGATAAAGAGATAGGGAGATAGAGATAGAGAAAGATATTGATAGAAAGAGATAGAGAGAGGGAGAGAAATAGAGATAGCGATATAAAATAGGAGAGATGGAGGGAGAGATGGAGGAATGAGAGAGAGAGTGGATATAGAGTGGAGAATAGAGATAGATAGAAGGAGGTGGAAGAGGAGATAAGGAGAGGGGCAGGAAGAGAGGGGAGGAGGAGGAAATAGATAGGAAGGGAGGATAACAGAGGAGATGGACAGGAGAGGTGGAGAGATAAACAGATATAGAACTTGGGAAATATAGAGGGAGAGAGAGGGAGAGATGGAAGGAGAGAGAAAGAGGGAGAGAGAGATAATGAGAGAGGGGAAATGGAGAGATAGAAAGATAAAGATATAGGAAGTGATATATAGAGAGGTAGAGAGAGGGATATGTAGAGAGACTAGGAGAGATAGAAGGAGAGATGGAGTGAATAAGAGAGCGATAGAGACAAAGGAATATAGATAAAGAGAGAGAGGGAGTGATGAGAAGATTTAAAGATAGAGGTGGAGGAGGACATGGAGGAGAATAAATAAATATTCACACAGAATGGTGGATGGAAATGGATGGAATAGCAGTGAAGAAACGAGAGAATGGTTACAGTCAATGATGTGAGGAGAAAAATGGTGAGAATTTAAAGGAAAAATATTATGAAACCCTACCAAGATCAATTAGAAATTTTTTGGGTCTATTTTTTTGTTTTCTAATAAAATAAAATTTTAATACATACTATACATAACTCTTTATTATAAAATTAATTAGCACAAATTTATTATTATTATTATACATACCAAAGTCAAATTATAATTATCTAAATCTATGATTAATTTTAAAAATTATTATCATTTTAAAAAATACTAGAAATTAGCATATCTTTAAATATAAAGAAATTAGTTTTATATATACACATATCAATTTAATGAACTTAAATGCGAGCATCCTAAACATAATGATAAGATTGGAAGTGAATGCTGAAACATTTATATAGGTTGAACAAAGCCTTAACCTACTATTCAAAATTCAAATCTCCCAATTTAATATAAATTTATTAAACATGTAGCAAAGGAATGAAGGGAGGCCAACCACACAATGCATGTGACCTCCTGTCATAATAATCACTTGTTATTATGTCAAATATTTCACACAACTATGCATAAATGAGATAAAGCAAAATCGATACCCTTACATAAGTGCTTTAATCTCCTTACATGGTGGTAAAAAATCCTCATGTGTCTAAATAACCACCTCCTTAAAAATTATTGAATGAAATAATAGTAAATAGGGAAAAAATAGGTGAATTTAAATAGCAAAAAATAAAAGACTAGACATTTTGAATTGTCTTGCATCCCTTTTTTCAATTCTCAACCATTGTTTTCAAGAAATGGGTCATCCATTTCAAAAGGGAATGCCTTCACCATAATAAAGTGGCAAAGTGATAACTAAAAATAAGAGACAAATAAATATTTAAGCTTTGAAAAACTAAATTTAATCAATAAAATTTAAAAAATGATGATTATTCTTTTAATCTCAATTATTTATAGATGTTATTTTTTAAGCATTCCACACTAAGGGGAATTCTATCGGAAGGATATTTTTTATATAACTTTTTGTAATTTCAACCATCAATCTATATATTTGTACAAGTGGTCCTCACTAAGGTAACATCTACTAGTGTAAATATTCAAAAAATTAAAACTTTTGAATTAATATTTATTTTAGTGAGGTAAAATCATTTGACTTATTATGTTGAGATTATACAACAAAAAATTTATTAATTGCATGTGGATTTTTTTGATTTAGTAGTAAAATTCTCTTATCTTGTCCATGATTGAAGATTTATTCAAGTTGGTCACCTTAAATTATCAACAGGATTACATTCATTTTAGATATGCAACAATTACAACAGTATAATGGAATGACGATCTGAGGTAGCAACTTAAATAACCTATTTGATGATAAAGATTTGACTTTGAAACACTTTAAAACAAAAAATATTTTTCATATTTAAACATTAGAATCTCTAAATTTAAAAATAAAATGTATTAAATTTATAATTACATTTTCTTCTTCTATCTATAAATTCTCTCACATCAAAAAATTACAACCATTTCCAAATTCATCCATGCCTTTTTAAAATTGTAAAAATATGTAGCCTATGTTTAAGGGCTAATAAATGTCATATGGTCTCGAAAATAATGTATAAAAGGACCATCAATAATTAATGATATCAAGTTTCCACAATCCATAATGTTCCTCAATAAGTTTTCTAGATTTGATTGTGTGAGAATTTTTACATCAACGTTTTGGATCACACTCCATGATCCATCATCAAGATGAAGCAAAGATCTCAAGTAGAAAGAATTAAATCCTTGAGCTCTTTCCTTCATCCTAATGATGGATCACGGAGTGTGATCCAAAACATTGATGTAAAAATTCTCACACAATCAAATCTAGAAAACTTGCTAAGGACCATCAATAATATTAAATTTTATTATAAAATCAACAATTTTTGTTTGACATATTCTATTAGAGGAAATTATTTTAATTTATTTCATTTTATTATATATCATAAAATAATAAAAATTAAGGAAATCCTAAGCTTATCAATATTATCTACATGTTATAAATCTTATGTGTCATCTTATAATTGATTTTTGTATATTATTGAATATATGTTGTAGTACAAATGTGAAACTTCAAAATAAAATGTTAATCACCTCTTATTTTAAAAAGTGGTACTACTATTGAAATAGCTCATCTTGAAACCTATGGTCTATAATCAACCATGGGGTTCTTTCCCCATTTTAATAGATTTTTAATAATTAAGTATTAAAAGTTTATATAATTTATAAATTTGTTTCAGATGTAAAGTTGAATACACTTTAAAATGTAATTGTCATACAATATTTATTTGATAAGAAAGGAATTGTCATCAAATTTCAATCTTAGTGTCAAATGTGGAGTAGTTTTTTCTAAAATTTGATATGTAGAATTAAATTTTTAGATTATTTCCCATTAATAACTATAATAGATTAATGGAAACCAAAGAGTAGTGGATTTCATCTAATTTTTTGAAAAGAAATAAGATGAAGAGAAAATATGAAGTGCAAAAACTATTAAATTGAGTCAAGCCATGTTATTTTATTGGGATCAAACATACCTAGTACACCATTATTGTTGATAGAAGAAATGAGCTCCTTTCTTTCCTCTAAGATTGAGGTTGAAAAACTCTAAAGGTAGAGGTCAAGAAAAATAATTACCCTAATACCTCTTTACAATGCCAAGACTATATTTGGTTATCTCTTAGCTACATATTCCTACAATAAATAAGACATTATATTTAGATCCTTGGATTTCTCTATATAGGTAATAAAATTTATCATGAATCTTATAACATATTGGACACTTAAATACGACACTCTTTTGATTCTAGATTGTTGTTGTAAAGTATCTAGATACAATGATGTATAAAAATTTATTACTTTATAACATACCAAATTGGCAAGAACATGCTCTTAATTAGTCTGAGTAGAGTTTAAAATTAAAGGAGGCAATGATCTACTTAGCAGGAACAATGTTCCCATTTTTTGAATTGAAGAAAATAAATAAAGAAATTTGACATCTTTTTATTAGAAGTGATTTCACTAGCTCTACTAATTTAATTTTATCTAATATCTAAATATCTCATTCCCAATGTCTTAAATAATGTCTTCTTTTAATAAGTTAGGAATATTGATGGATAAAGTATTAAGGGAGACAATGATAATTATTAATACTAATATTTTGTAAGGACACTCATTGACTATACTAAATGTACATTAGATTTATGTTGAATCTAAACAAATGGAATTAGTGTACTCCACACTCATAGAAAATTACAAATATTCATTCCCACATACCCAATTTAATCAAACTCTTTCAAATGCAAATCTATCAAAATTTTTTTTAATATTATTTCTTTAAAAAAAATAAAAGCTTAAATTTCTATTTATTATAGATTTTAATGCACTATATAACACCCTTGCACCCTACCTTGAATTTTATTTTATTGATTTTATGTTGAAGTTGTTCCCTCTATGAGAAATTTTGATTGAAATAAGAAAATAGTTAATTAAAAAGTTGTAACAAATATTACAATATTATAAAAATAATCTAGGTCACACATGTTACTATGAAATTATTAATTTTAATGCAAAAAAATATTCCATTGGAATGCTAAAGAACTAACAACTTGATTTTTTAGACTAATTTCAAATTTAAGAAACTTAGAAATAGCATTGTTAGAGTGGGAGCTTCCAATGCCATCCTCTCTCTTTCCTTATTTGTGATGATAAATAATCCTTTGAATTATTCATACATTTAATTATAAAAAATGAATTGGTTTCATTGTATAATAAAAATATGCTAAAATAATTGGGAGTATCTATTGCAAGATAAAATATAGAGAAACTAAAGGGAAGATCATGCTCAAATCCATACGATAAAAAACTTGATGTAAATTTTCTCTCATGCATTGAACAAAACTTTATTCTCAATTTAAATTTGTAAGTAGAATTGAGAACTGGTAATGGTGTAATAGGACATGTTTAAGCAATTATTTATAATAGTGAGAACAATCCAACACATATTACCCTTTTTATGGTAGATTAAAACATTACATAAGACCATCTTTCAACCTCACCTACCTAAAGCATGTGCCAATCATCTAAAAAAATTGAGGTGGGTAGCACTAGCTCCCCCTTAAAATAGTATGGGATTTGGAAATCCCTAAAATCATAAGGGTTGATGATTGAAAGAGAAAAAATCAACATTGACAACATAAACTATCAAAAACTCATATACATAGATATAGTGAGTGTAGATCTTTGTACATGGCATACTTCACATACTAAATATATGCACACATGAAAGATTGTCCATATATTTTTCTATGAAAGAAAGTCAATGATAATTTATTAGCACTATCAATTTTAGAGATTGAATAATCCAATCGAATTATCAATAAAATTATACACCTCTTAATTTTAGAAGGATTGTAATTTTGTGTTGTATATTTAACACAACTATTAGTATGAAATGTAGTTGTTCTTTTGATTCAATGATCTAAAAAAAAATAGAATTATTTTCAATTATAATGCAAGTGCATTTAATAAAATTTAATGTATTTAAGATTATTTATTTATCTTTAAATAATGTGAAATTGTAAAGAAATTGTTTTTTTCACTTGTTTATGAAATACACCTGTACACATTTTTGTTATATTGACTACAACAATAATTAAAATAATGTCATTTGATAATATTCCTAGGCTTTCCTTTACTATGCATATAGTAACTCTAGATAATTTAAAAATATTAAAAACTTATCTTTCTTTATTTATTCCAATTTTCTCCCTAGTCTTTACTTTTTTCACTTATCTCTTATTTAGTATATGATACTGACTCTTAAAGTTTCCACTTATGTAATCTATTTTCAAGTTTGAGTATTTATCATATAAATAGAAAAAAAAAAGTATTAATTTTATTTGCATATGAGGATAAGGGAAAATTTAGCTTTCCAAATTAATAGAGTATGAAATATTTTATCTCAAATTATTGGTTTGTTTTAAATTTATGAAATATTTTTTTTCTTTTTATGAATAGAAAATAAGTAAATATTGTATATTGAGTGAATTATAGGTTTAGTTATTTTACTATATATTCAAGGAATTATATCTTATTGTTATAAAATGTTACTATTCTAGCTAGTCAGTATGTATAGATATAAAGATTGTAATTGACTCAAACTAATATGATATAAATATAAAAATTTAAGGTTTTATGAGATTTATTTATAGAAATATGTAGATCATGAATGCTTGTGTATTGATAGTACTCAATATATATGTATATCTATTTATGTATATGAATTCATTCTATAATTTATACAAACTCATTTTTAAAAAAATTATGATAATTCTATAATAATAATTCTATTTGATAAATTTACCATCGTGATTGAATATACAACATATGAAAGAAATTACACTTGATTCCCTCCTCTAATACCATTTTAATTTTTTATTGACTAACAACTATAATAACTAACACCGCCATTATAAATATATATATTTAAAATAATTTTAATAAAAATAATAAAATATTTCTCAAACCAACTTGTAATATCTACTACTATACCCATTACACTTTTGTGATACAATTACTAGATATACCTACTATATATCTTAATTTATTAATTACTAGCACTTGCACCAGAAGGGGGTGCAAGGGTCACGCCGATAGAAAACTATTTTTGAGTTAATATGTTAGAGAGTGCAATTCGATTTTTGCATAGAAAATATATTATTTTTTATTTTCCATTTAGTATATGTAAAGATGTTAAAAGTATGATGCATTAGATTGTTATGTTTTTGTGTATAGAATATTGTTTTTGCATGTTTAATATTATTTTGTAGATTTAATTAATCATGATGAGAAAAGTATGTCTAAATGAGATATTTGAAATATGATGTATATACATTTTTATAATCAAATAAAAGAATGTACTATAACAACTTTGATTTTGTTTGGACTAGAAAGTTAATGATACATACACAACATATATCCATTAAGTTGTTGCTTCAATCTATTTATAACAAAATAGAAAGTAAATTTACAATATCAGATTTTTGAGGTGGAGATAAGATTCTAGCAATGTTTTAAACAAAAATATTGGGTGCGAGTTAAAATTTGATTTGATTAAGTATTGGAAATCTGATTTGTATCTTTCAATGCAATCAACTAACCAGTTGGTTTTCTGATGAAGTTACCGAAACAACAGGTTTTGTAGTCTGTATATTTTAAACAATAATAGATAACACGATGAAAAGTGAACTGAAAATTTGGTCTGTATATTTACAAATTCAAAAAACTTGGATTAATGTCCAAAAATCAGCAAATAAATTTCAGAATTCCTACCTTTATAGAAAGCCGCATGACTATTATTCATAGCTCAGAAGAAAAACAACACCTACTCCTTGCAGTACAGTTTGATTAGTACACATACTACTATAATGAAATCAATGAATGTCGTTTAACCAGTTGGATCGGTGTATAATAACCACAAAGCTCAGCATATTTGTTCTGGGCCAAACAGGATAAGTAACCAGGTGCATCAAAATATAAAAAAATATTATCTATGTTTTCGGTAGGAGGAGGAAGTTGCGCGTTTGTAGTTGAAATTGCAGTGGTAAATTGTCGAATAATCACGCGGCGTACAAAACTGGTCAGTTAGTAAAATGGGCGGAAAGAGTTGTATACCAACGGAAGAAACTCGTTTACCGACGAAAAAGAGTTATATACTAATGTGAGACAGGTTTAGACTGAAACCTCACACTATATAGACTAATAAAACATT
Organism: Sequoia sempervirens; assembly: GCA_007258455.2. Lineage (NCBI taxonomy): Eukaryota > Viridiplantae > Streptophyta > Pinopsida > Cupressales > Cupressaceae > Sequoia > Sequoia sempervirens. Next base: position 118,139,699 of record VDFB02049217.1, on the reverse strand, counting down.
ACAAAATTAAGAAACCTATCACTCGACCAAAGTAATACTCCTACGTTTTAAGCTCAAAATTGCTTTTTAAGGTCATCGTCTGGGTAAGTAGACAATGTTTGAAAATGTCCATCCTTTTGTCACGAAACTCATTAATGCCTGCAACAAAGTTCCTTCTCCCTCCATGTGGGCATCACGCCTTGTTATCCGTAGGAGGCCTTAAATTCTAATACCAGGACCCACGTAACAGCTGCCTCCTTGAATTATGGCCTTAGTCAAGGGAAATTGGTCTTTGGTAGAAACTGAAAGCTACAGAGTCATTAATTTTGATTACGACTTACAATGATATTCCTTTATGATTTAGCAAAACTACCAGTTTTCTGATCAAGATTTATAACATCCAGAAAGAATTTGAAAATATCTTAAACTTAAGGTTCTTAATCTCAAACTATTTGATGTTATAAACATCATAAAAATAATCAATTAGAATTTTCTAGGAGTTTCTTTATTGTAAATTGTTGATATCTTTTCATGTCCTTTACATGCTTGTTTCTTTGAGCTACTTACATTATTGTGGATTTTAGTATCCCCACATTGTCATAAGTATTACATTTTATTTTGTGGGTATTGAGATTCATTTTATGTGTGTATTATTATATTATATATACTTTTGGGGGAGGATTACTAAGACAAACATATTGTATTTATTAGTATTGAATATTTTTGATATATAAATAGTTAGAGTATTAATTTCATTTTGGTTTAATTTTTTTAGAGTGTCTAATTAATAAGACTTGATTTATTATGGGTTATTACAATATTTAGATTTCATTTAATAATAGTTTTATAAAATAAAATTATTTATATTTTTTTGTGTATAAGTTTGGTTGAGATTTAGGAATTATTAGAAAAAATAAAAATAAAAATCCGTCAAAAATTGATGTCAAAGGCAACCAAGTTCATAACTATCTTTTAAATCATGGAACCAATGAGATATCAATGCAAGAGTAGAAACATCTAAAATAGTCTTAAGTTTGTGTAATATAGGAACAAAATATAATAGAAATAAAAAAACTACAACACAAAAAAATGTATCCACAATCCTTCCAAACAAAACTAGTGAATAGTTGAACCAAAACCATCAAGTCAACAAACTAGCTAAAGTAAAAATTACTACCCAATAACAAAGGGGACAATTTAGTCAATTAAAGGCCAAGGAAAATTACATAAGTGTTAGCCTACCATCAAATTGTTGAACACTATAATATAGCTCATTACAAGTAGCGCAAGAAGCACCCTTCCCCAAAAGAGAGATCATCACCTGCTTCATAAACTCATCCTCATCGAAACATTCAAAGAACATAGAAATAGCCTCCACTAGAAAATATATCTTCACACTCTTAGCAATATCTTTCATGGTCCTTTATAGGTAAATCTATCTCCACTTTTATAACATGAAAATAGTCCAAGACACTATTGAAATACACCTTAGTTTGGTAAACATGTTTAATAGCATCTTCACAGAGAAAGAAGCCAATGGAATTTGACAATAGAGGGATACAACTAAGCATTTAAGTCATCCATTAGGGTGATCCCACAATAGTGTGTCCCACCTTTTGGCCAAATTAAGAAATTGAAATCATTATTTTTAACCAAATTTTTACTTTCTAAAGGTAAGTGTAGATTGATAGGGGACCAAAAAGTGACCATGCCACTTTTTGGCTCCCTAGTGAACATAATGAAAGTACATTATAATGCAGTGTTGCCACAATGTCACCAATGTTGAAGAGGTAATTTTTTTTAAAAAATAGTGTAAAAAATCAATTAGATAGATAGAATGATATGGTTTTGAGTGGTTTTTCTTTAATTTCTAAAAATTGAGAATGCCCCACTAGTTGATGAAAACCCACATTCACCAATAGATGAAAACCCTACTTAAGAACAATCGCAAAAAACCACTCCCACATTTCCTTGACATCATCTTGGGAGGAAAGAAAATATATTAGGGAAAATAGAAAACAATAAAAGAGAACTTGAGGCGATAATTGGAAGGTTGATAGATCTGTCAAGAAATCCCATAGTTCTACCCTTGCCAGTTCACTAGAATAGACCGTCTTTCACATAGTATCCATGAGTGGCCAAATCAACACTTATTCAAGCAAGAAAGAAGAAAAAAACAATTTTAAGTGGACAAATTATCCTATAAGTAAATCAAACAAAAAATATTGAAGTCCAAATTGTGTGCATTGTTCACTAATCCACGAATTAATGCACCCATACATGGTGATTGTAGGAGGTTCCCTATCCATTGGTGCCACCACCAAGGGATAATGAATTATTATTTGGATAGGTGTTGGATGGTTTTAAATGACTATCCTTCATGTAGTAAAAATGAGGTCCCATAACACTTTTTGTGGAAAATATATTGCAAGTTTGTTCTCAATGAGATTTCAAATCACTTTGACATGTGAGATTTCCATAGTAGAGATGGGGGATCAACACAAAACAAAGTGGGGGAACAACAAGCCAAAAACCAAGCACGGATACCCCTTGCTAGACTATACTTTTAGCATGTCACTATCTCTTTCTTTGTGAAGAGCCCATGTTGAGATCAAGATCCTACATGTATCCCATTAGCTCGCTCACTCAAACCCTTTTACAACATGCTAGGTCTCTAGCATAGGGTGATGCAGGAAAGTCTTCTAGGTCTTGACCATCACCTCACTTATTTCAAAACTATAGGCCTCTTTGTGCTTATGGGTCTAAGGATGATTAAGATGCATGTGGCCAACAACATGATGCATCTATATTGGATCAAATTGTCATGATAGATGAGCTACTACATCAAACATTTGACATTAATAGATAGGTAAATTTGAACAAGCTCAAATTTAGTTTATCATATTTCATTTTAAAATGTATTGTTAACTAGATTACTAGATTGATTGTAATAAAATTTTAGGGTCTGATTGTTCACCCTACATCTAGTAGCTCTCCACCTCCCACTTACATGATGATGTTGATTCCACGGGTATGTAACTAGTAGAGAAATAGTAAATATAGTGTACATGTGAATAGTTCAACCTTACAAAAAAATTAATATTAAAACTCAAATTGGATGTTGAATAGGTTAATGTTGAGCTTTCGATATCAGCACCTGTCAATCGAAGTGGCCATATGTCTTACATTGAGGTAAGATTGAGTAATTTTAATCATTAATTTGTTGTAAAACAATGTTAGGTAGATTTTATAAATTTAATAATTATTCATTTTTAGATGATCATATCATTTAATACTTCTCCTGGTATTCATACCACAATAGAGCATGGTTTTTCCATAGTAGTATCATCTTTGATGACTTTGATAGAGGTAAGAGCCAAATTAGAAAAAAAACATATTATATTTGTTGTTTTATATGTTTATTAGTAAAAATATCAATGATATTCATTTATAGTTTACTTTGTATCTTGATGCTTGAAATCAAGCTTCATGACTCCAATTCATAAACATGTCAGGCTATTATGGATGAAGAGAGGAAAAAATTGGTTTCGAGTGATTATGATTATGTGGTAAGAGATTATTATATTATATGTCATTCTATAATTTAATTTTTTATATATTATTGTGTATACTTTTTTCATTGTATTAGGTTTAGGTCCAAAATATTTTAGAGAGGAGTTTAATTCAGTAGGTTTGAAAGCAACCATCATATATGCATTTTCACCCAATTGATAGTCAAAGATGACTCGTGATTTCTTCCCTTCCCCTAGAGGGAAGTGATTAGATTAAGGTCCTTTTGGGTATGCCTATATAGCTTCTTATTCATATATTTATAAATATGTGGCATTATATGTACGTATGGCTTTCTTGTACATATATTTTACTTTCAGTGAGATATAGCATTGTATGCCTATATCAAATTTTGGTTAATACAAATATATTTTATCATTTTTTTCCATATTTTATATAAATGATTAACTAAATAAATGAATGTTTACACAAGTAAAAAAGAGGGAATAAAGGAAATGTGTTTGATAATAAATGAAATTTGTTTTTTCATATTTGGTAATGTATTGTACATGATCTATCAACACTTCTCTTTTTTATGGATTTTGATAAAATTCTTAATGGTCTCATACATCACCTTCTTCACCTTTCTACCTAACTATGCACAAGCTTGTAGACTATCATCACAAGCCTCTTTAATGAATATTTAAATGTATATGAATACCATGTGTGTCAGAGATTTTTCACTGTCATTTGGCTCCCTTTTCCTTTACAACTATCAAGATGGGCTTGCCAAGTAGACTATTCCTCATGAACATCTCTTACAAGGTTTATGAAAAATAATTTTACCACCTTCACTACCTTTCATGAGTCTTTATTTCCAAAAATTGTCCTTGGATCAATTATTTGAGGTCTATAGGTTGTCTTCATTGTCCATGCAAATCACTTAGAGACATAGAGATCACTCTCATTATGAGTTTTAGATAACTATATTTATCATATATTTCAATCTCTAGCATGTTCTTGAATATTTTTTGTTCACCACTCAATCAACTCAGCACACCACTATACTCTTTACATAATCATCTCTATTTATTGTTATCATCTAGACTTGATTTTTTGGAATGAATATGATATGTCTCATGATAGGCCTTTCACTATCATTTAGTCTTGCATTCTACACCATCCTCTTGATTGTCAATTTTTATACATGTAGGGTCTATATGCCTTCTATGGACTATGTCACTTGATTTGAATACTAATTTTACTTATTAGTTGATTGTTGATTGATTGCTTCTAAGTAGTATCATACACTTGAAATCATTTTCACTATTAGGATTATATTACTCTAAGGAAATTTCTTACAACTCCTTGTCATCATTGACCTCTATAGGTCATGTTGACTATCCTTGTCTACCATTTACCCATCTTGGAGCATTAGCTACCTTGCAAGCCTATTGAATAACTATAATTCACTATCCTTTTAGTGCTTTTTTAGTTTTTAAACACTACTTTAATGGCTTGTTCATTTGTAAGTACACTTATTTAATTACCTTTTTGAAATCATTTTTATACTAGGTCATTATGGTGTGCATTATGACTATATTTAGATGTACTATGAGTGGCTCTTCTTGTGGTCAAAGTATTCAATAAAAATTCCACATTTATGTCTTCCAATCACACCCTAATTAAGGTATGATATTCTCTAGTTTGCCTCTCTATGCTAACACTACTATCATTTGGTCACCTACACATGCATAGTGGTTTAAATGCAATTTTTGGACTTTCATCAACACAAACGTAAATCTTGATAAGGGTATGTGCAAGATCATCATAGAAAAAATAGGCCCTTAAGTGACAAAAAACTAAAAAATATCATAGTTAGACAACATGACGTAAAACTTTGAATAAGTTATCTATATTATTTTAAAAATATGTAAGAATAGAATATATAGAAAATTGAATATAGTTTTTAAACTACTAGGTTTTTTTTAAAATATCTATTTGGTGAAAATTTGAAATTTCAATCGATGGTACTTAAATTTCGGGAAAAATAAGAAGTAGGTGTTTGTCTGACCACCCTAACCACAATAAAATGATAATATTTTTTATAAGATTTTAAATATAAGTAGAGGACTCATGTCCCAATGTGATGCATATTTTTTTGTAATTTTTTTCCAAGTAAATAATTAATTATGATTTTAATAAGAGATATCAAGTTTCCACAATCCATAATCATGAATCAATTTTGCTTCTAGTTTTGATTGTGTTTTAGTCTTTTTCATGAATGTTATGGATCGTACTCCATGATCCATCATCGGGATGAAAGAGATTGTAAGGAAAATTGATTCATAATTATTATTTTTTTATTACAACTTTTAAAAAATATAAAAACTCGTGTTTAACCACCTTAACTTGGTCAAAACTTCATGAAATTCATTGTTTTTAATCCTATAGTATACAAAGCATAGAATGTGACACATGTTTCAGATTCAAAAAATGTGATGCCATTTGAAAGCTATAGATGTTTTTCAATCAGCCTATCAATCAAGACTTTAGTCATAATTCAAATAGAAAAATGAATAATTACTATTTATTAAATTCAAAGTAAAACATAATTTATATTGGTGGAACGCTCAGAATCTCTTTTAAAAACCATTTTCATTTCATCAAATTTGGGTAAGAAAAAAGTCATCAGTCACATACCCTACACATACCCATCATACCACCACTTTTTGGCTCATCATGATCCTACACATACCCATAGTGTTTATGACATCAAACTCTTAGGCTCCTAGAATTTGGATATGTATATTTTTAATGCTTAAAAATATTTCTCTAGGCAAGCAACGTCCTATGGGAAGGTTTACATATATGGGATTAAAATTGCTATCTATGAAGTGAACTCTAGGATTTTAGAAGTTGGATCTTCAAATATTTTGGGGAGAAAAAGGGAAAGAAGGAAAATTAAAAGAAACATAAATGAAAGCTAACTAAGGCGATGCACCAAAACTGCTTTTGTGTCCATTTCTAACTTACATAATATAGATTAAAACATTTAAAACATTACAGATATTTTAAAGGAGCATATGCATAGTTTGAACTCTACAATACAAAGAAAAAATTACACTATAGAAGAAAAGAACATAAAATAATAGATAGCTAGTAATCCCACACCATTTGACACAAAACACCACATCCTCTCCATTGTTTCTAGTGGAGAAAAAAATAAAAAGACCCAAAGGAATAGTATAATCCATTCAATCCTTCTCATGAGGGACACCTATTAAGGTCTCAAAATGAAAACAAAAATTGTTGCTATCTCTATTAAAAACTAAAATTATTACATTCTATTCCCTCGGGTAATAGTTATCAAAATTCACTACTAAGGAATCTCTACAAAAGATGAAAATCCTAAATATATAGGCCAAGAGGCACTGGTGTGGCAAAGTTCACAAGGTACATGAAAAATTACACCTAGTGCTATGTAGGACATTTGGAGCCTAGCATGCATCTTCATAGTGAGGCTGCAATAACAGAATCAGATCCTGGGTATGGTGCAACCTTAATGCCCAACTAATCTCCATGATTTCAACATGTACCCCACTTAGACTACTCCTAAAGTTCCCATCAAGAACAAGGCCCATCCTTCCCAACCAAAGGCACATCATTTCTCTGTGAAGAGAAAAAAAATTATCTCGATACATGCAATGATGCCACATGGAAGTTTACAATCACCTTTTAAGTTTCATCTGTTTCTTATGTGTCGAAAGTTTCAAAGCCACCATGTGACATCTTGGTGCTATCTCTAGAGATATTTGAGCATTTCTTGTGACAGATGAGCAAAGGGGCTCCACATGTTGAAACTGGGGGAAGTCAATACTTAAACCAAAATTTACATAGGGAGCGAAGGAAGAGAGAAGACTAGTATAATACACCCAACTCACACAACCACATCCCAATGAGAATATAATGCACATACTCAAAACCATGGATCTAATCTATAGTTCTAGCAACTTGCAGGGGGAATCCACCTATGGATGAAAGAACCCAAAATATTTGGTTCACACATATAGAAGCAAAACTACATAAAGGATAGCATACAACACTCACAACTTCTGAAGGGAGACCTTTAGAGGTTCCTATTCTTCTTTTGAAGGTTGAGCCTTCTTCTTCATAGCTTCAAAAGCTTTATCCAAGTCAACCATATCCTTAAAGGAGAAGCTACTCAAACCTTGCACAACCACTTGCATCTAAAACTTGAGCTAGGCGAGGGGCTTGCAAAATAGGATCCACTTTCAAGACATTTGGCATTTGGATCAGGATCACAAAGATAGTCTAGTCATTTTTCTTTATGACTAGCAGTGCCTTGATCTAATCCTTAGAGAAGATCATGTTATCAGAGAGGAATGGGGATGGGATTCCTTTAACCAAAATAATTGTTCAATGTGTCCCTTCATTTCCCAAACCACTCGATCTAAGGCATCTAGATATGCCCTACATCTCGACACTATCTTATTGCAACTTAAAATTCATTGACTTTAACTCTCGCTTGTCTTTGGTTGGAGACTCCTATTGCTTGGAGTGTCTTGTTTGATGCACTATAGAACCTCTCAACTAGAAGCTATGAATCTTGGACCTTAGGGGAGATGAAGGTGAGGGCCTACTCCATATATGTGCTCACTTGTGCACTTAATCACTATGAGTCAGCGATAAGCCCAAGTTTTGGCTTGAAGTGTGAATCCACCCTTTTATTCTCTTCGAATATGATACATATAGCTACTAGAGCATTGGGGGGATGTCTATGGTCTAGAAGTGGGCAAAGAGATTTCTCTTTAGTTGTTGAATTTCTTGGTCCCTGGCCTAGGACTCCTGTTGTATTTTTTGTTGTGCACTCATGGAGTATGAAAGACTCTTTTGGGCCTATGCTAGCTCTACTTCCTTTTGTTGTAGCTGATTTTTTTTAGCTTATTTTCCTTTAGTAGGCCTTCTATTTCAACCTTCAACTCTTCCACTTGAACTTGCATCTGGGCTCTTTGGTTAGCTTCCATTTGGAATCTCTCAATAGTTATGTGTTTTTCTAGATTGGATCTCATTTTCATGAGCTCCATGTCTTTGGATTTAACCTCTACATTGAGGTGTTCGATTGTATCTTTCATTTTTGTGATCTCTTGATATTTCTTCTCCAATCAATGACCCAAATTGATGTAGTCTATTGTCATAGCTTTTTGTGTTTCCTCCATTAATTCTATTTTGTCAAGTGGCCTTGCCTAGATGAGATTTAGGATGATTGTGTAGGTTGAGTAATCCCTAGGTAGCATTTTCTCTTGAACCTTGATCATCGTGGGAATCTTGTGTATCATCATCAAAGCCTTCTATGTATGATCAAATAAATTCTAGATATGTGGCACCATCGGGGCCCTACCCACTTTTTCTTTTTCTTTTCTTTACCTAGGCCTCTCAGGATTTCTTTACAGTCTCCAACTGTTGGTGGAATTAACCTTGAGATTGAATAATTTCTCCTATGAAGGGGGATCCCTATTGAAATCTAAAAGGAATGGTCACTTGTTGTAAAGTATTGGGTGTTGTTCCTATGGGGATGAAGTAGCAAGTAAGCAATGCAAAAGGTGAGAAGGATGGGAGAATATGGAGAGGGATGGTAGGAAATTGTGTCATAATGGATGGCAAGGTGGTGACTAAGGTGGAGATGGAAGAAGGCACCAAAGGAGTGTAAAAAGAAGATGTAGGGGAAAGAGTAGAACTTGAGAAAATGTACCTTGTGACTAAAGACTAGGGAGGTTGTGCAATAATAGGAGATTTTTGCATCACAACAGGAGGTAGTTGTATTACAATAGGAGGTGGTGGCATTTGACTAGGAGGTTTTGAAGTTACAAAAAATTGAATTTCTTCTCTTTTCTTCATATGCCCTAGGGCTTGCTTTTCAAATCCAAGGCCTAACAAATCACTAGGTCTTCTATGGTCCACTTGAAGTGGCACCTAAATGCCTTGTCTTTGTGACCCCAAACCATCACCTTCATATCCCATATTTTTGGCTATGATTGCTCCTAAAATGTATTTTTTCTTTATAGTTTCACTTAAACCACATGGAAATGTGAAACTAGGAGGTGGCTTATTTCCTAGGCCTTCTATATCGACTTCCCCTTATAATTCACCCCCTCTTCCTTTCTTAATCACTTTCCTCCTTTTCTTTTGGAGCTCAAAGGTGGAATTGAAGCGTTGCACCTTGACACCAAGCTAAGTGGCCCTAGATCCTTGTTTCCCTTGAGTGGCTTATTGCTATTGTTGGGAAGCTAAGTGGAGAGGAGGAGAACTTATTAGAGGCATTCGAATTTTGTAGGCCTCATCTTCCCCTCCCAAGGGAGTCTCTTTTTCTTCTTCTGTTAAATCTATTTCCTCAGCCTGAGCCTCCTCCTCATGCTACTCATCTCAAATACTTTCAAATTTCTCATTGGACTCGACCATTTCAACACTAGGATCCGTTTGGCCTACCTATATTTCCAATAGGCCTCCATTTTTTTTGTAGTCCAACCCTGGGTTCAAGCTGTGACATTAATTTTTTGGTTAACTTCTTTGTGGGATCAAAATCTTGAACTAACCTATAGAAAGACTCCCATAGTTGGTGAGTGTTTGAGGGAATTTATAACTCAACAAAATATTTCATGTTCTCCTTCACTAGTGACTTCTCCTTGAAGTAATTCCAAGGCTCATGGACAAAAGGGGTGACAATCTTCAAAGTGTTTATACAGCCATCCGATTCATAGCTCCATTGATCATTAATTTGGTCCAAGTTGAACTCCACTAGTTTGAGCACACAAAAATTCTCTTGTACTCTTTTCAAAATTATAATTCCCCCTCTTTAAAAAGGGACATCATACATGGCCTTCTTCTTGTGACTCATGCCATACATTGATTATACCATGTCAAGCTAATAGGCCAACTCTAGGGCCAAGGTCTTGTCCATGAGCATGCATAGGAGTCATAATGCTTCCAACTTGAAACCATGGACCTTGATGAAAGTAAAGTGGGTTCCAAAGAGCCAGTTGCATGGATTCTTGTAGCCAGTGAGCCATTATCATGTACCTTTTTTTGGAAAGACAATTATAGAGTGGAATTTGGGAATCTTATCACATTCCTCCATAGGAGCACATTTAATCTTGGGAATTGGAACATAGTATTTTTTATAATGGCCTCACAACATATCAAGTGCATTGGGAAATTTATATTATATACCAAAATTATATCACCATCTGAAGATCGCCAATTAAGGCTCACAATATTAGAGCCAAATCAATTCTAGGAATCCCTTTGTACTTCTCTATAGGAGCACATTTTGTCTTGCAATTTGGAATATAGTATGATCTATGATAAAAATTACACATCATATCCAAATATTAAGAGAGAAGGATTGGGTATCAGAAAGATATTGCTGTCAAAAGATTATTATGCTAGTTAATTGACACCTACTTCTACAAGCTTAAAGGATAAGATACCTCTAGATCATATGGAAACAACAAAAAAGTTTCAAGAAGTAGGAAGGGGATAGGAAAGTGTGTGGAAGGGTCTACAAGGTAGCATGCTAATTCCAAAGGAATCTACCTTGGCCTTAAGGCTAACCTAATGTAGCATGTTGCAAATTCAAATTATAGGCTTTCACGCCATTTTGGGCTCAAGTCTAACATGTTCCTTAAGGGGAATTACTAAAATATAAATGTAGGAATTCAATTCATGTAGGGTTATTGAATTATTATATCATTCTCTAATATTTATAAATGCTTGTGTTATGATTCCTTATTTGAACGAAATCCCATAGGAGTTTTTTTTCATTGGATGAAAATCTAGTGTTTACTAGGATTATAGGATGAAATCCCTTTGGTTCTTAAGGGTATTCTCATTTAGATATTTCATCTAAGCTTCAAGGATTTTGTAAGGAAGTTAGTAATATTATTGTTGATTTATAGTAACCTTGTACATCATTTTAGATCATTTTTGTGATTTGTAATTTATCTATCATTTATGTGCATGAGATTATGAAGTTTATCAATTTGTTGGGGTATTATCTCTTTGTTCACATGTTGATGCACATTGAATAAAATTGCAAACCAATATTTGTTAAAATTACATGTTAGCAACATTATAGTGGTATCATAGCATGATTCTACTAGCTTGTATGGTTTTCTAATGATTAATGTTGCCAATTGAAAGGGAGATCAGGCTCCAAAGGAGAGAATTAAAGAAAATAGGTCAATATGAAACCATGGATGATGATGTGAAAGAATCCAAAGAAAAATTCAAGGAAATGATACTTGAGGGAAAAATTGTCTTGCTGACATGTTTGTCTAGATGTTTTAGTGGATGAAAAATAATGCAAGGAAGGAGATTGATAGTATTAATGGAGTTAGTTCTACTATTGAAAATAGTGGTGGAAATGGGAAGGAGAATATGGTTTCTATACAAAGCTTAAGAACTAACTTCTCAAACATAAATTCACTTAGAGAATAGAAGCAGTTCCAGGGGAAGAAAATACCCTCCAAGATGACATCTCAAGAGCTTGTGAAGAGTATTTGTCTTTGGACCCTTAGATTAAAGATATCTTTTCTTTGAGAGATTTCATGGAAATGAAGAAGAATAAGAAAGGAAATTATCATTCACCCCTCAAGCCAAAATATTTGGAGCATCCATTAGGGAAGCTATCTATTTCCCTCTTTGATGGATTTGAGAAGAGCACTACTAGGGCATGGTTGTAGAAACTTGATACATACTTAGTACTTAAGCCCATCTCTGAGGAAGATGCCATAAAATTTTCCACCTTACACTTGGAAGGAATTGCTCATGATTAGTGGTACTGTGGTTTGATCACTCAAGGTCATAAATTGATTAAATCATATGGTGATTTTTGTAGCAGAATAGTTGAGAGATTTGATAGGAGAGATCTAGAAGAACATTTTAGAGAATTGGCTCACCTCAAAAAAAATGAAAGTTTGGAATAATATGTTGTAGAGTTTCAAAGGCTATCAATCATGGTAACTAACATCTCATAGAAGAGAAGTTAATAGTCCTATTCATTAAAGGCTTGGTGCAACAATTCAGGGGCTTTGTGAAGGCATTATACCCCCTAACTTAGGAGACTATCTAAAAATATTTTGATTTGCAGAATTTTGTTCCTCACAAGAAATCGAAAACCTCGATATGGAATAAGAAAAAAGGGAACTTCTAAAAGAATCCTTGGATTTCTTAGAAACCTACTCCCCCTACCACACCTAGGAAGAGTGATGATGAAACCAAGAATGAGCTTAGAAGGAATAAAATTTGATTCTCTTGTAGAGAGCCATGGGCTTCGAGACATAGATTTCTTGGAAAGGGGAAAGTTCACTAGATAGAATTCATCCATGAAAAATAATTAGAGTCATATGGGTTTGAAGAGTTTCATAATCCAAAAGACATCCTTCTAGAGGAGGAAGATAAGGAGGAAAATTATAGTATTCTAGCATCTCCATCCAACACACATAGATACCATTCTTTTAAGGTTCAAGGAGTCCTTTCCGGACAAAGAGTAACTATCCTGATTGATAAAGGAGCTAATCCCAACTTCATTGATGAGGGACTTGTGAGGAGAAGAAGGTTTGATGTAGATAATTTTGAAGGATTCACTGTCATTGTGGTGGATGTGTATAACTTACCCTACAAAGAGAAAATCCAAAAGTTAGACATAACATTTGGAGATCATAAAGTTTGTGATGATTTCTATGTTATTGGCTTGGGTGAAATAATGCAATTTTGGGTGTGCAGTAGCTACATTCATTATGAGAGTACATGAAAAACTACCAAATGATGGAACTTAAGTTCAAATCCAATATAAAGGATGTGGTGCTAAAAGGAATGATTAACAGAGGGCTACCCTTTTGATTTTCGTGTTATGCCCTTTGGTCTCACTAATGCTCCAGAAAATTTTCAATTTAATACATGAATCATGTTTTTGATAAGCACTTGAGGAAGTTTTTGTTTGTTTTCTTTGATGATATTTTTATCTATAACAAAACATGGGAAGAGCATTTGAATCACTTCAATAAATTATTGGCAATTTTAGAACAATAGTATTTCTTTGCTATAGAGATGCCCAAATGTGAGTTTGGGTCAATAGAGATATTGTATTTGGGACATGCCATAAGTTCTCAAGGATTTTAGTTTGATCAATAAAAGATCCAATCAATTCTAGATAGGCCACCTCTAATAAATGTGTCTTAGCTAAGAGGTTTCTTTGGATTGTGTAGCTATTGTCGAAGATTTTTCAAAGGATTTTCTTAGTGTGCAACACCTCTCACTAATTTCAAGACTTAATTATGGACCTTTGAATGGAAAATGAAACCACAAGGGACCTTTATGAAGTTAAAAGAGGTAATGAATTATTATCTAATTCTTGCAATTCTTGATTTCTCACTTCTATTTGTTATAGAATGTGATGCTTCCAATGAAGTAATTCGAGCAATACTTTCTCAAAAAGGACACCCCATAGCTTTTGAAAGTAGGAAGTTGAGGGCACATGAAAAATGATATTCCATATACAACAAAGAGATGCTAGCGATAATGCATGACTTAGTTAAGTTTTTAAAATACTTGGTGTGTAAAAGACTTGTGATGAAATTATATCACAATAGCCTAAAGTTCTTCCTCAGTCAAAAAAATTTGAATGGTAGGTAATAGAAATGGGTAAGTAAGCTTCAATCACATGACTTTGATATTGAATATGTCAAAGGGAAAAATAATATTCTAGTAGAAATGCTCTCTAGTGGGCCTACTCTATGGCATGTATCCATCATATCATCAGATTGGAAGGAGACAATCATGGAGGAGTATGCTAAGGATCCATTTTCTACTAAAATTCTAGAAGGTTTTGAAAAGCATGACCAATATACAATGTCGGAAGATCTGATTCTCTTCAAAAATAAAGTGTTCTTGGTTTCAATATTTAAGGTAAAAAGGAAGATATTGGTGGATTACCATAATGCACCAATAGTAGAGCACCCTAGATTGTGCAAAACTTACCAAAAGTTCAAGAAAAGGTTCACATGGAAGGGCCTTAAGAAGGATGTTCTCTCACACATCAAGGAATGCATCACATGTTAGTAGAACAAGGCGAACAAGATATTTTGACTCGACTACTACAACCTCTCTAGTGACTAAAAATAGATTGACTAAGTATGCTCATTTATTCACCATCTCTAGTGACTAAAAATATTTTCAAGTTGCAAGAATATTCGTAGTGATAGAGACAACTGGTTCCTCAATACTTTTTATAAAGATTTATTCCACCTACTATGCACCAAGCTCACTCCTAGCACAATATATCATCCACAAGCTAATGGTAAAATTGAGATTGTGAACAAGTGATGAGAAGGATACTTGAGGAATTATGCTACCAGTGAGTAGGCGACCTAGATCAAATTACTATATTTGGGAGAGTATTGATACAACACAACTCATCACTTGTCCATTGGTATGTCTCCATTTAAAGCACTCTACATATATGATACATTAATCTTTGCAAAATCAATCCTTGTAGATAGTAGAGTTCTAGAAACAAGTGATTTTGTAAATCAAATTCAAGACATCTTGAGAACTCTCAAGGATCATTTGCAAGTTACCTAGAGTCAAAAAAATATTTATACAGATAGGAAGCAAACAAAAAGATCATTTGAGGTGGGAGATATGGTATTTATAAGGTTGTAACCCTATAAACAATCTTCCATCAAGAAAGGTGGAGCAAAGAAGCTCAAGCCTAAGTTCTATGGGCCATACAAAATAATTTGGAAGGTTAGAGAAGTTTCTTATGAGGTGGAAATTTTGGTAGACAACAAAATCCATAATGTTTTTCATTTTTCATGTCTAAACAAGTTTTTGGGAATATATTCCCTCCTACTGAGCTACCACTACTAGATGATGGGGGGGATCTCATCCTTATTCTAGAAGATGTGATTGATCATACTAGGGTAAATAATCTAAGGAATCAAAATGTAACTGAGTATCTTGTCCATTGGAAGGATTTTCCAATTGAATATGCTACCTAGGAAGGGCCTAAAATTCTAGAGCATCCAAATTTTCATTTCTTGAGGAAAAGCAATTTTGGGAAGGGGGGATTTGTCATGTCCCTTTTTTGGAAAGAAAATTGTAGAGTGCAATCTCACAATCCTACCGCATTCCTCTACAAGAGCACATTTTAGCTTGGGGATTGAAACATAACATCTATAGTAATGGCCTCATAACATATCAAGAGTTTGAGGGAAAAAGATCATATATCAAAAATATATCACCATCAAAAGATCACCAGTTTAGGCTCACTGTACCATAGAAAAGTAGATTCCAAGAATCCCTCTACACTCCTTCGTATTAGCACATTCTATTTTGTGGTTTGGAAAATAGCATATATGATTTTAGTTTCACATCATATCCAAATATTAATAGATATGGATTGGGTGTCAAAATTATATTGCTATCAGAAGACAACTATGCTAGTTATTTGATGCCTACTTTTGTAGGGTTAAAGGATAAAACACCTTGGGATCATGCAGTAGCAACAGTGAAGTTATAGGAAGTACGAAGGAGCTAGCAAATAATGTGGAAGTTTCTATAGGGTGGTGTGCTAATTCAAAAGGAATATACCTTGGCCTTAAGGCCCACCTAATATAGTGTGCTGAAAATTTAAATTTTGGGCTTTGGTGCCATTTTGGGCTCAAGGATGACCTGTTCCTTAAGGGGAATTGTTAGCATATAAATGTATGAATTAAATTCATGTAAGGCTATTGAATTCTAATGCCATTCTCTTGTATTTTTGAACACTTTTGTTCTAATTCCTTTTGTGGACGAAAACCCATAGGAGTTTGTGTTTGTTGGACGAAAACCCAATGTTCACTAGGATCAAAGGATGGAATTCCTTTGGTTCCTAAGGGTATTCCCATTTAGCGATTGCATATGAGCTTCAAGTATTATGTAAGGAAGTTAGTAACATTATTTTTGATCTGTAGAAACCTTGTACATTATTTTAGATCATTGTTGTGAGTTATAATTGATATATCATTTATGTGAATGATATTTTTAAGTTTATCAATTTATTGGAGTATTATCTTTGTGTTCACATGTTGCATATTGAATATAATTGCAAACCAGTCTTTGTTAAAATTACATATTAGGGGCATTATAGCTATTCCCATTGGTGGTCTACCATTTGGTAGGTGATGGGGTCCAAACTGAGGTCAATTATGACTAGCACATAAAACAGTCCAAGAACTCATGATAATTTGATGTAACTGATAAGATGTGGGTCCACATAGAGATGATGATCACCTTGTAGGGGAATACATCTGTCTCGATGGAGGTAAATAGGATGAAAAGAATTTATTTTTCTAGGAAAGAATCATATGTAAGAGAAATTAAGAATACTTGAAGGTATTATGAGTTGAAAATTTTGCTAGCTAATAATAAATAGCATACGTAATGGTGTCTACAATGTCCATTTTGTAAAAATTTTCCTTGGTCATCATTTTTAGGTGGAATATTGCACCTAATTGGTGGTCATGTACATCAACATCCAAATCCATCCTAAAGATGAATGTCAACATAGATAGGGTTTCCCTCATATCTAGTGTCCATTGGGGTTGAGGGGAAGACAAAGCATTTTTTTAATTTTTGTTGCACTTATCTCCATGTTTACGTGGTTGACCCTGATAATTCTAGCATTGGCATCATATTTTTGTGCAAATAGAGCAATAAGTTTTGAGCACGAGTGCAAAATGGGCATCATGTAATATGCTAGGGTAGAGCTCCAAGACTTGAAGCCGAAATAATGAATCTCACCCTTGTGAACCTTTACGATCATGCTAGCATGAGAAACCTCTCTTAGGAATTTTGGGTTCTTAGCTAATTTGGGATCAAAGATGCCATCTACATAGTCAAGGACCAATGTGTGATCCCTGTAAGGTCCCTTTGGGATAATTTTTACTTCTGGTATAATGGGCTTTGGTAGTACAAATGCAGATGCATATGATTTGACCCTTGCAAATGGAGGAAGCTCTCTAATATTTTCTAGACCATGGGACTTTAATTTTCAATACCTACGACTGGATGAAACCCCAAAATGCTTCATATTTACTCTCCTCACAATATCCTTTGTTGCTCCTTGAAAGATCTACTTTATTGAATTATTCCTACAATTCTACACTCAATATTGCACTAAATTCTTCGCTGAAGGTTCTCTACTTGGCTTAATGCTCTTGAAACTTTAGGATGTTAAATTTTTTTATCTGATAAGGAGTTGGGAATTTAAAAATTATCACTTTAATGCAATCACTATGTAGATTATTGGGTTTTTTTCTCATTAATGAAAAGGCCCTTAAAACACACTTAAGGAGTCACTCCTGAAATATTTGGAAAGATTTTTTAGGGGAATTCATGAAATTGGGGTTGATTTGACCATTAATTGTAGAGAGTGGGGGTAGATAACTATCTCTCATAGAGGATTTCAAAAAGAGAGGAGTCAAGGCACGGACACTTGAAAATTGCCAAAGGAAGGAAAAAAAGTTGTATCAATAATGCATATTAGAAAAAAGGAAGCAACACAAAGAAAGGGAGACTAACTAATTATGTATAAGGGAAGCTGATAAATTATTCAAAATGCTTCAAGTGGATCCCGTTAACCAAAATCTCTAAGGCATTTCCTTTCTCATCCACAAACTCAAATGCATTTCCCAACCTATTACCAATAATATGGAAAGGTCCTCTTCAAAATGAATCAAATTTTTCATGCTGACCTACTTTTGCATCCCTTTCCTCATATTTTAAAACCAATTCTCTAGGCTTGAAGCCTAGGTCAAAGGTCTTCTTATCAAACCATCTCTTCACTATTTGCTGACAATTAATTATGGCATCACTGGCTTTCTCTCTCACTTCCTAAAGGATTAGAAACTTTGTTAACCTAACTTCCATAGCTCCATTTTATTCTATTTCAAGAGCTTTCAATAACTACAGAGCAGGAATCTCCATCAAAATGGGCATAACCACTTTTGTCTCATAGACTAGCTCATAAAGGGACATCTTTGGGATCTACTTAGGAGTGATCTGATTGGCCCATAATGTTGACTTAATGTTTTTATGTTACTCCCTCTTTCGATCAACACCCATTCTCTTGTTTAATCTTAGGATATTTTTATTTGTTGACTCAGCCAACCCATTCCCTTGTGAGCAATAGTTGGATGAAGTTTTGAGGAAAATGTCATTTTTTAGTGCAAATTTTGAGATCCCTAATCCAAGAAAGGCCCTTGAATTTTTTAATATGATTGTCTTTGGAGGGTCAAACCTTGTTACCAGTTCCTCCAAGAATTTGAGGATCACTTTTTTAGTTGCTTCCTTCAAAGGAGTGGCTTTAGTTTACCTAGTGAAGTAATCCATTGTTGTGAGTATCCACTTATGTGTTATGATAGACATGTGATTGATCATCCCAATGAAATCCAAGCCCCACTGTGAAAAAGTCTCAACAATCACTATCAAGATCAACAGCATGGCTAAATTCTTTCACTTCCTTGTGAAAAACTAGCATTGTTGGCACCTTTTGACTGCTTAAAAGCAATCTAAAAACAATGTTGGCCAATAATCGACACACATGATTATAATTTTGGTTGTCTTCACCAAGAAGTGACCACCCGATGGGTTGAAATGCATATCTTATAGGATTTTGTTGGCTTGATAATCATTGACACGTCTAAGAAAGATTTTGTTGAAGTTCCTTTTGAAAAGGAATCCCTAAACTAGTGTATAACTAGCTCCTTGTAGCCTATATAATCTCCTCTTATGCATGAGGAGATCATCCAGATACTAAATAGTCTCCTTAAAGTGGGTCCTATCAGCGACCCAAGACCCATCAATTTTATACTGGCTCACCAAAATTGTTTCTGGTGTATCTTACACATCTATCGGGACATCTGCACATTGTGCCAAATATTCACAAATCTCCCTTCCTCAGATAACCTTGGTCATTAGAATTTGAAATCATATTATAGGGTTGTAGTGATCTAATTGACTCTCTTGCCTATGATTTATCTCTCCATGATGTATGATATGATGATGTAATGTCCCACATATATCATTATCTAACTCCCTACTACCAAGTGCCTGAACTTGTTGAGACCCTTGATGATGGTGAAATCCTACCTCTCAACGAAGTTGTACTTAATTTCATATCCTTGTAGGTTTCTTGATTAGAACTAAATTGGGTGCTCACCTTTTTCTTCATCCAATTTCTAAGTTAGCATGTATACCAAGCTATGTTCACTCCCATAAACATACATGAAAATTTCCTTAAATAAGTTGGGATTGACTTGCATGGGAGTAGTGGATATTACCTCCTTGATCTTATCAAATTCTATCTTCTCTTTAGTGGTCCATTTGAAATTTTTTTCTTTCTTTAACATTAGGGTGATGGTCCTTACGAGCCCCACAAAGTTAGATATGAATCAACTAATGAAGTTGATTTTTACGAGGAAAGATTAGATTCTCTTTTTGTTTACTAGTAGGGCTAAGTCCCTAATGGCCTAGACTCTCTCCAAATCAATGGGGATACCTTCCTTACATACCATGTATCCTCTTATCTTACCTTACGACACTCTGAAGACACATTTCTCAATGTTGAGGGATCCCCCAAATTCCTGGCACCTTTAAAAAATATTCTCCAGATGATCAAAAAAATCCTCCTTTTCCTTGGAGAATATTTTGAGATCATCCAAGTAGGTGAGGATAATTATTTTGATCAAACCCTAGAAGGCTATGTCCATGGATCACTAGAAATTAGCTCCTGCATTGAAGAGGTCAAAAGGAATTTTAATATATGTGAAGGTCCCCCACTTTGTAGTGAAAGTGATTTTATGTTAGTCTTCTTCTTTAACCCATACTTGGTTATAGCCCAAGAAACCATTGAGTAAAGAGAAAAAAATTGTCCGTACAACTATTTATATGATTTTCTCCATGGAGGGAAGGGGGTAGTGGTATTTTAGGGACACCTTGTTCAAGTCCCTAAAATCCATATAGAGTCTAATTTCACCATTTTTCTTTCTTACAAGAACTAGGTTAGACATCCATGTTGAATGCTTGATGGGGTATATGATCCTTGAATCAATTAGTTTCCTTAGTTCTTGAGCCATAAGGGATTCAACCTTTCGATTTACCAGCCTTTTCCTATGGCAAATTGGTTTAGCCTGCTCAACCAAATCTATGGTGTGTTGGATTACCTCACAGTCATACCAATTCAATTCATCATAGCTCTAGGCCACAACCCCTTCATAATCATTGTAGAAGGATACCAATCAAGGCTTATCCTTTTGGGAGACTTCTTTCCCAACCTTCAATTTTCTTGGACCACCTCCTAGATATCAAGCTCAGATTAATCACTTTTTTCACAACAAACTTCCTTTTTTCATTCCTCACATCATCAAAATAAAAGAAAATCTATATGGTGATCAATCCCTTTGGAATTTTGTTGGTCTTGAGTTGTATGATTTGATCCTTGTAGGCCTCTACAATCATTGGCTACAAATTCTCCACACTTGCATAATTGTTGGAGGAACATGGAAATCTAAGCATTGCTTTCGAACACTTTCAAGTTCTAATCATTGTTTGGGATAGCAGGTATGATAATCATACACAACACATGCTCATTTGTTAGTAGATTAGTCATTGGGTCAAATTGTGAACTAATGACTATCATTTTGTTTACTTTTGCATTCATAGACCATAGGATGATTTGAATATTGAAGGACTCAAATGCTTCAATTGAATACCACACCCTATGGTGGTAAGATCTCATGTGAACATTCTTCATAGCGACAATTCCTCTTGTTTCATTTTCAATTCAAAGTCTTTGAATACCTTTAGCTGCTTGGTAGCCATACACTCAGCAAGGTTGAGGTTATGCATGAAGGATTCATACTCAAATTCATTGTTTGTGAAAATAAATTGGAAGTATAAATCTCTGATGGTTTCTTCCCTGGATGGATATACCAATTGTATGTCGACTTCGACGCCATTTTTTCATTTTGCAACATCAAAATGTAGGGTCCAAAAACTTGACTCTATTTCAAGTTCATTGCTTTGATCCTCTTTCTTCTTCATGATATCAAGGATGACCTAGTCCTCATCATGGATTACATAAGTACCGAGATCAGTGGCACCAAAGTTGTTGAATGGATTATTCCTCATAAATTCATTAATGAGGAATTTTTTCTTCTGAGCTCCTATTATTAGCCACTCCAAGCATTTCTATGTAATACATTTCTTTCTTTCAGAAATATGTATGTGGCACCCCAAAATTCATTACGGTGTCATCAACAATGTGTTGTGAGTGTAATGGCTTAGATATTACCTTCATTTTTTAGCCATATTTGGTCCTCAAGATTTAGTGAGACCAATCCAAAGATAAGTATCTTCTATGTTGGATGTGAAATATCTTGATAAGCATAGTCCAAAGACTGGCACAGAATGTCAATTACCACCACCTCTTGGGGCACTATGATACTAGGACAAGAATATAAGGTTAGGGGAACAACCTTCCTCCCATCTAATTGTATTACTCCTTTACCTAAGGATTCATATTCAAGTTGCAGTGCATCCACAATTTTCGTGGGCATCATCGTAGTGCGAGTATTGAAATCAGTAATGAAATTATACAACTTATCCCCCACAATGAGAGTTAAATAAAAAGGGTTAGGTTTTTTTACTTGCCCCTATTTTGGAGTTGACAAACGTGGATGGCACATGGGCGTGCACATTCCCACTAGTCTATCTTTCTTTAGTTTACATTGTCTTCATTTCTGGGTTACTTTACATGGTCCTCTCTTAGTCTTCTACTGCCTCCCATAGTAGATATTTATAATTATGGATTGATAGGAAGTCCTAGAGAGAGACATTGGTTGGGGCCTTCTTTAGTTGTTTGACCATATTCAATGACCCTTGAGTTTGGACCTCAGGTTCTTTCGTTCAGTTTTGTACTATATCACTCCATTTTTATATACCGGAGGTGATGGTTGAGGGCCTGATTTTTTCTCGAAGGTCACTTTCATCCTTGCAAAAACTTCTTGGGCTTCAACCAACTTCTTCTTAGAGTGGGCATGTAGTAGTTTGATTAGACCTATGGGGATTTTAACATAGGAATTTCATTTAGAAAGAATACATCCTCGCCTTCAACCCATGAGAATATCTCATGTTCTGAGGCTATCTCCTCTTCCTACTCTAGGGGCATACCTTGCACTTGAGCCATCTAGATGACATTCTCGACATTCGGGGACTCGTATCCATAAGGGGATGAATCAGGCATGCTCCCTTATCTTTATTTCTTGGTGACTCTCTACTGCAAATTGCATCTAGGGTAATTTTGGGGTGTATGTGCATCATTATGTGGAAAACACCATTAATTTGAGTAATCTGCTAGGTTGTTTTGGCTGGAAACCAATTTCTTGTGTGGATTTAGTAGGATTGCTTATAGGGGACTAGGAATCATGATGATTTGGATTGTAGGTTACATGATGTGATGGTTTGTCCTCTTCCCTCCATAGTACTGGTTGTGTTGGTTATATTGATACAACAACCTCCCACCTTGATAACTTTGAAAAAGGAGCTCTAGAGGCATAGCTTGGTGCATTTTAAGATTTATTATCTCATTAGAAAAGTTTCACAAAATTCTCTCCATATCATTCATCTTTGTAGCTAGTGATAATGAAGTGGTTACAGTACTCATTTGAGCGTTAAGATACACATACATGTGAAGAGTGTCTTGCAAGGTATTGGGATCCTCTTCTTGTGGTGACATTGATAGTTCTCAAAACATAGGAATTGGTGGTCATGGGGGAAGCTTCCCAACATCTATCAAATTATTCTCTACTCTAACAACTAGTTCATATGTATTTAGGAGTATCTGGCCTCCAAGAGACTGGATCATTACAATTATATCTGAGTTGAATGCTTTGAGATAAAAATGATAGCCATTCCTATGAGTGGTCAAGCTACAACTAAGATTATTTTCCAAGTTTTATGGAACCTGGTATTAAAATCTATAATAGCCTTTTTTGGGGTTTTTTTGATAGTAATTAATTGTTGGAGGAGAGATGGTTGATCCCCTTTCTCATTGAATCAGTTGAACAAATTTCCTCCAAGTTGATCCTAGGTTGCAATGGAGGGGTGAAAAATATGGATACCAATCAAGAGCTCACCCTTTGGATGAGGAAGCAACCATCCTTAAGGCTATGTAGAGAAAAAATCCTTAATGGATCTCACAAAGTCACTAGGAAGAATAAGAAGGTAGTTATTGAGTTGTATGTTCCACTAGTTTGCAACATATACAATGGATTTCATGTTTCATGTCTCTTGAGAGAGATGGGAAAGTAATTTGTAATATCTTTTGAATTTCCACTATTATATGAGGAGAGAAAACATAATTTGACACCTGAAAAAGTTATGGAAACAAGAGAGGAGAAGCCAAGCAACAAAGGTATCATTAAGCACTTAATCGAATTTGAAGATGCAACATGGAAAAGGAAAAAAGATCACAACCATCCAAGTCATTATTTCTTGAGGAAAAGAAATATTTGGGAGGGGGGGACTTGTAATGTCCCCTTTTTTAAAAATATAATTCACTAGTTTTGGTAAACCTGATTTCCTAAGTAGCAAATCAAGACTTGTAGATGAATCAAGAAATTTAGGTTTTCAAAGTGAATTAATTAAATTATTATTGAGTGATAAATTTATGAATATTCATAAGTCATATATTTGGGACCGAGTTGGGTGTGGATTTCTAGGAGAGCATTTTAATGGTCAAATTTGTGATTCTCATCTTGGCAGTGGTAGTTACAAACTTTATGGTGACCCATCTTGTTGGTAGGAGTTACAACTTTTCAAATTCATCTTTCCCTCCCTTGGGCATGGGACTTGGGTGCCCAAATTGTTGTGGGTGGTGGTTTGATATATTATTTCTTGTTTTCCAAGTTGGGTTTCATTTCTATTGATTTTCTTCTCTTCACAGGTTTGTGATTTTCTTCAGGGGCTAGTAAACCAATGACAAAAGGATCTCCAAGGCTGGTAAAACAAAAATATTGAGGCTCAAAGATAGTGGTTTTGAGGGTCTCAAAGTGTAATTTCATCTAGAGATTACCATTGTGTTGAAAACTCTTCACTTTGGTAAATTGTCTTAGTTTATTTATTGGAGTTTGGTGTAGTTTGGAGTGCATGGTGTGGATTTACGAGATTCAAATTGTTTTATTGGTGTGAGTAGCATATTTTGATATTATTATAGTATTTTTATATGTAGTTTTTTGTTAATGAAGCTTAGGGTGAGTTTTTGTGGAGATTGCACTAGTTTCATATGAGTTTTGGGCTTCCAATTGAGGATATCTTTGGTATTTTCATTGTGCGTGTGTCGAATGTGGAGAGTATTATAATGTCAACACAAACCTTAATGAGACAGTTTACATTTAAAGTTTGAAGCAAGTAAAAGTACTCTATTCGTAATACAATCAAATCTTTCAAATGTGTATCATTGTCCTCTGTTTCTAGGGATTTATTAAACTGTTTGGCCCTTAGATTTCTATGGGCACAAAGGTTGTTAAAATGACTACCTAGAAAATGAGATTTGATGCTTAATATGGAAGCTAAGATGATTTCTATGTGCAAATTTGTGCTAAAAGGATTAGTGGTATGCTTCTAAATGAAACAAGATGATGGAATTGATGATGAATACAATGATAAACAAAGGATGATGTTGATGATAGATGAACAAGTGGAGATGAGTGAAATGATATGAAACTATAGTGAACTATCCATGATTATGCATACGATCAAATGCAAACATAAAAAAAACTAACCTAAAATGTAACTATGATGCAATGGGGATGATAAAATGTAACTATGAAGCAATTAATTAATCTAAAATGAGAATGCAAAGTAACACATAATATGAAAATTAAGTACAAGACTCAATGAAAGCTCCAAGCTCCTAAGATAAACCTGCATAGTAACTTTACTCAAATTGTGGATGAAAAATGGCATTATAACACTATTCCAATTTGTATCTCAAAATAGCATTATAACATTACTCAAAAGGTGGATGATAAATGCTAAGGCAAGAGGGTGTGTTTATAGGGTTTCTCAAGCATTTTGTGAGGTGGAACCTATCAATGGTCTAGATTCAAAGGAGAAATAATAGACAATGGAGATGAAAGGAATTAGGAGGTTGTCCCCTTGACCATAGACAACATTCCATGTGTGTGGAGAGAATCCTTTGACCAATTGGAAGCATGCCAAATGTATGGGATTCCAAGTGTGTGAAACAAAGACCCATGTGCTCCAAATTTTTTGGAAGTGTGGGGGAATAAATCCATGTTCTTTTTCTCATTGGTGGAAGTGTGTGAGAATAATTCTAAATAATAATTAGGCTTATTTATTTTCATGTGACATTAATGAGGTGGCACACAAAAAGTTGTATAAATGTACTCTAATTCTTAATCAGGATTAGGGAAGTTTAATTAAATAAACATGTTTAGGGTTTTTTGTTTATTTAATTTAGAAGAATGTGAATTATGAGAATTAAAAGGAAAGTGAACAATATAAATAAAGTAAGACCTTATTTATATGTAGTTGAAGTATTAATCAAATAGGTTATATTTAATTAATTGAATATGATGATCGTTTTTAGGTGTATATAGTCACCATTGTCATAGTGTGAACCAAATACAATAGATCCAAATGAATTTAAACCCTATTTAATCCCCTATGCAATGATTTCAATAATATATTCAAAATTTCAAAGAACAAGAACCCATTAAACTAACATGAAATCAACATGAAAATGTAATGGAAATCTATTCTAAGACATCGAATCTTATCCTATTGGGGGAGTGGTGTTGCATTGATGTGGAATTTTGAACCTTTCACAATCCCTTGGATAATATGAGCTTGTTTTGATCATTTTATTGAAGAAAACCGACAAAACCGATGACATATGAATGAAACATGATAAAGATGAGTTCTAAATGCTAAAATTATTGATAAAAAGGGTGGAATCCATGCTATATAGCAACAAAATTCAAATATGTAAGCCATGGATGCAAGCTATGCTAAAATTAATGCAAAATAAGTTAACATGGAAGCCGTTAATGGATGCTTGACTTGAATATGAATCAATATTAATCTAAAATGCTAAATGATGCTCAATATGGATGCAAGTGAATATGAATTTCAACAACATAACTTTTCTAGAATCAAAATATGGATTCATTTCTCTCCAAATGGTGATGTATTTATAGGAAAGCAAATGAAAAATCAAGGGCTTGGATTGATTTGATCTATCAATCTAGTCAATAATGCATGAAAGATGAAACATGGATCAAGGATTCTCATCAATGGATGAGAATCAAAGATCACATGGGTCAAGGAAAGATCAAGGGATAAGAATGATTCAAACAAACACACTTTGTAACAACTTTGAAAGTTTGTTACAAAGTTTGTTAGAAGGAAATAATTCCTTTTTAGAGCAAAATAGGAGAATATTCCTTTGGAATATTCCCTATACAAGTGGATTGGAGGGGAAATTAGTAATTTAGTAATTAAAACTAAATTTGAATGTGCAAGATGGAGAATAATATGATATCCACTAAATAGTTTATTTATTTAATGAAAAAGGAGTTCAAAATGACATGTAATTAAATAATAAAGATTATTTAGTGAAATGAGTGAAACAAGGTTTAAATTAAATAATTGTATTCATTCAATTAAATAGGGTGAAATTATGTTAGTGTGAGAGGGGGTGAATTAACCCAATTAGGTTAATTTAAAGATTAATAGGTGAAAATGAGGCATTTGATTAAATAAATAGGTTAATTTAATCAAAAAAGTGAAAAGAAGATGGGTTTCAGTCCACGAAATGATGTTAATATGTCAAATTCAAGTGTGTAAAACCATTCATGACATTTTTAAGTGTACATTTTTCCCCTCTTTCAAGCGAGGTACTAGTTACATTAGTTCAAAGACTGATGCTCTTTGGATTAACACTATTGCTCAAATCAAAAATTAAAAAAATTGTTGATTTTTGGATGCCCCGTTGTTGCCCTAGTAGAATGGAATTAAGTTGGTACCCTACCCCATTGAGAGATCGGGTGAAAATTTGGAATTTTGGGTTGATCTCTTGACAAATATGAAACATTGATTTAGGTGTCACAAAAGGCTCTGGGATGTGAAACAAGCTCATAAAGACAAAAAATAGTGTAAAACAAGCCTCACCGCACATGAATTGGTAAAATTGGCTAAAACCCTAGCTTTCCTATCAAATTAAGGAAAAAAACCCTAATTTATAGGCATAACTATGTGCTAAAGGGTTACATTTAGTTCATTTGTGCATTTTTTAGCTCTGACACCTTGGCAAGATTGTGCAACATGTGCTCCCTATCCACCTTTTTGACCGAGTGTGAGAGTTCTAGCGCCGAGCAGACATAGGACCCCGAGTATATGACTCAAAAAATTTCTTGATTTACATATTTTGGTGTATTTATTAGGGTTTTGAAACTAGGTCATTTAGGGCATCATTTTATTGGGATGCATTAGGAACTCATCGGCATCACTATTGTTTTTTTAGTGACACACATAGTGTCTGGAAATGTGTCAAGTGATTTTAGTTTGTGAAGTGCTTAAGGTTAGGCGACACATGCTTCAAAGAGAAATACACGAGGGGGTTTTGGTTTAGTGATGCCATTGAGAAATAGCAACAAACTATCTAAAGAGTGATGCACCTACCAATTTTGGTAAAGTAATAAGTCACAATATTGATATGCTATTGAGTATAGCGACACACATCACAAAATTGCAATCCACAACAAAAAAGAATATAGTGATGCACTACAGAAAGAATGATACAATTGGTGTTCTAGGATTTAGACACTTAGATTTTAACCAGTTTCTAGATTTTAGGAAAATTGATGTTGTGTGTGTGATACATGTAGGAGGATATTCAGCCCTTGATGTCCTGGGAGCATCGATCTGACCTTCTATTATTTTGACATGACTTCAATGAGGTGGCACAGGTGCAACTGGGAGTTATTGGATCAGGGTTCATTGCCTACATGTTAGAGATCTGTACCCATATATCTATGATGATGGTGCTAATCAAGCAATGGAATAGTGAGATGTCCTCATTCTATTTTCCCATTGGTGAGGCCACAATGACACTTACAAAGATATGTGGGGGATCCTTCAGCTTTCATTCATGGAGAGTGTGTTATTTATGACATAAATGTTGGGAGGGTTGCATGTTGTGATCTTTTGTGTTCAGATGATATCATTCTAGTGAGCTCGTAGATTGACTTGGACCTGTACCATAGATGGGTACCTACTTTCAAATTGGTCATGGCCACTTTGATTTCTAGTGTCCCCAGACTGATGGGGTAGAGGTTTCAGTCCTCGAGTTGGGGGTTGCCATGACATGGTATGATTCGTAGGATGATTCTATATACCTAGGGGTCAATTATGTTGGCCTCATTGTATCATGATATGCATTAGAAAATCTACTTCTAGGGGAGAGCTATTGGAGTTAGTGTCACACTTCTACACATTTGGGCCTATGATCATATCATGGTGTTGAGACCCATTGTAGTTTCAGCGGATATAGATTAGGATGATCCCATTATTTTTTGGTATTGAGTAGCCATGATATTGCAGCACATTGGGCCCATAGGGATTCCTTACTGGTGGAGGGTCATAGATGATATGACCATATTAAAATGGAGACCATGGCTATAGCTCCCAGCATGGTATATGACCAGTAGTAGTTGTTCTTTTCCAGGAAGACCCACTACATCCAGGGGTAGGAGCATACTATGATCATGCAGTATCTTCCAAACTGCATGGCTCAACAATTTGGGGAGGTTTAGGATGTACCCCCAGAGGACTACACAACAGTGTTTTCCTAATCCCAAAGAGAGGTAGAGTGGGGGAAACAAATTGAGCCACAGGTTGTGATCAATGAGTTTAGACAACTAGATGCCACCTATGGGCATATGATCAAGGGCCACTGGATGTGGGGACCACCTCAACATATGACACATGGTGGAGACCATCAACATGATTCACAGACCCAGTGGGTGGATACCCTCGTGGCAAAGGCAGGGGTCATGGAAAAGGTAGAGGTCAACAACAACCAGACCAACAACCTGAGCAATAGAGGGTATAGGTTATGGGGCATGAAGATCAGGTATGATAGGATCTTATTTAGTAGGACTAGGGGAATCAAGCCCGCCAGTAGCCAAACTAGCCATAGCAACCACCAGGGTTGGATCCAAGGGATGGGAAGATACTAGCCCTTACTACAAAGAGAGACCAGCTATGATAGCAACTACGAGCTATGACAATAGAGAGAGATTAGTTTGTTTAGTTGTGACAGAAGCTGGACCTATAGCTGGCCTAGGGGACTGGGAGACTACAACAGCTAGAGGTTGTTATAATGGTAGCACAGGGATAGGTGGTGGCTGCTCAAAAGTACTGGGATGCATTTTTAGAGGATGTATACTATAGGATTTTATATTATTGACATTTTCCTCATGAGATGCGATGGCCAAATTATTCTTAGAGGAGTGGGGCCATATCAAGGGCTTTAGATGGTCCTCCATTCATTAGATATCCAGGAGAGTTGAGCCACCAATAGGATTAGTCCCATCATGGGGATCGAGGCAACAGAGGATAGCCGCCATGTAGACACTTTTTGATGTATAGTTTGATTTATTATATGGATACACATTCATAGGCTCATTTTTTATAGCGTCCCATATATGTGCATTTGATGCTAGTGACACACATTGATTATGATATTTATACCATCACAGTTATTATTTTGAGATATATATGAGATGGATCGATTTGATTTATGATGTGGTGCATTGATATGATATGTGATGCAATGTTATATTTATTTCATGTGTTCTATGATTATGTATGGATGCAATGGATGCAATTTTTTATGTGATGGATGTATGTATTTATTCATGCTATGTGATATGATATTATCTATGATGTGATTCTTATGTGATGTGATGTATTTTATGGATGCAATGCAATGGATTTGTTATTTTCTTTTTCAGTATCTTTCTATGACATGCTATGAAATGTCCATATACTTTTCTTTTTCATGCTCCTATGTGATGATGTCATTCTTCATGATATGCAAATGATATGATATGCTTCTACAAGATGTATGCATGCTAATGGTTTGTGGATGCAGGATGGATGCAGTAATATTTTTATTAACTATCATGATACCAAGTTAGCATGGAAAGAAGATAGAAGAATAAGATGAATGAATTTGACCATTGATTTTGAGATTGATTCAAAATTCTAATAAGTCCATGATCCATCAAAAATTTATTATTTTGTGGTGATGAGATGGATTATTTTTCTCATATTAGGGATTGGGACTCTCTGTCATTCCTTAATTTTGGTATAACACATAGACACATGCTCAAGGTATTGATAACCAAGATGGCGTTGTATCTAGTGTGATGGAATTTGACTCTACAAACAGATAGGATAGTACTTTTTCACAACTTGACATACAAAAACCTCATTGGAATGTAGTTTAGAAGTTTAGAATATTTTAGAACAAGCATATGTAATAGTGAGAAATCTACTCCAAACATCCTCTCCACACACAACTAAGCGAGTATGTTCCAAGATTATTTTACAAGAGTATCCCACAAGCACAACAAATGAAATATAATGATCGATTCCCCATTATTTTCTATCTAAATTTTTGAGACATCATCGAGAGGTCCTTGAAATGGATGAATAAGATTAATCATAAGAAAATATTAAAAAAAATTGTCAATGTTATCTATATATCTTGCCAATGTAACATAGCTAAGGTGATTTTTGGTGTTGATGCCCATTCTCAGAAGGATGCATCCTAGGTCATGTTTATCAAATATTTTGACTAAGAGTAAGTGTGTGATAGGCCATTGATACAAACACCACTAACACATTTACCTATGATCTAGACTTTAGATTTTGATCTTTAGGTTCTCACTTTACAACTTGTGTCACTTGTTTTCTATTTGTTTTTCCAAAGTTTGAAGATGAAAAATGATTTATTATGGGTGAATTTTATTGCGGGTGAAAGTGGAATGGGATGGATGGTTTTGGATTTTCTGGAATATTTCAATGTTTTTGGTCTTTTTGGAAGTTTATGTAAATGTTTATGTTTTCTATTATAATTTGAGGTTGTTTAGGGTTTTCCAAGGTTTTCAAATGTTTTGAGTTTTTGAACTTCTCAAATGTTTTTGGATTTTTTGAGTTTTGACCATGAACCTAACCTAAAAGACTATTAGAGGGGCCTTAGGGGCTTATCAAAGATGAGCCTTGCCTATGTTATACATGTAGAGACCGCGTAGTTTGACTGACTTTGACTTATTGTTGATGAGAAACAAACACGTGATGGATTGTCATTTTATTATATTTTAGAAACAAAAACCTGATTGGAATGTAGTTTAGAAGTTTAGAATATTTCAGACCAAGCATATGTAATAGTCAACAATCTACTCCAAACATGCTCCCCACACACAACTAAGCAAGTATGTTCCAAGATTATTTTTAAAAAGTATCCCACAAGCACAACAAATGAAATATAATGATCGATTCCCCATTATTTTCTCTCTAAATTTTTGAGACATCATCGAGAGGTCCTTGAAATGGATGAATAAGATAAATCATAAGAAAATATTAAAAAAAAAAAATCAATGTTATCTATATCTATTGCCAATGTAACATAGCTAAGGTGATTTATGATGTTGATGCCCATTCTCGAAAGGATGCATCCTAGGTCATGTTTATCAAATGTTTTGACTAAGAGTAAGTGTGTGATAGGCCATTGATACAAACACCACTAACACATTTACCTATGATCTAGACTTTAGATTTTGATCTTTAGGTTCTCACTTTACAACTTGTGTCACTTGTTTTCTATTTGTTTTTCCAAAGTTTGAAGATGAAAAATGATTTATTATGGATGAATTTTATTGCAAGTGAAAGCGGAATGGGATGGATGGTTTTGAATTTTCTGGAATATTTTAATGTTTTTGGTCTTTTTGGAAGTTTATGAAAATGTTTATGTTTTCTATTATTTGAGGTTGCTTAGGGTTTTCCAAGGTTTTCAAATATTTTGATTTTTTGAACTTCTCAAATGTTTTTGGGTTTTATGACTTTTGACCAAGAACCTAACCTAAAAGACTATTAGAGGGGCCTTAGGGGCTTATCAAAGATGAGCCTTTCCTATGTTATACATGTAGAGACTGCGTAGTTTGACTGACTTTGACTTATTGTTGATGAGAAAGAAACACGTGATGGATTGTCATTTTATTCTATTTCAGAAACAAAAACCTCATTGGAATGTAGTTTAGAAGTTTAGAATATTTCAGACCAAGCATATGTAATAGTCAACAATCTACTCCAAACATCCTCCCCACACACAACTAAGTAAGTATGTTCCAAGATTATTTTACAATCTGAGTATCCCACAAGCACAACAAATGAAATATAATGATCGATTCCCCATTATTTTCTCTTTAAATTTTTGAGACATCATTGAGAGGTCCTTGAAATGGATGAATAAGATAAATCATAAGAAAATATTAAAAAAAAACTTTCAATGTTATCTATATCTCTTGCCAATGTAACATAGCTAAGGTGATTTCTGATGTTGATGCCCATTCTCGAAAGGATGCATCCTAGGTCATGTTTATCAAATTTTTGGACTAAGAGTAAGTGTGTGATAGGCCATTGATACAAACACCACTAACACATTTACCTATGATCTAGACTTTAGATTTTGATCTTTAGGTTCTCACTTTACAACTTGTGTCACTTGTTTTCTATTTGTTTTGCCAAAGTTTGAAGATGACAAATGATTTATTATGGATGAATTTTATTGTGGGTGAAAGTGGAATGGGATGGATGGTTTTGGATTTTCTAGAATATTTTAGTGTTTTTGGTCTTTTTGGAAGTTTATGAAAATGTTTTTTTTTTTCTATTATTTGAGGTTGTTTAGGGTTTTCCAAGGTTTTCAAATGTTTTGAGTTTTTGAACTTCTCAAATGTTTTTGGGTTTTCTGAGTTTTGACCAAGAACCTAACCTAAAAGACTATTAGAGGGGCCTTAGGGGCTTGTCAAAGATGAGCCTTGCCTATGTTATACATCTAGAGACCGAATAGTTTGACTGACTTTGACTTATTGTTGATGAGAAACAAACATGTGATGGATTGTCATTTTATTATGATGGAGTCCTAACCTAAAGTGTCTTGGGGGCACATCAATGATGCCTTGCCTACGTTCAAGCTCATAGACAATGTAGTTTGACATGGTTCTATTTTTGGATTTTTGATGTTTTGACATTTTTGGGTATTTTGATGTGTTTTGGATGTTTTGGATTTTGACTTTACAAATTTTTGAATGTTTTTGGATTTTCTGATTTTGCAAGTGCTTTTAGATTTTGATGAGATTTTTATGAATGGTTTTGGGATTTTCTAATGAGATTTCAAAATAACCTTAAGATATACAAGAACCCGATTCAATGCATAACAAATTCCCCCCAGCGTGGTACAATAGACTACCTCAATAGAGGTTAGACAAACCGACCTTAGGAATGTGACACCTTACAATATCAAGCTATAATACAGAAGTGGATGGGTGATGGAATAAATAGGATGAGGGATGTGATGTGATGGATAGACGCGAAGTATGATAAGTTAAAGAGCCAAAGATAGATGGAGGTGCTTTATTTACACAAGGTTCTTTTTTTGGGGTTTTCACCAAGGTACTTTCCCAAAGTGACACCGAAGTGGTTTTCACTAGAGGATGATTTTCTTTCTTTATTATTTTCAATCCTTTTTCTTATTTTTCTATATTTTTTATCATTTTTTGGTTTTTTTGTATTTTGGATGTAGACTATTGATTAGCTCCTGAAAGGGTTCACCTTTAGGCATTGATAGTTGGTACTCTCTTAATCCATAGCTTGTTGTGACAATGAATGGACCCAACCAATTAGGCTCAAACTTTCCTTTACACCCTTCAAGCCTAGGAATAAATTTTTTTGAGATGTAGACTATTAATTATCTCCTAAAAGGGTTCACATTTAGGTGTTGATAGTTGGTACTCTCCTGATCCATTACTTGTTGTGACAATGAATGGGCCCAACCAATTAGGCTCAAAATTTCCTTTACTATACTGATCAAGAACATTCTTGTGATTTTGCTTTAGGACAAGATCCCCTACTTGGAAAGACCGACTCTTGATCTTCTTGTTATAGCTTAGTTTCAACTGGTTTTGGTATGCTTGCAGATGATTGAGGGCATCGAGATGACACTCATCCAAGAATTCTAACTCATTTAGCTGAGAGACTCTATATTCTTCATCAATGATCAGATTCTTTAGTGATACTCATAGCGAGGGAAGCTCAACCTCAATAGGTAATATGGCTTCTGATGGGTGCTTTAGCTAGTTGTTTTGCAATAACTTGTCCTTTGATAGCCTTGTGCTCCACATACTCTATGTAAAATTTATTCAAGATCATTACCCATTTGGTCATTCACCCTATGAGAGTTGCTTTAGATAAGATATATTTCAATGGTTTGATCTTGGAAATAAGCTTGATTTGGTGTGAAAGCATGTAATGTCTAAATTTTTTTGAAGCAAAGACGACTGCTAAGCATTCCTTCTCAATGGATGAGTAATTCATTTCATACCCTACCAAGGTCCTTCTAATGTAATAGATGGCTCTTTCCTTTCCCATTTCATCGTGTTGAGCTAGAAGAGCACCTAGTGCTGCTGATGTAGATGAAACATATAAGATCAATGGCTTGTTTGGTATCAGAAGCATGAGAACTGGAGGTGAAAATAGGTAGTCATTGATCTGTTGGAAGGATTTATCACACTTCTTGTCCCACTTATATGTTATTCCTTTATGGAGAAGTTGTGAGAAAGGGCGGATCTTGTCTAATAGTTGTGCTATGAATCTCCTAATGGATTGTAGCCTTCCTTGTAAACCTCTCATC
Source organism: Sequoia sempervirens (assembly GCA_007258455.2). Lineage (NCBI taxonomy): Eukaryota > Viridiplantae > Streptophyta > Pinopsida > Cupressales > Cupressaceae > Sequoia > Sequoia sempervirens. The sequence goes on along the minus strand of VDFB02049217.1, from coordinate 118,104,088 downwards.
TGCTTTAATGTCTGTGGTGGTTCCATGTCTAGGATTTCTTTCACTTTTGTTGGATCTATCTCTATCCCTCTTTGTGACATAATATAGCCAAAAAGATTCCCTAATGTAACCTCAAAGACACTTTTTTTGGTTCAACCATACTTTATATTCTTCGAGTTTGTCGAAGATAGGTCCTAATACCTTTATGTGCTCCTTCCTTATTTTCAATCTGGCCAAAATATCATCCACATAATCTTCAACTATTTTATGGATCATATCATGAAATATTAGGGTCATCGCCCTTTGATAGGTTGCTTCGATGTTCTTTATCCCAAATGGTATCATGTTCCAACAATATGTACCCTATGGACAAGTGAATGTAGTTTTATGTTGATCCTCCTTAGTGATCATGATTTGGTTATAGCCTGAAAATCCATCCATGAGTCATAGCATTTCATGACCCATAGTTAGATTGATGATGATGTCAATGCTAGGAAGATGGAAGTCATCCTTTGGACATGATTTGTTCAAGTCCCTAAAATATGTTCATTTTATGATGCCCCTAGTGGATTTGGTGACTGGCACTAGGTTGGAAACCCACTCAGGATAGTTAATCGATCAAATAAATCCAATGTCAAGGAGCTTTTGTAACTCTAGTCTAACTAGTAATGCAATTTGGGGATGCATCTTTCTCAATTTTGTTTGACCAGTTTGGCTTTAAGATACACTACTAAGTGATGTACCACCACTTTAGGATCAAGCCCCAACATATTTGTGTATGACCATGTGAAGTTTTCTCTTCTCTCTTTTAGAAACACAGCTATTTTTTTTTTCTTCATCTAACAATGATTCAGCGTAAAAGGTTATCTTGGGTGCCTTTTTTGTTCCTACATTCACTAGGGTAGCCTTCTCTAGTAGTACTGCTAATTTTTTTGGATGCATTACACTAAAGGGGAGATTGAATCCCTCATCCTTGGGTGCCTCAGAGAGGTTTTCACCTTTGGATGCATCCTTTCTTTTTACTATTTTGGGATCTGAAAGTGCCACATTGTGGTTTTCACTTAAAGACCTGCATGTGATTCTCATGTTGTCAATTTTGTGACAAAAGGATTCAATCATCGCCCCATAGTACACCTCTATGTCTAGCTCTATATCAAATACTGCTTTGTGATACCCACATGGTAATTTGTCATGAAGTCCCATGAATTATAAGATTGCTTCATCATTTTCAAATATATCTAGAATCAATGGTCCTCGTTGGTCCCTATCAATGAGTTGGGGGTATACTAGGCTTAATTTAGTGGTTTGGTCACTTGGGGTGAAAGATGTTGTGGATATCATAAAGAGATATTTACACTCAAATAGGTCAGCGACACCAAGGGGGAAGTCATCTAGAGTAGTATCTCATGATGTTGGTAACCAAGAGGAAGCCTTGGCCTATTTAGTAGAATTTCCTTTTCTAAGAATGGAAAAATTGCTAGTAGTACATCCTAAGCCAAGATCTTTGGATGTCTCTCAAGAATGATGGGTTCTAGAAAACCTATATCATTTTGTCCCAACTTTTCATTCTTGTTGTACCCCCATCCCATCATTAACTATAGACCTTTATTATCATCTTCCATGGGAAGAACAAGCATGGGTCGGTTGTCCTGATAGAGCAATTTAGATACATCTTCCTCATGGACATCTTCTTTGTTCAATTCCCCCCACTTGGTGATGGTAGTAGATGCAAGCTTTAATTCTTTGTTCACTTTATTGATAGGTGTGGGTTTTCCATGAGATTTGGGGGAAAGAGGTAACTCACCCAACATAAAAGTGTGCTTCTTTATATTATAATCTCCACAACCATTTTCCTTGATTACTACCTTGATATCGGGTATATTCTGCAAAATGGGTGTTTTGGATTCCAAGGTGGATGCAAGGGAATATGGGTGAACAAATCAGGAAGAGGATGTAGGGCCTTCATCATTCTTTGGTATCTAGGGGATCTTGTAGAACTTAGCTTCAAGGTTCTTGCAATAGTAGAAAGGCTTAGGATTTCCATGGATAGTAACTTCTTTGTCCTCAAAGGGAAAATTGATGCACTGGTGGTATGTCGAAGCTACTGCTTGCATGGCATGAATCCATGGTCAACCAAACTAGATGTTGTAGGGGAGATCAAGTTCTAGCACTTGGCACACATGTAGTCTCAACCGTGACTGGTCCCACTTAGATCGGTAGCATGATGATGTCTTGCAACACTCTTTCTTGATCATCATATTCCCTTATGGTTGTACTCTTTGTTTTCTCAATAACATCCACTAAACAATGACCTCAAGATGTAAGATGTGATTGTGAGATTGTTGCATGGGGAGGTCATGTTCTAAGAAGGTGAGAAGATGAGGGGTAGTGATATGCCTTACCATACCTTGAAAATACTATGTATCAGTATTCTTAGTAACAAAGGAAGTAGATAAATCTATTTCTAGGATATCCCTATGTGTAAGGGAGCTTCAATAGTTCTAGAATAGAGATCTATGTCGGGGTCTTACTTAACTAATCAAGTAGATTGTAGTTGCTAGGGTTTGATGTTGGAAATGTAGGTTGTTCCCTAGGTTGAGATGAGGCTCCTTGGATGGTGACCTTTCCATGTCATGTGGTGACCCCACACTCTGCATTGGGTCCTTTGATGGTAATGACTATTACGACATTGTCACAAGAGGCAACCACATTAGAATAGACATGTTACATGTTATTGTAACTCTTTCCTTTTCTATTGTCATTCCATTTACTGTGATCTAGCATAGGGTTCTTGTATATCTTGAGGTCCTGATTACCAATTGGTACATCAACAGATATGTCTCCATTCTCTATAAGATCTTGGATAATGTTCTTCAGCTTCATACAGTTAGATGTTTTGTGTCCTTTGATTTTGTGAAAGTCACAAAGATCCTTTTCATTGTACCAATGTGGTTTATCTTGTGGTTCTTGGTAGTTTTGGAAATTGGGAAGTGTCATCAAGTTTGAATCTACCAATTTTTGCATGATAGATTCAATAGGTCCCCCCAATGGTGTGAATTTTCATTTTGGGTAGTTATTATTATTGGAGGTTTGTTTTTTTTGAATTTTAGTGTTATTGACATGATTATTTAGTGGTGGTGATGGTGTTTGTTGTAAAATGTTTGCAATGGTTGGTTGGTTAGTGTTTGGCCTAGGAGCACTTATGACCACTTTAGCATCCACAACTCTATCATTCATCATGTTTTTGTTCTTAGCCCATATGTAGGGCTTGTCATTTGAATTGGTTGATGGGAGATTTTCTCTATATGCTTGTGTGTTTCCTTGTAAGATTAGGGAACTCTCAATGTTGAGGGACCTAGGGACAAGCTCATTATAAGTAGTGATACATTGCATCTTTAAGTGGAAGGATAGATATAGATCAACATTTTCTATGATAATCCCCACTTGTTGTTCATCGAGAATGAGCTACTTTCTATTACTAGCTCTTTGTCTCCATCTTTGCAAGAAATTAGCAAAGGATTCTCCTTTTTTTTTCTTGAGTGTGTATAACTCTTCTAAGCTTACATGCATGCCAAAAGGAGAAGTGATCTATGAATGTATCGATGATTTCTTGGAAGGTTTTGATACCTTTAGGTAACCACGAAAAAAATTGATGGATGGGCCTGTCAAACTTTGTGGAAAGAGATGCATCAAGTAGGAATCATTGTAGGAAACCTCCATACACACTACAACAAATCCATGTGATTTTCTCCATTCATTGCTCCATTTTTTGCTTCCACCCACTATTTTAATGTATATTTTGACAATTTTTTGAAAATGTTGGCACTATTTATCAGGATGGCACTATTTTTGGCATTTATTTGCACCAATTAGGACAAGTCGGCACTACTTTTGGTGCTACTTCATGCCGAAATTAGCACCGCCTTTAGCGCTGATATTGGCTTTGAGTGTGGCGCCACTATTAGCATCGCATTTGGCTCCAATTTTAGCTTTGGGTTTAGCACCACTTTTAGCTCTGACTTTAGCTTCGAGTTTAGCTTCAAGTTTAGCGTCAATTTAGACACACCTATGTCGAAGAGACTAATTTATATGTCTCATTAACGATGTAAAATAGTGAAATGTCAACAAGATATGGGCATATTGAGGAGAGAATCAATTACGTCACATCGACAAGGTATATCTACAAGTGGTCGGTGAAACACAACTCTTGGATATAATGAAGTAATGTCAATGAGACATTGATATATTAGTAAGCCAAATAAGATTGTCTCATCGACACTCCTTAAGTAATGATCAAAAGCATACACCGCTATACAACTGGAAATGTGAGCAACATATGCGGTAGAGTGGTATACACCACAACCCCACAGCAAGAAGCCTTGAGCAAGGCAGTAGTGCAGTAAACAATAGAAGGGAAGGGAAAAACACTGCCATACCACAGAGATAATCATGAGTCTCCTTGACATGGTAGAGTTACACCAATATATAAAGAAATACTACTAAAGGAAAATATCGATGAGACAGTGGCATATTAGCAAGAGATATTAACTTGTCTCATCAACACTGGCAACCAATATCAGAGGAACATAAGATATAATGTCGATGATACATTGAGATATTGATAAGACAAATAAGATTGTCTCATCGACACTCTTCAAGTAATGATCAAAAGCATACACCACTATATCGTTGGGAAGGTGAGCAACATTGCGGTAGAGTGGTATACACCCCAAACCAACAACAAGAATCGTTGAGCAAGGTGGTTTTTTAGTAAACAATAGAAAGGAAGTGCAAAACACCACCATACCACAAAAGGTATAATAAGAGATGGCAGTAGTATGGTAATCCTGGCATCATTACAATTTACAACACTAAATGCAACAAATCACGTCAATCACAATCCATTTGAATAAATCATTTGAATATAACCCACCAAAATAATCTAAAACTCTAATAAACATAATCTAAAAATTTTGTCAAAATCTTATTTTCAGGCATAGCCCACCAGAATGGAGTTTTCATTTTAATAAACATACAATAAAACCTTTGTTGAAAACTTATTTTTAGGCATAGCCCACCAAATGGAGAAGTGTTTCAATAAAGAATGACATAGAATGGTAAGGAGATGTGTGTGATAAGAGGCATAGGATTCATTGTTGTTTATCTCATTCTTGCTCTAATCAACAAGGGTTACAATGTCCGCGCTATTGTTTGTAATCTAGGTATTTAATTGACATATGTTTGCATAATCTCAAATTCCTTCAGATGATTTTGAAGTATCAATGTATCCTATATAGGGTTTAGGATGACTTCTTTTAATTTAAAAAAATAAATCATATGCTTTTGAAGTATCAATGTGTCCTATGTAGGGTTTAGAATAATTTCTTTTAATTTTAAAAAATAAATAAATGATGTATTTTATTGTGTTTAGATAATGTGGAGATCTCCTAAATCTTCCCTAGCACAATGTCCTCTTTCGCACTATGTTCATTACTCCAGCTGCTAGGGTTTTGCATTTGACATCTTTAATATGTTCATGATAGTGGCTTTTAAATAGATCCGTCTTTTCTTTAATCTTTATCATGGTAACCCTTGAGTTCCATAATCCACCTTCAATCTCTTCTAAGAAAATTTTCTTAACCTGGATTGCATAGTATGCATATAAAGCAACTCCTTCATACCCGCCATTGTTCCAAACCACCACTCACCACCTTGCTTAAAATGTTGCTTCCATAAGCAAAATAGCATGTTTTAAAATCACGGTTGTCAATGATTGACCATTAAGGTCACTACTTTCATTAATATACAATGAGATTTTTGTCTTCAAACTTAAGGCATTATGCAAGATAACATTGTGAATTGTTTTTTGTGTACAATATGATTTTCTTGCACATTTACTACTCTGCTAACTTCCTTTAAGACTAGATATTGCACCATCAGCTGCAATCTCAAACAACTCACTCACTATCACTTGAAGATTCCTTTCATGAGTATCCTTGTATAAAATCAAACTATGCCCTATAGACTACCTACTTACTTAATAATATAGGGGACTCATTGTTTCATGGTATTTTGAGTTTTATTTAGAAGGGGTTAATATGTGTCATTTCTATGTGCAAGAAGAATAGATTGTGATCCAATGTTCAAGTATGGACGGTTTTAGAAAAATTGGATTGCTATCGGTGCCATAACTAGTTTGGATTGTACCTTGAGTTGGTCTAAAACACTTCTAGATGTTTTCGCTTAGCAACAAAAATCGAGTGTAGGAATTTCCAAATATCCGACAAAGGAAGTTCCTACATTCTAAAGATAAAACCATAAATCTACTTATCCAGTTTCTGATCCAACCTGACATCTTTAATATCCGATAGAGAAAGTTTTTACATTCTAAGATAAAATCATAAATCTGCTTGTCTTTTTACAATCGCTTGTTTGAATTGTTTCTTTAACAGTTTTAGGGCCACGTCCACATACATATCTTCTTTTTCCAATTGAACACTCAGGCTCTACATTTGCTCGAATCTCCATCTAGAATAATTAACAACATGCATTAATTTATGATTGTACCTTGAGTCGGTGTGAAACATTTCTGGGTGTTTTCGCTCTGAAGAAAAACTTGTGTGCAGGAATTTTCAAATATCTGATAGAGGAAGTTCCTACATTCTAAAAATATATTCTATGAAACATTCCTTATTTTCTATGAAACAGTGTATATATTCTTGTACTTGTAAATATTCTTTTATTATTATGTCTTTTAAAGAAAACAGAGTTTGAATAAAAAATGCTTCACGTACCCTTTTTTTTAAGTGAGTATGTCAATTATTGTTTAAGGAAAAATCTTATAGTGTTTACATTTTTAGTTTACTAGTTTCAAATCTTCATTTGCTATGTATATAAAATTGGATGTGCTCTTTATCTCTAATGACATAAAACGGTAATGTCATTAGAATCATGGTTTTCAATTTCAGCACCATCATTGTCCACACTTTTCATATCATGTTCACGTTTAAGTGCAATCATCAGAATTTTATTTTAATTTCTTGTCCCAGTTAATCTTGATTCCTTTTAGCGCAACGCAGTAGGTTGCATGTTAAATTTTAAACATTTTCTTTGCATTTTTTTGTATATATTATTTTCTTGGTGCATCATTATGTAACAACAATTTCACTTCTGAGATATACAATAAAAATAAAGGAAAGCACATGTTTGCTTTGTCAAGGGAAATGTATGGTAAATACCCTATGTCTTTTAGATAAGTGTGCAAGTGAAATATGACATAACTATTTGAATCTGATTTTCTATTGTACAATTGGTTTTTTATGTGGAGGCTGCAACAGCTTATCATGGATTAGGTTTGGCCAAGAAACAAGGTGTTTCTAAACTATGGCTAGAGGGCGACTCTATTAATGTGATCAATTGTTTCATGATGAAACATATCCTCCTTCATGGTCATTTTCCAATTTTATTAATGACTCAATATCTATTATTAACTCTTTTGGGGAGATCAAAATCACACATGTTTTTCATGAAGCGAACATGATGGTTGATGGGGTTGTCAACGTGGGAGTGGCTGAGAGATTTGAGTGGGATTCTTTTGAATCGCTATCTCTTAATCTGAAGTGTATTTCTAATGATGACCAGCTAGCTTTTTTCTAGGTGAGATGTTCCTGGGGAAAGGTTATTCATTATGATTTTAAGTTGGGTTTTTAACATCGACCCTTTGCTCTTTCAGTTTCATTATTCTTCCCTTGGTTTTTGTAGAAGGATGGATTGGCAGTTTTGGTAGGGTTACTTGGAATGATAAGCCCAGACGTATTATGGGTGTTTGTTGTATTTTTTTGAGTAGCACCTGGTTCATTTTAATTTTTCATTTCTTGCAAGTGTTCTTGGGTTTTTGGTTTTTTCCTATGACTATGGGTGGTGACCATTGCAGAATTGAGTTGAGTCCTATGAAGAGTTTCGAAAAAAGCTACTATGTGGGATCACTTGGAATTGGGGGGGGGTTACTCAATTTATGCAGAGAATTCAAGGCCCAAACCCTTCAATGTAATGGATTTATTTGTGAAAGGATGGAATGGGAGGTCTTTGTGTTACCAAGGTGTTGAGTTTCAAATTGAAGAGCATTTTACTATGGAGGTAACTGGTCTTTCAGTTGCTGGGAGAATGTTTTTCAGAAACAGGGGAGTGGCTAAGAAGGCTTTTGTGAATTTATTTAAACATGATGAGAGGAAGAAGGTTAAGGAAATTGGAAGTGGTGGTTATGCTAGGAAGTACCTGAAGCTACTTTGGTGGGACCTCATGTTGGCCATTATGCACCACTTCATGAGGTTGAAGGTAGATTCTATGTGGTTTACACTCACCATTTTATGCTCTTAAATCATTTTAGGCATAATGTTTTAGTTGTGTTTCCTTTTTACCTATTACATTCTATGGAGAAGAGTATTGAATACCAAAGAAAGAACCTCAAGAAGATGGTTCTTCATTAAGGGCTTATGTGTTTGATTTTTTCTCATATCAAGCTAAAGTTGATCTCAGTCTCCCCTAAAACTCCTGGTAAGAAAGAAGTTAAAAATGATGGGTATGAAACAAGGGACTCTTCTGGTGAATGGGTCGGTAGTTCAGAGGAGGAAGACTCATAATATGATGATATGTTTGTTGATGAAGGAGGATCTAAGGAAAGCGATGAGGAATCAGAAGAATGGGGTAAGGGCTATGAGACTGATGTGGAGTTGCAGGAGACTATGGCTAGTTTTGTTAGAAAATCTTCGAAGGGGAAAACCAAAGGCATGAACAAAGTTAAAGTTTTCGCCAAAAGGAAAATTGAGGTGGTTTCCCCTAGTTCAAATGTGAATCATGTGTTGTCTTCTTGAAAAGATGGTTTGAAGGGTTGTCATCTTGTGGGTGATGTGGATCCTTCAAATTTTGATTGTGTTCAGAATGCTTCATTGGGGAACCCTATTCTTGGTAAGGATGGTCTGCTAGAGAGCTCCCCAGTGCAAGGGCTTCAGGTGTCTATTAAGTTGGGTGGTCAATTGAGTGGCCTTGCTAATATGGGAAACTCTATGATGGAGGTGAAGCCTAATGAGACTAGCCTTGTGGATATCTAGGGGATTGATGCAATTAATTGTTCTCAGGATTTTTCTGCTATGAAGGAAGTGAAAAAGGAACATCTGGAGGTGTTAGCTGATTTGGAGAATCTTCCAGATAAGTGTTGGAAAATGTGCCTCAAGCTTACTGACATGAAACTCTGAAAGGGAAAAGTCAGTGAGACCCTCTAAATGTCTTACTGACTAGCAGCTATGTTCTAAACTTTTGAAGTGCTCAGATCGTCGAGACTTTGATTTTGTCTTACCCATGGGAGTCATCAGCAAGACATGCCTATCACTGTGAGTTTTCCATCTCTTTCTACCTGGATAGACCTCTTGCTAATGGGTTGGTTCCTAGTGGTTATCAGGAGACTCATGGTGACAGAAGTCATTGAGGAGAGGCATGAACATTTGGAATGACTCATTCTAATAGAATATGTCTCGCCGAGGTTTTACACATTAGTGACAGATGTCATTGGGGAGACGGTATGAACTTCAGAGTGACTCAATCCAATAGCGCTAGTCTCTCCGATGGGTTGGCTCCTGGTGATCTTCGGGGTGACATGAAGGTTCAATAAGAGTCTAACCGATGGATGTATCTCTCACCAACACTTGTTTATTCTGTACGAACTCTTAGCGATAAGGTTTATCTCACTGACAGTCTGTGTTCGATATGAGCTCTTTCCGATACTATTAGTCTCGCCGACAAATGTGCATTCGATATGATGTCTCATCAATAGCGATGGTCCTACCGATGGATCTCCATGTGATGAATTTCAGTGTAAGCTCTTGCCAATAGTGTTTCTCTTGCCGATAGACTGGTCAAGGTGACATGAACTGTCGATGACATTGGTGTAACTTTGGATGATGATACTTTGTCAGGTTTGCATTTGGTAAGAACTCTTGCCGATGAATGTGGTCTCGCCGACAAGCTGGTGAATTCAATACAACTTCTTAGGGTGTTTCCGATAGCAATGATCATGTCGATGGTTCTATGATCAAGCATTTTGGCATTGGGGAGACATGATCTAGTGTCTCACTGACATGCGATACAGGTTGAACCATTTTGACCGAATGACTATCCTACGCGTTCTATTTTCGACCAATCAGAGAAGTGGAATGTGAACCGTTAGCAGTTGGACTATTGTGACCATTCCTATGTGGAAGATGAATAGATTGTGAGGAAAACAACTATGCTTGGGGAATGGAGGATGATGATGAACTGTGTGTGATAACAAAGTGTTGCTTAGTTGAACATGAATTGTTCTGAGTGAATTCATTGGATGTTTTTCTAAGAGTTGTTCTATATAACTATTGATTAGTGAATGTTGCTGCTGTAAATTGACATCAAAAAGTGAATTTTGTCCTCTGTATGTGATTTTGTCTACTGTAATACAAAGAGGCTTTTCTTGGTGCGATGGGTTTTTCTCCCGTAAGGGTTTTCCCATGTAAATCTGATGTTCAATTGTGTATGTATTCATTTCTCTTTTTTTTATTTCTTTCATGAGTATCTTAATTGAACTATAATTGCAAAATTTAAATTCACCTTTGCATTCTTCCCTGAGGTTTTGACGTTAGGAGAGTTTGTTCTACACCTAAGCTTTCCTTACAAGTGGTATCAGAGCCTGGCCAGTTGTGTTATCCTTGTGGGTACGTTGGATTTTTTGAGTCAATTATGTTTAGTGGGAGTGTTGTAGAAGTCTGGTAATTCAAATTAGAGATTAAGATGGCAAGCACTTCAGGAAAGATTGAAATTGAGAAATTCAATGGCAGCAATTTTGAGTTGTGGAACTTAAAATGGAAGATCTGTTGGTTGATCGTGATCTTTGGCTTGATGTGTATGGAATGAAGCCTATAGGCATGAAGCAAGAGGATTGGGACCTTGCAGATTGAAAATCAAAGGGGATGATAAGGCTCTGTTTAGCAGACTTTGTTCTTCTAAATGTTCATGAAGAAAAGACTGCATCTTCTTTGTGGAAAAGACTGGGAGCTATTTATCAGGGAAAGTCCTTGGTGAATAAGTTGTTCTTGGGGAAGTTGTATTCTTTGGAAATGCAGGAAGGAGCGTTTGTTGTTGATCATTTGAATGCTTTCAACATGTTGATTGCTTAGTTTGAATTTGTGGATGTGAAGATTGATGGAGAAGATCATTGTATGTTGTTGTTATGTTCTTTGCAAGATTCTTGGGATCACTTGGTGATGGCTATTGGGAGTACGACATCCACTTTTAAGATGGAAGATGTTGTTGCTTCTTTGTTATAAGAGGAGATGAGAAGAAAATATTCTAAGATGGTGAAGGTGGCTCTTGTTGTTAGAGGTAGATCGAAAGAAAAAGGAAAGAAGAAGGACAAGAATTCCAAATTGAAATCAAAAGGGAGATCAAAGTCTCTTGGAAAGAAGTCCAAGCTGAAGTGTCAGAATTGTGGGCAACCTGGTCATGTATGAAAGGATTGTAAAGAGGAGAAGAGAAAAGAAGAAGAATAAGTATTCTTCCAACAATGATTCTTCTTAGAGTGATGTAGACACCTTCATTGCAGCCTTGGCTACTTAGGCATTAGATGATGTATGGCTGATTGATTCTGAAGCATCTTTCCACATGCCATCTCATAGAGACTAGCTCACTAAGTATGAAAAATACAATGGTGGAAGGGTGTATTTGGCAAGCAATTCATCTTTGGAAATACTTGGTCATGGAAGAGTAAAAATTCAATTCCCTGATGGAAGAGTGAAGGGGATCAATGATGTAATGCATATACCAGGTCTAGCTCAAAATTTACTTTCTATTAGTAAGCTAAATGATATTGGAGTGCAAGTCATGTTCTCTAGAAATGGTTGCAAGATGACTAGAGGCTTAGTGGTGCTAGCTAGGGGTGCTCGTAATGGTACCTTGTATAAGCTGGATGCACATGTTGTGCAATGCAATAGTGTCTCTATAGAGTCACAGAAGGCTACTCATGGAGAAAAGGAGGAAAAAGTTCTTGATAGTGCAAACTCTATGGAAGTTAAACTTCTAGTAGAAAAGACTATGCTCTAGCATCATAGGCTTGGCCACATTGGTGAAAAAGGTTTAAAAACCTTGAAAAATAAAAACCTGGTTGAAGGGCTTGATGATTGTAACCTCAAATTTGAGTTTTGTGAACATTGTATATATGGTAAAAAACACTGTGTTTCATTTTACTCGAGTCCCCATAAATCTTCTAGTTTACTTGATTACATTCATTCTGATGTTTTTGGTCTAGTAAATGTTCCTTCTTTGTCTAAATCAAGATATTATGTATCGTTCATTAATGATTATTCAAGAAGGGCATTTGTTTATTTTTTGAAAAGTATTAAACCAAAAATGTTGTGTTATTTTAAGCAATTTAAAAACCTTGTGGAAAATCAGATTGGAAGAAAAGTAAAATGTCTAAGGACTAAAAATGGTGGTGAGTTTTGTTTTGATAAGTTTGAAAGGTACTGTAAAGATCATGGAATTAAAAGACCTAAAACTACACCCTACACTCCACAACAAAATGGAGTTGCTAAAAGGTTCGACAGGACAGTGATGGAAAGAGCACGAAGTATGCTAAGCAATGCTAGCATGGAGGAGAAGTTTTGGGCTGAGGCTATTGCAACAACATGTTATTTAATAAACCATTCCCCGAATTTCATTCTTGTTGAGAAAACACCTTTGGAAGCATGGTTTGGAAAGAAGTCTTCTCTGAGACACATTTGTGTCTTTGGCTGTGAGGCATATGCATATGTGTCGAATGAAAGAAGGTCTAAATTGGAAAAAAAGGCTATTAAATGTATTTTTATTGGTTATAGTGCTGGCATAAAAGGATACAAGCTTTGGAATTCTGATACGGTGAAGGTTATGTACAATAGAAGTGTTATTTTTTGTGAGCTAAAGCCTTCTACTTTGGATCTGCAGTCAGAGAAAAAATCAGAAAATAAAAAGGATGTAGTTGAAATTCCTCTGACACTAGATAAAGAGGAATTGAAAATTCAAAATGTACCTAAAACTGAGGAGAGCTCAAGTAGTTCTGAGAGTTCTGAAGAAGAACAACAACCTCAGCCTCAGCCTATGAGGAGGTCAAAACGTGAAAGAATGCAACCTAATAGGTATGGGTTTTCTTTGTTAGATTCTACTTGTGCCTATGCTTTAATTTCTAGCACTGGTGAGCCTAGGACTTTGAAAGAGGCATTTAGAATGTATGTTTCAAACTCTTGGTTGGAAGCCATGAATGAAGAAATGGCATCATTAGAAAATAATGATACTTGGAGTTTGGTGCCCTTGCCTGAAGGAAGAAAAGATGTTGTCTTTAAATGGGTATTTAAAAAGAAAATAGGTTTAGATGGTAGTGTGGAAAAGTATAAGGCAAGGTTGGTTACGAAGGGATATTCCCATGTAGAGGGAATTAATTATGGAGAAATATTTTCTCCTGTAGCTAAGCTGACGTCTATCAGATTTCTTTTGTCACTTGCAGCAACGTATGACTTAGAGATTGAACATATGGATGTGAAGACAACATTACTTCATGGTGACCTTCAAGAAGAAATTTACATGTCCCAACCTAAGAACTTTGTGGAAAAAGGTAAAGAAAAATTGTTTTGCAAGTTGAAAAAATCTATGTATGGATTAAAACAATCTCCTAGAATGTGGTACCAGAAGTTTGACACTTTTGTTTTGTCATTGGGATTTGTCAGATCAAAATTTGATCATTGTGTGTACTACAAAGCTGAAAATGATCATGTTATTATTATTTCTCTCTATGTTGATGATATGTTGTTCATATCCAATAGTAAGTTAATGATTTCTAATCTAAAATCTTAGTTGTCTACAAATTTCGAAATGAAAGATCTTGGTGCATCCAGAAAGTAGAAAACTTTGGCTTAGTCAGAGTAAGTATATTAATACTGTTCTGGAGAGATTTTGTATGACTGATTGCAAGTAGCTAGTTGTTGCAGTTTTGCAAGGAAAGAAGCTATCTATTGAAGACTATCCAAAATATCCTACTGAGATAGAGGACATGACCAAAGTTCCTTATGCTAGTGCAATTGGCAGTTTAATGTATGCAATGGTCTATACAAGGCCAGGCATTGCCCAAGTAGTGGGAGTACTTAGTCGTTTTATGGAAAATCTTGGAAGGACACATTGGGATGCTATGAAAAGAGTGTTTAGATATTTGAAGGGCACTTTAGAATATGATTTGTGTTACCATGGCAATTTGGTTGAATCACAAAGGGACTCTTATCATTCGAGGCTATGTTGATTTTGATTGGGCAGGGGACATTGACAATAGAAGATCCACCAATGGATATATTTTCATGATGAATGGTGGTCCAGTGAGTTGGATGAGTAAGCGGCAGGTTGTAGTCACTTTGTCCACTACAGAGGCAGAATACATGGCAGAAACACATGCCTGTAAAGAAGCAATTTGGTTAAAACATTTTGGTTCTAACATTAGGTTTGATGCAGGGATAATTACAATTTACTGTGATATTCATAGTGCTATTTGTTTGGAAAAAAATCTTACTTTCCATGCCAGGATGAAACATATTGATGTGCAATATCATTTTGTATGAGATATGGTGGAGGATGGAAAGGTCTCTTTAGAAAAAGTGGATACTTTGGAAAATTTTGCAGATGCATTAATGAATCCAGTGAGCACAGACAAGTTCATGTGGTGTGTCAGTTCGATGGGCCTTAGTGCCCATGAATTTTAGTAGTTTTGTTGTGCTCTGGAGGTGTTAGTAAGATCTTCGTTAAGTGGGAGATTGTTGGAAAATGTGCCTCAAGCTTACTAACATGAAACTCTAAAAGGGAAGATTCGGTGAAACCCTCAGAATGTCTTACTAACTAGTAGTTGTGTTCTAAACCTCTGAAGTTCTCAAATCACCAAGACTTTTATTTTGTCTTGCCGATGGGAGTCATTAGCAAGAAATGCCTATCACTGTGATTTTTCCATCTCTTTTTGCCCGAACAAACCGCTTTCCGATGGGTTGGTTCCTAGTGGTTATCAAGGAGACTCATGGCAACATAAGTCATCACGGAGAGGCATGAACATTCAAAATGACACATTCTGACAGAGTATGTCTTGCTGAGGTTTTACACATTGGTGATGGATGTCATCGGGGAGACGATATGAACTTCGGAGTGACTCATTCCGATAGTGCTAGTCTCACAGATGGGTTGGCTCCTAGTGATCTTTAGGGTGACATGAAGGCTCGATAAGAGTCTAACTGATGGATGTTTTTCTTGCCGATAGATGTGAATTCGGTATGATGTCTCATCAATAGCGATGGTCCTACCGATGGATCTCCACATCATGAATTTTGGTGTAACCTCTTTTTGACTATGTTTCTCTTGCCGATAGACTGGTCGAGGTGACATGAACTATCGATGACATCGGTGTAACTCTGGATGATGATACTTGGTTAGGTTTGCATTTGGTAAGAACTCTTTCCAATGAATGTGGTCTCACCGATAGGCTGGTGAATTCGATATGAATTCTCAGGGTGTTGCCAATAGCAATGATCATGCCGATGGTTTTGTGATCGGGCATTTTGGCATCAGGGAGACATGATCTAGTGTCTCACCGACATGCAATATAGGTTGAACCATTTTGACCGAATGACTATTCTATGTGGTCTGTTTTTGACCAATTAGAGAAGCAGAATGTGAACCGTTAGTAGTTGGACTGTTGCAACCATTCTTGTGTGGAAGATGAACAGATTGTGAGGAAAACAACTATGCTCAGATGACGATGAACTATGTGTGATAATGAAGTTTTGCTCGGTTGAACATGAATTTTTCTCAGTGAATTCATTAGATGTTTTTCTGAGAGCTATTCTATATAACGATTGATTAGTGAATGTTGTTGTAAATTGACATCAAAAAGTGAATTATGTACTCTGTATGTAATTTTTTTTTACTATAATACAAAGATTCTTTTCTTGGTGTGGTGGGTTTTTCTCCCTTAAGGGTTTTCCCATGTAAATCTGGTGTTCAATTGTGTATGTATTCATTTCTCTTTTTTGTTATTTCTTTCATGAGTATCTTAATCGAACTGTAATTGCAAAATTTAAAGTCGTTTTGATGTTAAGAGAGTTTGTTCTACACCTAATCTTTCCTTACAAGTGGTATCAGAGCCTAGCTAGTTGTGTTATCCTTGTGGGTACGTTGGGTTTTTTGAGTCAATTATGTTCAATGGGAGTCTTGTAGAAGTCTGGTAATTCGAATTAGAGATTAAGATGGCAAGCACGTCAGGAAAGATTGAAATTGAGAAATTCAATGGAAGCAATTTTGAGTTGTGGAAACTTAAAATGGAAGATCTGTTTGTTGATCATGATCTTTGGCTTACTGTGTCTGGAAAAAAACCTACAAGCATGAAGCAAGAGGATTGGGACCTTGCAGAATGATAATCAAAGGGGCTGATAAGGCTTTGTTTAGCAGACTTTGTTTCCCTAGTTAAGTCATTATTTTCTAAGGTTAAGGAGCTCAATCTTTAGATGAAAAATTGGCAGGATGTTTGTGTTGCTATGCTAAGAGGTAACCAAAAGGAGTGGGAAATAAAAGGAAAAGTGAAATCAATGCATATTAAGCTTGATAAGCTACTGGTTGATTTTGATCATTTGGGGGTTTCTCACGAGGAAAGAATTTCCTCTTTGGAAGTTATTGTTAATAAAATGTTAGAAGATAGAGTGGCAAGTCTAGAGGATAAAATAGGAAAGATGTCAAAGGACTTGAAAATGGTGGTCAATATTAGCAATAACTCTTTGAAGACCACTGTTATGGGTCTTTCTATTCTAAATTAGAAAGCAATGAATTGGACCAAAAAATAGCTTGACTTGGGTAATATGGAGGAAAGGATCGAAGAGATTAGTGGCTCTTACCTAGTGGAGAAAGCAGAAGCTTGTACTCCTATGTTGGAGAAGGACATGTAGTCGGGTCCATGCCTTAGGACGAGAAGCAAGATGAAAAAGAGGGTTGTTGTTGTTGTTGAGGAGCTAAAGGATGTTATTAGTATCCATGAGGAGGTCATCAAGGAGAAAATTGCCTCGACTAATGTTTTAGATAATTTTCTATAGCTAGTGCTTCCTCTTTTGGTTCAGTAGGTTTGTTGATAGTTTTTGCTTTTAGGTTTGCTGACGGGTTGCTAATGTTTCATCTTATGTCAACTTTTTGGTTCTTTGGGTTGTTGGGCTTAGTGGTTTAATTTCTCTTGCAGCTTGGTGTCATTGTAGAGGGTTTTGAGGCCCCTTCAAAACTTATTTTTCCTTATCAAAAATTGATTCAATCTAATTTTCTACTGTACAATTTTTTTATGTGCTTTTTACTTTTTGCATGTGGATTACTGTCAGAAAGAGACTACTTATCTTTTCTTGAATGAAGACTTTAAATTTCCTTTCTATGAAAGGAATTTACTACTTAACAACAGGTTTGTGAACTTCATACAAATTAAAATTGGTGTAAAAGGCCATCCTCGCAAATGTTGTTTGGTCTAGAATTATAATGGAAAATAAAAAATCCCTCTAGGAGAATAAAATAGGTTTTCAATTGTCCAAGTACAACATAATATTACTGATGCATTTCAAAGTTTAGGCATTTGAGATTCATGGATCTCCTTGGAGGTCACCCACCTAATATAATAATAGTAAATTAGTATGAACCTTTAGTCATAAATTAAAATGCAATATAATATCTCTATGTCTCTCACACATGAATGTTCCCTATAACCACATACCTTGTAAATGTTGATAGTCAACTTATGGCATTCCTTATGTCAACTATAAGACAATAATCCCCCCTAATTTCCAATGGCATGATATGCTATCAAACACATTTATGAAAATTAATAACATTCAATTTTCACAGTCCATGATAGTTATGTAAAAATTTGCACACAGTTTATCCAAAAATCTTACTCACATAACATTTATGAAAAAGTCATTAGTAATTTTTTCACACCAAAAAATATCAAAATAAATTTAGTGCTTAATCAATGTTGTCTCATCTATTTCCACCCACTTTCCTCTCAGTGATTTAGTATTTTTACAATGTCTATGTCCTCTCTCCATGGCCTCCTCTATGAATAAAAATGCTGCCACAGAAGCCTTCACCGCACTGCTACCGAGAAAGAAGAAGCAACTTACAGAACCACGGTAAAAACCGTTCTACTACACTAAGTTGATGAAGGAGCTGTAGGAAAGTGGTGGTCACCACACTACCACATGCCAATGGTAGAAGACTTGTGGGAGTCACCGCAACACTGCCAAGAGCAGAAAGAATACTCACATGCCGCCATAGAAGCTTTCACTGCACTATTGCTGAGAAGGATGAAGCACCTTGCAAGACCATAGTAAAATGTACAATGATAGGTGCTCAATTAGGCACACTTGATGCCGCCTTAGGCACCCCAAACTTATTACATTAATGGCCAAAATTTGGTGCTCAATTTGGTGTTAAGGAAAAAAGGGAAAAACGCCACACGAAGGAAGAAATTAAAATTTAAAATTTAAAAAATTTCCCGCATGAAGGAAGAAATCAGATGACATAAATGGGAAAAATGTTGTGCAAAGGAAGAGAGCAGGGCACTACCAGCAATTGAAGAGAGCACGAAGCTAGGATGTATAGAGGAAGTCCGGTGAGGAGAGCATGAAGGTATTTGAATTTTCTCATAAGATTATATCAAATTTATTAAAAAATATTTAAATTTATTTTTTCTTTGATTGGTTATAATATTTTTATTTTATTTAAGATAAATCAAAATAAACAAAGCTCCAAATAAAAATTTCTTCCAACACCATCACATCATGTCAGTTAAAACAAAATAAAAACCTATGAATCAAAAATCCCTACCACCTGAAAACTATCCAACTAACTACTACCCAAACACTAGCTATTTACCGTACCAAAATAAAAAACAAGGCTTAACCCCTTCAGCTTATACATCAATATCTAGCTTAAACATGCAGTAAACTAGTTTACATGGAAGTTCACCCTTCTTCTCACACAACTCCTCTCTAGTGATGGCTTTGATTCCTGCTATTATCTCCTCAGTCTCCATTAATTTGATGCACAGTTTCAAAGCTTTCCACCCCTATTCCGCACCCTCTCTCCACAGAACTTTGGTACTTCCTTTTGGCCACCTAATGAAAGGGTGATTTATCTCTTCTACTTTTGGGCCCACACCTTCCATTCCTTCGCTCACAAAGCATTTTCCTAGTATATCCCTTTCCAAGATACTCTCCATGTTCACTAAGAAACCCCTATGCACCAACGCTTTCATCACTTTCCTTACAACCTCCACTGACTCTCCTAAGTCCAATCCCACACCATGATTAGAGAGTATATATCCATATTAGTCCGATATTTGTTCTTCAAATCTTCGAAGCCATTACCCAAAATGATTTGCATAGATTGTGCCACCTTCACATCCTTGTATAGGAACAAGTCACACAGTCTCTTCACCATCACTTTTCCATCAAAAGGATCCAATTTCCTCGTCACTTTCAAAGTGAAGTTGGCCTCCATTTCTTGTTTGGTACATTAGCCACCAGACTACTTCACACCGCCATCCTAACACTCTCCTTACTTCCACAAACCAAGAAGCATTGAAGGGAATTCAAGAAAAAACTTCATTACATAGAAAATTGTTGGCCATCAACATTAATGTTGAATGTACATCCTTTACTCGAAAAAAGAGCTAATTCTTCAATATTTTCAAAAAACATTCCTTCAATAATTTTTAAGTATATTTAATATTCTAAATGATATATTTTTTTAATTTCCTTGGAAAAAGTAAATGATTGCATATTAATTAGTTTAAAAGTAAATGATTGCATTTCTGGCTTCGGGTTTTGATTGATCCCATGTTTTACCTTCCTCCTCTTCCTCTTCGTCCTCCTCTGACTCCAAAAGAGATTCATCTTCTGAACCTTCCTCATCTGATTATGATTCCTCTTCTACATTAGAGAGTTCATATCCTTGATCTGACTCTTCTGAATTATCAGAATTGGAATCACTAGCTTCCATATTCAAAAATTCCCAACCACCATCTTCAATAAATTTATCTGGATCATCAGTAATAGTCTTCAAAATTGGCCACCAATTCATGTTCATTTTGCTTTCATAATTTACTTTATATCCATGAAAACCAAGCTCTCTAAATGGTATATCAAACTCTAGTTCAAAATCTTTTAGATGAGGCTGCTCCTATAGCTCTCTTACTCACTTGATAAATCCTTGAAACTCTGACTTCTTAACATTCAAAAGATAAATGGAATTTCCTCAACACCGAGTAGAGCTATCCAAAAAAGCTAACTAAAAGCTAACCCATTTTTTTAGTTTAATAATTTAATTATAAAGTTTAAACTTTGAATTTTAATTTTTTTATGTGTTATTAGATTATTACAGGCTCAACATTGTTTAATATTTATATCTATAAATTATCTCTATCACATTAATAGTGTGTCAAAATGGAAAGGAACTTGTTGGAAGTAGTATGCTCTAAATTTCTAATACTTAGTGAATCTAGATCCATAGTTAGTAATTTCTAAACAAAACTTGTCCCATCAGCCATAGGGAAATGGGAAAATTTAATGGGTAACAATCAATGGGCTATGTAGGAGGATGGCATACTATCAACTGATTACCTATGCCTTCCCCCATGCACTCTTGAATTGGAAGGGGGGAGTCTAAAATAGCTTACATTGCTTCTTACCATTGAAGAACTGATGAAAGAAAGATTAGTTGATTGCAGACCAGCCTATGACCACTCATAATCTAATAAGAAACACATGTTGGAAGATTGATATCCTCTAGAGGCTTTTAGCCATTTTGTTTCCATGATACTTGTCTTAAATTTTGTAGGAAGAGACCTACTAGATGTGTGTAGTAAATTTTGAATCCAACTTAGGAGGATGGATTCCTCTTATCCAATTACGAAAGGAAATCCAAGCACATGACCATTTGGTGGTTTAATATGTGGAATCTTTTTTGCATTAAGTTCAATGGTAAGAAGAAATGTAAGCTCTTTTAGACTCCCCCTTGCCATTTCAAGAGTGCCTGGGGGAAGGCTTAGGTAATCAGTTGACAGTATGACAACCTCCTGCGTAGCCCATTGATTATTACCCATTAACTTTTCCCATTTCCCTATGGCTATTGGGACAAGTTTTATTTGGACATTACTAACTATGGATCTAGATTCACTAAGTATTGGAAATTTTGAGCATACTACTTCCAACAAGCTCCTTTCTATTGTGAATGTGATGGAGACAATTTATAGTTATAGATATACTTAGTATTGGCAATTTGGAGCTTAACACTTCCACATTTATTTAATCAACTTGGAGCACAAGACTAAGACTACTCAAATGACATTGCAGCCAGGTAAAAATCTATTAAGGGAGTAATAGTAGTATACTTGTGTATGTGATCAAATTTTCTTCTATTTAATGATATTATTGTGTATTTAAAGTCTATTTAATAAAGGGTGCATGAAACCAGTTTTAAATCCTTAAAAAAAAAAAATTCTAGGGCTTTTTCATTTTGTCGAGTCTACACTGAGTTCGGTTGCTGAGTCCCCAAGTCCTCGAGTTGAGTCACCCTAGCCGAGTCTGAGGTGATTCTGAGTCTTGTTACTATGGTTGTGATATAAATAAAAGGTTCTTACACATTGGTTGAGTATATCCTCATCAAAATGACGAGAAAGAAATTTAAAATTTGTAAGTAA
Organism: Sequoia sempervirens; assembly: GCA_007258455.2. Classification (NCBI taxonomy): domain Eukaryota; kingdom Viridiplantae; phylum Streptophyta; class Pinopsida; order Cupressales; family Cupressaceae; genus Sequoia; species Sequoia sempervirens. The sequence continues at coordinate 118,082,304 of VDFB02049217.1, read as the reverse complement.
ACTCTGATAGTCAAGAAAAATAGTCATATAAATTGGAAGTAAACTTTGGCAAACATGTAGGTGAACTTAATTCATCTGACTTTATGCCTCATGGTAGACATTAGGATCTCCCCTCCTAAATTTTGGACCACATCTATTACCTCCACATAAAACTGGACATCCTTGGTCTTCTTGGTTCCCACACCATGATATGGTTATGCAAATGAAAATGAAGCAAAGTAATCATCTCCTTCTCCACTAGCTAGAAGAATGCATGCTTAATGTTTTGATACATGATATCAGCTCTCTCTTCAGCTCTCATGTTTGAATACCGAAATCCATTATGGTGGGCCTCTAGAGTTCCAATCATCTTTCTTCCTCTTCCACCAAATATTGGCCTAATCCATAAGTCTACCAGCCTAATTGGCTTTGTTTTTTAAAGTTGAAGTTTCTCCTGAGTCACCAGTGTAGCTCTCTCTTCCTTTTCAAACTCTTTCATTTTTATAGATTTTCTTTAGGATTTAATCATTTGTACCACATGGTTGATGTGCTATGAATCCTTGCATCTAAAGGAAATTTCCTTAACATAAATACTACTAGGGAATTTCAATGTTTCCATTGTATTTGGAATTAAATTCAATACCTGCAACATTGAAAATTATCCTTATTTAAGATTTCCCTCCATCTTGTTGGCCTGTAACACTCTTGATGGTGGCTACATAAAATCTGATTCTGATTCCTCTTCTACATTAGAGGGTTCATATCCTTGATCTGACTCTTCTAAATTATCAGAATCAAAATCACTAGCTTTCATATTCAAAAATTCCCAACCACCATCTTCAATAAATTTATCTAGATCATCAATAATACTCTTCAAAATTGGCTGCCAGTTCAAGTTCATTCTACTTTCATAATACTTTATATCCATGGAGTTAAACCATTCCTTGATGCCATCAAGTGAAGATTGAGGAATGGCATCAATGCAGAGTACATCTCACTTGAAGTCTTTGAAAAAAAATAGCAATATCAAATTCCTTTTGCCCAAGTCCTACTCTCTCAAGGTTAACAATCTCAATCTCACTAATAGGGATTACTAAGAAAGGTAATTCCACCAACTCTACCAAATAGTTTACTTTAGGAACAATAAAAGAAAAGGCTTTGAAAGGAACTCCATGAAAACCAAGCTCTCTAAATGGTATATCAAACTCTAGTTCAAAATATTTTAGATGAGTCTTCTCCCATAGCTCTCTTACTTGCTTAACAAATCCTTGAAACTCTGTATTGATTTTATTTTTACTGTCCCTCTCTTTTTGTTCTTCCTCAATTTCATCAAGATCATACATTGAACTTATTTCCCCTCCTAAAGTTTGGACCACATCCATTGCATCGTGATATGGTTATGCAAATGAAAATGAAGCAAAGTAATCATCCCCTTCTCCGCTGGCTGGAAGAATGCATGCTTAATGTTTTGATACATGATATCAACTCTCTCTTCTACTGTCATGTTTGAATATTACTGAAATCCATTATGGTGGGCCTCCATAGTTCTAGTCATCTTTCTTCCTCTTCCACCAAATGTTGGCCTAATCCACAAGTCTGCCAACCTAATTGGCTTTGTTTTTGAAAGCTGAAGTTTCTCTTGAATCACCAATATTAGCTGTAACTTTTTTGAAATTTTATTACGGTATGTGCACTTTGATATAATGTACTATGATTAATATGGTTTCATCTCATATGTTGTAATATTAGATATATAATAGAAAAATAAATTATTGCATAAAATAAATAATAACTTTTCATTTTAAATGTTTTTTTTGCAGAACACGAGTCTTCTAGAAGATCAAGATGATACTCGACATGATATAGATCCACAAAATATTGGTTCTATCAGTAAAGATCGCATGGTAGAGGATGATGATGACATAGATATGGAAGACACCAAGGCCAATGACAATGATGATGATGATGACAATGATGACAATGATGATGATGATGATGATGATGATGATGACAATGACGATGATCACAATGGTGATGATAATGATGAGACAGTTGGTGATAGTAACCAGTGGCATTCATGATCATTAATGATATATCGTAATGATGACTCTTTTCATGGTTACTATCATATGTATCATTTTCACAGCCTACAGTACTATATTGTTGAGTTGTATCATATTGACATGTATAATTTTCACTATATCATTTGGACATGTATCATCTTCACTTGTATCAATTTTAGTTACATAATTTATCAATTTTATTTATATCATTTGTACATGTATCATTTTGACATGTTTTTGATGTATTGGAATATTTAACTTTCACTTGTTTTACTTATATATGATGATGATCTTATCAACATTGACTTGTCAATTTATATATATTAAAAGTGGTTGATGATTTTTGGATGGATAATTATTAAGTATGATGATTTTAATTTACTACTCAGGATGGATGTTGTCAAATTCAATTCAATTATAGATATTTGACTCACTTGCTTTAATTGTAGATGATGATCATGTTGCAATAATTATATTGTTATTTAATCACATGAGTTAAATAATTAAATTACTTACTTTATAATCATATGAGTTATTTAAGAGGCACAATATATTTAACTAATTAAATTGAAATAAAACATATTAAATTAATAAATGGAAGCAAAATAAGAAGCATTTTTAGAAGAAAAAAAGGAAGCAACAATGGAAGCCAAACTAGAAGCAAACCAGAAGCAATCTTGGAAGAAAAATTGGAAGCAAAACTAGAAGCAAACCAGGAAGCAAATTTGGAAGAAGAAATAGAAGCAAAACCAGAAGCAAACCTAGAAGAAAAATTGGAAGCAAAACTGGAAGCAAAACCAGAAGAAAAATCGGAAGCAAAACTAGAAGCAAAACTAGAAGCAAAATCGGAAGAAAACTTGGAAGAAAAACCAGAAGCAAAACTAGAAGCAAAACCAGAAGTAAAACCTGAAGAAAACTTGGAAGAAAAACTAGAAGCAAAATTGGAAGAAAACCCAGAAGCAAAACTGGAAGAAAACCAGAAGCAAAACCGGAAGCAAAACTAGAAGGAAAACTAGAAGCAAAATTGGAAGCAAACATGGAGGCAAACCTGGAAGAAAAACTGGATGTCAAATTGGAAGCAGAACTAGAAGCAAAATTAGAAGCAAAAATGGGAGTAGACATGGAAGCAAAACCGAAAGCCAAATTGGGCACCAATTTTGGAGCAATTTTCGCCGTCACTTCTCAGCGCTATTTTAGGCACTTTCAGAGATGCCATGATTTCCCAATGCTAAATATGGCAGAAAATTCGATGCAAAAGTTAGTGCTGAGTTGACCATGCTTGTTGGCATTGAGTTTAGTGCCAACCAAATTGTTCAATTCATGGCTCAAAATACACAAAAAATTGACTCCAAAGTTGGCACTAATTTCATGTTGTGCTGTTGTGACACATGACCTTTGTATGCAACCTAAAATGGTCACCTAGACTTTGGGCCCCATTTATTTAATTTGTCAACATCAATTTTCTGAATCAATGATTGTCGCATTTTCAAATCAAACTTCTTAATCAACTCATAACTATTTCAAATGTTTCAATTTTCCCTAAGGTTTGAATGCTTCATTAATTTTATTTAATCAAAAGAAATAAATCCCTTTTAATAAATAAAATAATGTTATTTAATTGAAGTTAATATTACTGAATAAATGATGTTAATGGAATTAAATCTATTTTAATAATTTTATTTTATTTTATTAATATTCATTCTAAATTACATAATCTTATTTTATTTTATTAAAAGAGATATTATCATCTTAAATTAAATAAAATAAATGAAATATCCTCTCAAGAATATCTTGTGATGAAAAAAATGGAAACAAATCAGTTAAAAGGGAAATAAACTAAAAAAGAATTCCAATCAAGATTATTTCTATTTATCCCATATTGCTCCTGAATTTTCCTTTAATTCCACTTTTGCCTATAAAATGAGCCCTCTCATTTTCATTTCAAAAAAAGATCACAAATTTTTACATTAGACTTATGCTACAAATTTTCTTTAATTTTATCATTTGAGATTACACATTAGTTTGATTTTATAAGCATTTTAGTTTTAGATCATATAGTTTAATATTACATTTAGCTTAATCTTCATAGTAGATTAATTTGCAAAATAGCATTACGGTACTGTATGTAGATCAATTTTCATTTCAATAATTAGTTTTTGTTTATTGCATTTTACAGTCATTTGGATTAGTTTTCATTGTTGCATTGCAAGAACAGGATTCATGGAGATTGGCATTCTTGCTTCTCCTCTTTGAATCTCTCATTCCGAGACTATATTTGTAGGGGTAACAGGGTCAATCTGAGGGCCACAATATCAATCCCTGCTCTTCTCAGATAGAGAGATATGAATTGATTTGCAAGGACTCATTATTGAGTATCCTTGCATGCAAGGATTCACAGAAGTATAACATATTTTCAGTTATACATTTTGGTGTTTACTATGGTTTTTCATCATTTTTTAAGAAATTTCGACTTTCATCTCTCAAACAATGCATGCTGGTGCAAAACAGACTCCATTGATGTGCTCAGAAGGCCCAAAAACCCCTATTTTCATATAAAATATGATAGGGTTTGCTGAAAATTAAGTTTTTTAGTGTTTTGAAAATTTTCAAAAAAATTGCCAAAAAAATTTGTATGGATTCGTACGGACACATCGATTTCTATACCATTTTGATTTCTATGCTACCTCGATTTTCGTGCATGAAGGTTCAGCTAAATATTTTATTAATTTTTCATCTTTAAATTAATAAAAAAATTTGGTTTAAAGCCTAAATGAGCATATTTAGTAAAATGGTCATATCTTGAGCATATGGTCTCCGTTTTTCGAAAACGAGATATCGTCGAAAAGCTGCTTCCGACGCCGTTCTAGTGGTACTATTATTTTTTTCTGATTTTTCCATTTTGATACCTTTTTCTCCTGTCAAAGACAGAAGTTGTTGTTTTCACTCCGGAAGGCGTAACTTTTGCATCCTGGCTCTGTTTTTCGAAAACAAATAGGCATTGGAAAGCTGGTTCTGCCCTCTTCTCAGATATCAGACCTATTTTTTGCAAAAATTTTACCAGGTATCTGATTTATTTGTCATAACTCAGCTTTTAACTTTTGAGTTATTTTCTTGGGAAACGTGCAATCAGGAGTTTTTTTATTTTAGATCCAAGAGGATTTTTTTTTAAATTCAGATTAGATTTTTAATTTTATTAATTTAGATTAGTTTTGTCTTAAATTTTTAGTTTAGTATTAGATTAATTTAGTTTAATTTTAGTTTTGTTAACTAATTCTTTTTACATTAAATTAGATTTTTAATTAATCTCTTTTTATTTTTGATAGATTCCAAATTTTGTTCTTCTGGTTCTTCTGATTTTTTTTCACAGCATAACAGTTTCTGGAGGACGCCAGTCAGAGAACTTGAAACACACTAACGGTTTGATTGCAGGACGCGTGACAAAGACTTGAAAACAAACACTTACGCTTGTCAAAGATCTTATTTAAAAAAATATTGTGTTTGTTTTCCCGCTTTTCAATTCACATAGTCTAATTAGGGCTTCGTTAAAATTCTTAGGAGTTTCAATAGTGAGTAGGGAATTTGGCTCTTTGTTACATGGAGGTGATGACCATGGACAAATCCAGGCTCCTGATGATCTTACTAATATGACGAACTTGTGTGGAGTTTTGAGCAAGGTAGTGAATCTTTACACTTTCACTGTCAGTGGGATTATGCTCTTCTCTCATTGAGAGAATCAGAAACCCAAAAGCGTGTGGATTTGGTGAAGTGAAACTAGCTCGATGATTAAGGTTGTTTAGTGTGTTTGGGTAAAGAGACGGGCTAGAGAAGTATGCTCTTCTCCTTTTGGGAGAATCAGAAAATCAGAAACCCGAATCCGAGCCATGTCCAGTGTCACCTTTAGAGGGTCTGCCGGAAGTTGAACCTCCGGGAACGACCCAAGTGAGCACACACCTATCAACGGGTGATTCCACCTCACTATAATACTGAAGAACGCCTTGTTGAGTCAAAGACCTAAGACCGAGTAACTTTTTCCATGACCAGGATGATCATCATAAAAGCGACGACAGTAATCGAAATAAAGCCGCCCGAGCCTCCTGCCATGGGGTGTAATTTTCGTGTTGCGGGTCAGCGAGGCTCCCGAGCTCTCAGATAGAGGACCAAGGTTATTGTGAATGGAAGCCAAGTAAAAACCTCTTAGTTAGTTGCCTATCCGGTTCACCTCCGAAAGGAGTCATAATCTTTGCGCAAGGAGGGGGAAGAATCTCTCCGTATGTTGATCATACACAGATTCCCATCATAGGCATACACTTGGACGTTTGGAGGCGGTTGCAACACTGGCCCCTGCTACAAGGGTAACCTTTGAACATACACTGTTGAGTCCTTGGAAACACCAAAAAACACAGGCGCCCTCGAGGGGGTGACACGGCTGTGTGAGGTGCACGTATGCGCATAAGCAATGGGGCAAAGGTTTTGGCTTCTCACCATTTTGTTTGGTAGGGATAGCTATGTGTTTTTTTTTTAGTCTTAAACATTGTCCAAACATCTTCAAACAAGACTCCCCCGATACTATCAAGTTGCTTTGTCCTTGATAGATCTGTTATCGATTACTTTTTGTATCACAACTTGTCTGATTGAAACCTATGTGCTTGATCAAAATCTATTGATATACTTGCTTGATCTTTGAAAACAAACAACAAACTGAAATACTGAGTTCTTCGATTAGGTGACTTGTCCCAGTTTTAGAGACCTGTTCTGTATTTAGGGTTTATGTGTCCTTGACCTTTGAATTAGTGATCCTTGATCTCATAAGCGATTTTGCTTGAGATTGGAAAATTGGGAATTGTTCCTGTCAAATAGATAAATTTTTACTCTTTGATAACACACTTGGAGAGTGCTAGTAGTCTCCTTGTCCACCCATTTTCATACAATTCAAACTCAGTACACTTTGTGTAAGTCATCCTCCTGATCCATATGTGCTAGGGTGTTCACCCAAGAATTGAGCACCTCTATGGCAGTGTTGTTTTGCACCTATTTGCAACAGTTCTATTTCACCATCTCTCTCGGACAAGAGAAAAATTTTAATATCCTAGTTTGGTATTGACGTTTCTTAGAATTGTTTGTTTACCTGAACTCTCCCTTTCATGTCAGTCACAACAAGATATCAAGTGAGCCAAGGAAAGCGACCTCAGATAGTCTTTAACCAACTACCCCCGCTGCATCTTTCGTTAATCGAAGAGAAAGGAAAAGGAACCAATATTTGACCAACAATTTAGAGCCATTCTGGAAACCCATTTTTGACCCAAAGTGTTGCCTTTAGTGAATTGAGTACCCCCTCAGCACCTTCCCACTCAGGTATGGATATGAGTTATACTGTCACTCGGCGGGAGAGGGAAGCTATGGATCAAAATCTTGATGATATCTATGAACAACACAGAAACAACATGATATTTGGAAATTCTTCTCATGATGATCAACCTGGTTCACCCCTCATTAATGTAAGATATTTGGATGCCCATCAACGAGATGAAAGGTATAAGAGACGAGCTCACCAAGAACAATGGTCACAACACGAAGACCAAGACAATGAACCTCGTGATGCTCATGTCAATACAACGTATACCAATGACTTGTTCAAACAGTCTAGACCAAGCTCACCACTTCAACATACCTCAAGGTTCACAAGTGATAGGCTCAAAAGAATTGAACGCAAAAAGAAAGCCTTTCTAGATGAACAAGCTGCAAAGCAAGAAAAGTTTAGACAACTTGAGGAAGAGATCCAAGCTTTATTGGAAATACAAAGGAAACTCACTCAAGAGGAGCAAGATAGGAAATTAGCCTACCAATTAAACAAACAATACAATACAAGGGGTGCTAATAGTGGACATAATTCTCCTCCCTCCACCCCTTCCAGAACACCAAGAAGTAGAAGGCAGTCAAGGACCCCTTCTAGATCTCCTAGTCCTAGAGGAAGAAGGGCCTCAAGATGCTCACTATAGGAGGCAAACCCTCCTGTAAATTCAAGACCACACTCCCAACATGTATACATCCCAAGTTCCCCAACATGGAGGTGGTAGTCACATTATGACTTTGATACTCAAGACTTCATATGGTCACAACAAGAACCTATCTTCCAATGGGGAGTGGAGAGGTATTTGGAACAAAACAAAGATAAGTTCTTGGAAAGTCTAATCAACATAAGTCAGAGTCCCTTTATAATTTTGATGTGACAATAAAATACAAAAAGCAAAATCCTCTCAAGAGGAAGAACCACCAACAGAAGCAAATGATGGAGAAAAAGGATAACCTTACATTCATTCTCACTAGACTCAATTTGTCCTAACCATTCACCGTGAAAGTGAGTATGAGATTTTCCAAGAGGGTGGAATCTCTGTCAACACGATAAATATGATGGCGTTGGTGATCCACAATGTACCATGTGCGCTGCCTAGTACTAAGTGAGCTTTGAATCCCATCAGATGTGACTCATTTGATGAGGTTGAAACCCCTAGGAGTCTTAAAGGACAAGCAATGGAATGGGTTTTACCAGTCACCTCCGGCCACACTTTTTGTGAGAACTGTCTGGCGATCGCTCAACACCGCATATAACTGGCCAAGATCACATTGCTGGACCTATGCAACTTGAAACAAAATCAGGGGGAACCCTTTGTTACCTTCTTGCAAAGGTGGAGGAGACAATGCTCTCGGTATCCTAGGATGATCCATGAGGTTGAAAAGATTGACATACTTGTTAGTAATTTGGTGCCTAAAATGAGATATGAGATCAAAAAGATAGTCTTCACTTCCTTTGATACCATGATTGAAACTGCATGCCGCATTGAGGATGTTCTAAAAGAACAAGGCATTTTGACCAAACATAACAATAATACCAACAATGGTCAACACAACAATAAGGATAAAGGGAAGAATAAAAATTGGAAATAAAAACAAACAAGTTGTCAATGATGGAGTTAGGATTCTTCCTGTAATCAAGAGATCAAAGTGTTTCATTTGACTATAATGGAAGAAATAAATAATGCACCCTCCAACAAGAAAGTAAACCAAGATATCGAGACCCAAAACCAAAGCTGCACTTACCAAATTGGGTGACCTAAGAGGATATTCTCAAAACTCTCATTGCTAACAACTTGGCACATCCTCAGGATCCTACAAAATTTCACATTCCAGATCCTAAGCCACATTGGTGGGATGACAAGGCATTCTGTAAATTTCATAATGGCCCTGGCCATACTGTTGAAAATTGTTGGAGATTAAAGCATATCGACCAAGATTTTATAGAAAGTGGAAAGCTTCAGGTTGATGGCCTAAATACCAATGCTGATCATCAGGCTTTTAAGGAACCTTTGCCTAATTACGACAAGGGGGAAACCTCTAAATCACATAATGGCAAAGCTGCAATCAACTACACCTATACAGTGGTAGAAAATGTGATAAACATGCTTGAAGTTGTGAAGCCAAGTGTTAATATGATAAGGAGTAAGGACCTGCATGGTTATGACTCTCCCCCTATTCTTGACAACCAACCTGTTGTGGTGCTGAGAGGTCCTCATTCTAGGTCATCTTCCCAAGCCCTTAATGTTGTTACCAGGAGTCAAGCCCCTATTATTCTCAGAGGGCCTAGTTCAGGTCCATCCAACAAATCCAAACAAGTGGCATGCAAGAATGTCACTATAAAGTCCACCACTGCTCTCAAACCAAACTACAATCTTGTAGATCAGTTATAGAAAACTCCAGCACAGATCTCAATCTTAGAGCTTCTAGAGTTGTCCCCTAGACATAAGCAGATCCTTGAGGATGCTTTGCGCACAACAAATGTCCCCAACAACATTGATATAGACCAATTCCAAGGCATGGTGAATCACATTACTAGCCCACATTACCTCTCTTTCTCTGAAGATGATGACAAATCCCTAAGCCATCCACACAATCTTTCCCTTCACATTGAAGTCATGATTCATAAAACCCGTGTCAGGTGCATGTTGATTGATGGGGGTGCTGGGTTAAATATCTGTACTTTGAATTTGTTAAAAACTTTGGGCTATTCAGAGCAAGTGATTGACACTAGAAAGAAGATCACCATAAAAGCCTATGATGAGGCAGAACGAAGTTCTAAGGGGTTGGCTATCCTTCTTGTCAGGATTGGCCCAGTTGAAAAATATATCTTGTTTCAAATCGTTGATACCGACCCTTGCATACAACATTTTACCGGGTAGACATGATCTGAAGGGATATGCAGGCAAAGGTCATCTACCTACCACTGGCGTTAAGTTCCCTGTTACTGGAACAAAATTTGGCACTGTGGGATAACACCTTATCAATTAACTCACCCCGCCTAATGTTCAAGTCCGTAATCCAAGCAAAGAGAGGATTATGAACAACTTCAGCAGATCGTCAAAAATTTAAGTCAAGAGACCCTGGCATGGGGGGAAGACTAACTTGACTTTTGCAAGACGCATGTTTCCCATATGACATATGGAAAGCCTTCTACAGAGATGAAACCATCATCTCAACAATGGCACTATATTTGACAAGTTTGTTGAACTCTTCAGCATCAATACAAGATGAAAAAGAGGAAGTAGTTGTTCGAGATTGGATATACAAAGAGGAGAAATACCAGCACAATGAAAATTTCTCCCCCTCTCCTAAGTCCCATGGGAGAGGATATACTTTTGTCAAGAAGATGGGTTATCCAGGATATGGCCCTCTTAGTCACAAGTTAGATGCTAGAGCCGAACCACTCAATCATGATCTTTTCGCACGTAAGTCTAAGAAACCAGTTGGCCTAGGCTTTATGAACAACAATAAATGCACCGTATTCCTCTACTGGGAGTAGGTGGATAGTAAAGATGACAATGTATCATGTACTGATTTGACCAATCAACAAGACATAATGTATGATTGGCACTTCAACAACTTCCTTGGGAAGATTTAAGAGATTTAATAATTGATAGTCCTCCTATCTCATTTGCAATAGATAGTGACTGTATGAATGCAAGATTGACTATGGATAATGTCTCTATCCCAGCTGCAATGGATGGTGATAATTCAGATAATTTTGTGATTGAGAAAATTGCTAGAGGAGAGGAGCCTCTTCCAAATCTTGAGGCTTCTGCATCACGAGGCTCCAACAATAATTCAGAAATAGACTCTCATGAGTTTGAATGGGATTCACTCTCAGATGCAATAGTTGACTTGGATATGGATGTTGTCCATGCTTATAGTTCTCAACCTGATGTAACTGATGAGTCATGTGTTAGATTAGAAGATTGGAACCCACATGTTACATTAGTAGACGATTCTTCGCTTGCTAGGATAAATTTTGATTTAGAAACTTTAGAGGGAAACTTGACAGATTCCAATTCTACAGTCACCAGAGATGACACCACCTATATCCTTAACCTTGAACCGGTCATCAACCTACCCCTTGTTCACCCCAACCTTATTGATTGGTCTCAATGGTATGAAGAGCCTCAACTCTTGACATTTCACAATGACTATGAGATCACCTACTATCTAAATGCCATTGAACCTGTAGTCTCTTCCACCAGTGAACCAGCTACCAGTATGACAGAACCTAACATCAAGTACCTTAGTCACAAGATAAAAAGAAAAGAAAAAAAGAATAAGAGTTCTGATGGCGAAAACCACTATGTGGCGGTGTCAGAACCAAAAAAAGTAAAAATAAAAGACGTATCCAAAGGTGAAAACCTCCCAGAGGCACCTACGGATGAGGTACTTGATAGTCTCCCAAGCTATTTGTAAGACAGATCATCAGTATTGGTTGAACCTACAGAAGCTGTTAATTTGGGCACAGAGGGAGTTCCAAAAATTGTACACCTGGCTAAATCTTTATCACCTGAAGAAAAGAAAGCCTATATTGAGTTCCTCCAAAAGAAGGAAATTAACTTTGCATGGACATACTCTGACATGCCAGGGTTGGACACTAATCTCATTATGCATCATTTTTCCATAGCTCCAGGTGTGAAACCAGTCAAACAGAAGTTGAGAAAAATGCACCCTCATATAGCTCTTTTAGTGAAAGTTGAATTAGAAAAGCTCCTTGGGGCAGGATTCATTAGAGCCATAGACTATGCTGACTGGATTTCCAACATTGTACCTATTTCTAAACCTGATAAAACCATTTGAATCTACACAGACTTTAGAGATCTTAACAGAGCATGCCCAAAGGATGATTTTCCACTTCCTAACATAGACATGATAGTGGACATGATAGCGGGATATGAGATCTATTCTTTGATGGATGGTTTTTCTAGGTATAATCAGATCAAGATAGCTCCCGAGGATCAAGAAAAGACTGCATTCACATGTGCTTGGGGTACTTATTGTTGGAATGTCATGCCCTTTGGATTGAAAAATGCAGGAGCTACTTACCAAAGAGCTATGACAACCATCTTCCATGACATGATGCATAAGAATATGGAAGATTATGTGGATGACACCCTGGCTAATTCTAAGAGAAGAGGAACACATTTGGCTAATTTAGAAGTGATTCTAGATTGCATGGAACAATTTCAACTAAGATTAAACCCAAAAAAGTGTGCATTTGGTGTTACTTATGGCAAATTATTGGGATTCATCATTTCAGCTAAAGGAATAGAAGTGGACCCTGAAAAGGTTCAAGCCATTATAAACATGCCACCTCCCAAAAATTTCAGCCAAATGAGGAGTCTTCAAGGGTGCCTTCAATCCATAAGGAGGTTTATTTCACAATTGGCAGATAGAGCACAACCTTTCAACAAAAAATTGCATAAAGGTGTTCAATGTGTCTAGAATGAGGATTGCCAAAAGAGCATGGATCAAATTAAAGAATACTTGGCAAATCCTCCCATTTTAATGCCTCCCATTCCAGGAAAACCTCTCATTTTATATGTCTCAGCTACTAAATCTTCACTGGGGGCATTGTTGGCTCAATTAGATGAACAAGGGAAAGAAAGGGCCATATACTATATTAGGCGCACTCTTGTTTCTTATGAGGTTAATTATACTAGTATTGAAAAAGCTTTCCTCATAGTAGTGTTTGCTTCTCAAAAATTGTGACACTATATGCTCGCGCACACCATACACCTCATAAAAAAAATTGAACCTTTCAAATACTTGCTCGGTAAAGCTGCTCTCAAGGGTAGACTTGCTAAATGGATGATGATTCTTTCTGAATTTGACATAGAGTATATTGAGCACAAAGCAATCAAAGGCCAAGCTATTGCAGATCAACTAGCTAATTTCCCTATTCAAGATAATATGCCCATTCAAGTCAACTTTCCAGATGAGCATCTTATGTACATGACTAAAAGATCCTGGAAACTATTCTTTGATGGTTCCTACATGCAAAATGGTTCTGGAGCTGGTGTGTTTTTTGTTTCTCCTCATGGGTATACTATTCCTAAAGCTTACAAGTTACTCTTTCCATGCACAAACAACATAGCTAACTATGAGGCTTTGACAAATGGACTAAAAATGGCCATAGAGTGGAATATCACAGAACTACATATCTATGGGGATTCTCAGTTGATCATCAACCAAGTCAATGAACAATACCAAACAAAAGATGACAAGTTGGTACCTTACAAAAAAATGGTTGATTCATTAAGACGGTATTTTACTTTTGTCACCTTTTAACAAATCCTTAGGGCTGAGAACAAAGCAGCTGATGCTATGGCCACCCTTGATTCACTTCTTCAGTTAGGGGAACATGAGTCCAGATATGAATTCCTAGTGGAAGAGCTACGATATCCCATATTTGACTCACCCGAAAGCCATGTCATTTGTACCCTTGTCAATCATGAATCCTCCCGCTACAGTGCTATTTACTCATATCTTCGTGATGGCATCATCCCCGATACATTTAACTGATCTGAAAGAAGAAACCTTATCCGCAATGCCTCTTGCCATTCCCTCATCTCTGGTGATTTGTATAGGAGGGGTCTAGATGGAACACTTCTTAGGTATTTAGAAAAGGAGGAATCTGATCAAGCGCTAGTTGACATCCAAGAGGGCATATGTGGAGGACATTCTAATGGTCTTTACATGGCTAGAAGGTTGCTTAGGGCAGGGTACTATTGGCCTATGATGCAGATAGATGCAGTAGCATTTGCTAAGTCTTGTGAAAAATGTCAGAAACATGGACACCTGATACATGCTCCAAGTAGGGAGCTAATTCCTTCTATATCTCACTGGCCATTTCAGCGATGGGCCTTTGACCTTGTTGGGCAGATTCATCCCAGCTCATCAGGTGGGCATAAGTTCCTTATCACTGCTACTGACTACTTCACAAAATGAGTAGAGGCTGTTCCACTTTCTATTGCCTCAGGCAAGACAGTGTCTTTTTTTATTTTAAACCATATCATCTGTCGATATGGAGTGCCATCTGAGATCATCACTGACAATGGAGGTCAGTTCAAAAACAAGGACCTTAAAGAACTCTGCCAAAGATTCAAGATAAAGCAACATTAGTCCTCCATTTACTTCCCACAAGGAAATGGTCAGGCAGAGGCTTCAAACAAAACCATTCTCAAGATTTTGCATAGAACAGTTCATAAGAATGGTAGAGACTAGCACCTACAGATAAATCTGACCATGTGGGCCTATAGAACGAGTATTCGTACTCCAACTGGGGCTACTCCTTTTTCCCTCACATACGGCGCTGAAGCAATGTTACCTTTAGAGGTTGAGATTCCATCACTTCGGGTCTCTCTCAAAGGTCTAGTTATAGATGAAGACTATCGCGCCATGAGATTGCAAGAATTAGAACTTCTTGATGAGAAGCGTAAAGCATCATTTGACCATATGAGGGTCTATCAAAAGCGGATGTCCAAAGCCTTCAACAAAAAGGTTCGCCCTAGAGAATTCCAAGTAGGAGATCTTGTCCCGCGAGAGAATCCAACCAATGTAATCGAGGAATGTATGGAAAAACAACCTATAATTGGCTTTGGACCCTACATCATGTAGTTTTTGGCACAGTGCCCACATTATCTAATGTAACAGGGAGCAGCTCAGCCTATCAATGTTTTGCACTCAAGAAGTTCTATCCTTGATGGCTCAGTTTTGTCCGGGGCATCCTTTGTATATAATTATGACCTCGGAAGTATTCCAAAAATTGATATATGATACCGAAAAAATTACAAAAAAAAATTGATATATTGCCAAAAAATCCAAAATTAAATATGATGTCAAAAATTTAAAAATTATAAAAATTTATTATATTGTTCAAAATCCAAAAATCAAATATGATATGAAAATACAAAAAAATGAAAATACAAAAATCTTAAAAAAATTAAAAATACAAATATATATATATATATATATATATATATAAATCTTAAAAATTCTCCCAAGTGGTGAAAACCTGGAAGCAGGCCCTACTTGAGGCCTTTGCATCCCTATTTCTTAGCATGCATCCTCGACACTTAGCCTTTCTCCATCATGCCTTGTCCTTATTACCTTGGTTTGGAAATGGTCTTTGTCTTTGTCTGAAAACACCGTGTTAAGCTTTGGTCTCTTGGATATGCTTGTCTTAGGATACTGCAAACGTAAGTTTTTCAACACTAACTCAACCTGTATTTTTCAACACAACCCCGGACATCGCGGTGTTTTCAACCATCTCTATCGCTTTGGTCTCTATCCAAATAGTCATGTGATCTTACCTACGGTATACATCTTCGATCAATATCTCTAACCTCATACATTTACACACCAAATCTTTTTAATTGCAACACTCTAATGCTTGAGGATATGCCATGATCTTTTCAGTGCTGGACCCATAGCTGATTTTCGCTGAGTGTCCTTGCCCAATAAGTCTCCCAGTGATGGCCAGCCAGGAGGACTTGGGGCATGGGGCATGTTTTATTTGCTTTCTGCTTATGGGTGTTGTCTTGAACCTCTTCAGTGTCTCTTGTTGTCTACTTGACACACTTAAGAGATTTATGGCATCATCCTTGAATGTTTTTGCACAACCATTCTCATGGTAATCCTGGCATTTATGTCTTGATGCGAGCATGGTTTTGCTACATTAAATTGGGTAAGCTAACATTGTAGTCATCTTGACCTTCATGTCTTTGATGCTCATGTTAGAATCTTTCCACATTTCAAGCTGATATAAATCACATTCATATCTTCATAGTCATGCTTAGACTAGTGACATTGTGTGATTTTGTCCGATGTTCAAAATAATGCACCAATGGATGAAAAATAAGTTCATTACATTCTAAATTTCCAATGATGAACACACAAAAACCTATGTTACCCCTATTGCAAGTATAATTTTGCATTTTCATGTAGCTTTCTGCATTATTTACTCCCCCTTTAGTAAGACTGAAATTTTAGGTCGGGACATGGGTTTGAGAGGGTTTCCTCTATCTTTCTTAGTGGATTTTCGCATCAACTGCGGATCAATGCCTTTTCATTTCCTTATCTTCTTTCATGATCTCAATCGAAATTCCCTATCTTAAACAGTTGATTGATTTTGATGCATCCTCTTTATTGAGGCAGATTCTCTTCCTTCTCTCCATTTCTTTCCATTTCTTCCAAACTTCTATATTCCATTTGATTTCACCCCACTTCTTTTCTTCTAATTCAACCTTAAGGCATAATTTTCTTGCTGATCTACCTGGGTTCTATGATTCTTATATTTTTCATCTTACATCAAGAACCTTATCTTTTGTTTGATTTGATCAAATTTTTCAATTTATTATTTCTCCTCTATCTCATTTCGATTTTGATCACGAGGGGGCAGTCCTATCAAACTTCAATCCTTGATTCAACTTTATCAATTTATCAATTGCTTCTCTTGGGGAAACCTTGCTTGAGATTCTTATCTCTCACTTTGGATGTGATCCCAAATCGACCTCATGTTCAAAGGCCTTTTGTTTATGTTTGTCCAAATGTGATCCCGAGTCAACCTCACATCTGAGTTGTTTTGTGATCCCAAATCGATCTCACATTGCAACTTCATTCTTTGACTGCATGTGATCCCGAGGTCGACCTCACATTAGTCAAAGAGGGGCAAATGTATGCAACCTAAAATGGTCACCTAGACTTTGGGCCCCATTTATTTAATTTGTCAACATCAATTTTTTGAATCAATGATTGTCGCATTTTCAAATCAAACTTCTTAATCAATTCATAACTATTTCAAATGTTTCAATTTTCCCTAAGGTTTGAATGCTTCATTAATTTTATTTAATCAAAAGAAATAAATCCTTTTAATAAATAAAATAATGTTATTTAATTGAAGTTAATATTACTTAAATAAAATGATGCTATTTAATTAAATCTATTTTTAATTAATAATTTTATTGTATTTTATTAATATTCATTTCTAAATTACATAATCTTATTTTATTTTATTAAAAGAGATATTATCATCTTAAATTAAATTAAATAAATGAAATATCCTCTCAAAAATATCCTGTGATGAAAAATGGAAACAAATCAGTTAAAAGGGAAATAAACTAAAAAAGAATTCCAATCAAGATTTGTTTCTATTTTTCTATTTATCCCACATTGCTTCTAAATTTGCCTTCAATTCCACTTTTGCCTATAAAATGAGCCCTCTCATTCTCATTTCAAATATTTGCGAATTTTTACATCAGACTTACGCTACAAATTTTCTTGAATTTTATCATTTGAGATTACACATTAGTTTGGTTTTATAAGCATCTTAGTTTTAGAGCATATAATTTAATATTACATTTTAGCTTAATCTTCATAGTAGATTAATTTGCAAAATAATTCGTTTATGGCATTGCATGTAGATCAATTTTCATCTCAATAAATTAGTTTTGTTTATTGCATTTTACAGTCATTTGGATTAGTTTTCAAGAACAAGATTCATGGAGATTGGCATTCTTGCTTCTCCTCTTTGAATCTCTCGTTCTGAGACTGTATTTGTAGGGGTAACTGGGTCAATCTGAGGGCCACAATATCAATCCCTACTCTTCTTGGATAGAGAGCTGTGAATTGATTTGCAAGGACTCATTATTGAGTATCCTTGCATGCAAGGATTCACAGAAGTATAACATATTTTCAGTTATACAACCTTAAATTCTTTGATGTGATCCATAGGATTTCCTCTCCCTTTTTATTTATTAAATTTAGGGACCTCAAAACCGAGAGGGAAAGGTACCATTGAGATGTTTCTATCGAATGGGTATGGAAACAAGTTTTTTTGTGTATGAGGCTTCTTTTTTTTTCCCATTTGAATGTCCTACATTTGTTGCATTAGCACCTTGATTTGTGATGCCATATCGTCTTGTGAGTTTGGTGGAGGAGTATACATTGCATATTGTGAGATGGTGGATGAATTGTAAGTGGGATTTTGATATGATGGGGAACAGTATGGTGTGTAGGGTGGTGCTTGATATTGTGAAGGTGATGGTAGTAGAGGTGTATATGCTCCTAACATATTTTGATTGATGATATTTTGTTGAGGATTATAGTATAAACCTTGTTGTTGTTGTTGTGTGATCACTTGTTGTTGGGTATACTGTTGCACTAGTAAAGCTTGATATTGTGATTTTTCTTGTTGTGCGACCAAGGGCTATTGTTGGACTTGTTGTTGATGTTGTTGTTGTTTCATGATTAAGTCTTGTTGTTGTTGTTGTTGTTGTGTTATTAGGGCTTTGTTGTTGTTGTTGTTGGTAATCTTGTTACACTTGCAACACTTGTTGTTGGGCTTGTTGTTGTTGCAATGCATGAGCTTGAGCTTGTTGCTCTTGCAATGCTTTTTGGTAAGCCTATTGTGCTTGTTGTAAGGCTAAAGCATGAGCTTGTTACGCTTGCAATGTGGAAGTGTTTTGATGTTGGGATGGAATTTGGGTGATCATGGGTTGTGGGTTGATTTGAGGTGGTTTCGGGTTGTTTTAGTTTAACATTCCTTGTAAGATGATTGATTGGGATGGAGGAATGTAACATAGGGGGGCTATTTGATTTTGCATGTTTTGGGGGACCCATGAAAAATATGATGATGGTGTCATTTGGTATTGTGATGTTAATGGAACATTCTATCCTTGGATCAATAGATTATAAGGGTTCCCTTGATTGATGTGTTGATAGTTCCCTTCTTGTGTTTGATGTGAGACCAAGGTATTACCTTGGTTGATGGGGTTTGTGATCATTTTTATTTTATTTTTGAATTGATGATAGATGGAGCTGATGTGTTTTGAGGATTGAATTGAGTAGATTAGGTGACCACTTGTTTCGATGTGTCAATGGGATTATTGGAGACACTTGTCAAGGGTTGACCTTGTGTGAGAGTGTTAACTTTCCCTTGTTGTCCCACTTGAGGCACATGGTCCACATTACCTCACGTAATGTTTGGCACATTTTGGGTACTTGTGGTGATAAATGAAGATGGTTGTGCTCAAAATTTTGAGGTCGCCATGGTATCACAAATTGTAAGTGGTTTGTATGGATGTAGAGGGTGTTCTAGAATGGTGGTGGAAGATTGAGGTGGGGCACCAAATGTTGTAGTCTAAGTGGTTTTTTGGGGAAGGTTAGTGTTTTGAGTACCCAAAAGTGTGTTTCTTTCCAAAGGGAGAGTGTGACCAAACTCGGTGGAAATCCTTGTTGCAATAATAGGAATTAATCTTTGACTTGGGACCAAGTATGGAGTTGGTTGATTCGTAGATTGGGGTAATCCTTGTGTCAAGTTTTGTGTGAGAAAATTTGGAGCCACATTTTCTAAGGTTTGATGAGTATGTTTGTACTCAATGAGTTCTTCCTTAGTGAGGCCAAGTGGGTTGTTTGTGACATCCTCTACCTCATATGGTCCCAATGGATTTTAAGATTGTTGTGAAGGGGTAAAATGGATCCTTGGATCAAATTATTGTGGGTTTGGATCACTTGTGGTGGATATAGTTTTGGCTTGTTCCATGATCATCTTGTGTTGTGATATTGTTGTAATTGTAAATTGTGGGTCACCTATAGGAGAGTTATGTTGAGATTTATAATGTTGAAACTCTCTGGTTGACTTAATGTGGGGTGTTCATTTGATCTAATCTTTTCTTAAATGGGATTGTTTCATTACCACATCAAGCAAGTATTACTTAATGTTCAAAATAAATGTCTATGTCAAAGCAACCTTCATTTCACAAAGTCCATTATGTTAAAATCATGTAGCTAAGGCAATAGTCCCCTATATTAACCTTGAAAAGTGTGGATTTAGATATAAGCCTAAATATTTAGAAGTCTCTAAGGATAAATCCTTAGGAAAAGCATCAATATTAGAAATTTTTAAAAGGTTTCCTTACTTAATACATGTTAGTGTAGGTTTTTATTTTCCTTATGTTAGGGGTATTTATTTTTTCCTACACATATTATTTAAGCTTGCTTAGGTTTATTAGATGTGGTCATATGAGGACACGTGGAAAAATACAATAGCTACATGTGTCACTCTCTCCCCACACATTGGTAGTTGAGTTACACATCCTCTTTTGGCTTGTTGTGCCACCTCTCAAAAATAATA
Source organism: Sequoia sempervirens (assembly GCA_007258455.2). Lineage (NCBI taxonomy): Eukaryota > Viridiplantae > Streptophyta > Pinopsida > Cupressales > Cupressaceae > Sequoia > Sequoia sempervirens. The sequence continues at coordinate 118,061,763 of VDFB02049217.1, read as the reverse complement.
TTCCATTTTTACCTAAGTAGTTTATGGGGTAGTTGGGTTTCTCACCCTCTTCTAGCTTTATGTGCTACCACTCTCCTATCTTCACTTGAGGAGGTTATACCACATGTCTTGTCATTTACCAAGTAGGTGATAACCTCCCACTTTTATGGGTAGTAAGAGTTAATGCACCTCTTGGATGTATTTTCCCTTATTCTTCTATATATTGAGCACTCTCATCTCACCTTCACCAACTTCATTAGTTCAGCTAGTTCAGCTAGTTTGGTGATTGTTTGGTGAGAGTCACGAGAGTATTCTCAAAATTCTCTTGATTTGTCTCTATTGTTCTCTCATTTTAGATTTCTTTTCATTCTACTATTTTGATCTTCGATCATTTTTTGAGTTTAGTTGCATGTGATCTACAACCAACATCAGATCCTGGCTTGATTCTTGCTTCTTGCAGAGTCTAAACATGGCATCAAAGCGGGTTTGTCTGGTATAGCTCATTATTTTTCTAAAATTATTTTGAGAGATTTAAGACTAATATATTATTGAATTTTTCCTCAAAAACCAAGTATTCTCTTCTCCTATATCCTCGAATGACCTGGAGAATCATAACAGTTTAAAGGAAAAATAAACATCTATTTAATCTGGTTTATACATGTATATGTTCCTGTGAGATCTGGGTGATTGTAGTTTTTTGGTAATATTGGAGGCTTTTTCAGCATTTCCAAAGTGTCTAGAAGGTTTTAAAAAGTCAACATTGACTTTTATTTCAACAAAATCAGAGATTGGAGGATATAATAAAGAAAATCAGAGTTAAAAACTTGAATTTTTACTAGAGCCGTTTTCATTTTGGGTTCAGAAATTTGGCTTACACTCGTTTTCAAGAAAAAAAATTTCTAGGTTTTATTCGTAAGGTCGAAAAACCATCTGGGTAGTCATTACATTTTGCAAAAAGTTGATAATTTTTGTAGAAATCAAGTTAAAACATAGGCATGAGTCGTTTATGATAGGCATATTTTGCACTGTTCTTCAAAGTTACATAGCTTTTGCCTTGGGTGTCAGATTTTTGCAAAGAAGTACTTGTTGGAAAGCTAGAAATAACCACTTTCCATCCATGAAGGTTTGAGTAAAATTTTCTACGTTTTTCAATCAGATATTGTAGGTTAAATCTGCTGCATTTTTTTTAATCTTCAATATGTCATATCTTTCAATTCTATAATCCATTTTTTCAAAAACAAAAAAGTGTTGGAAAGATATTGAAGAGTAAAATACAACTGCAAGGTTATTTTCTAAACTTTATTTCAAAATTAATTTGTATCAAATATTGTAATTTTGGCTATTAAGAGCCTTATATGCCTTGTAATCTAGAAAATCCTTGTTAAAGAACTAATCATAAAGTGCCAACATTGTAATATCGGGGGGGTGGGGTGGGGGGGTAATTTTTGATACTAGTGAAAAGGGAGGTTCATTGTGTTGAATATTGTTTGCACATATTCTCTTTTTCACACATGCTTTACTGCATCATGGTTAAAAACATTTTAATGGGGTTAATTATAATCATGAACTAAGATAGAGTTCCACTATTGGGGTTTAATCATGGATATTAGTAATCAATTTCACAAATATGTTGTAAGGATAAATTCATAGAACTATTTTTCTTGGAATAAAGGGATAAAGAATCAATGCCTTGAGTAGGATCTACTACCCTATCTCCTAGGACTTGTTCTTGAACCAATTTCCTATGAACAAAAGAATGCATATTTTAACAATAATGACATGGTCTATGGACTAATATGTCTCACTATTTTGAAGATACTCTACATCACATAGAGCACACTGACTTCCCTTTGACTACATGGAAAATCATCTAGCAGTTGTATGGAGACATTGAATCTTCATCTGAAAGTGATGCTTCCTTGGATGACCAAGCACCTACCGAGATTTATGATTCCTCTTCTCAAGTGGAAATATCTTCATTGGATGATCAATTTATATGGTTGACATAAATTGATACCCCATCTATATTTGAGTACACTTTACATCCTCTTTCATCTGTTGCTACTTCAAAGTTCAGAGTTGCTTCATCAAGAGCTTCTAGTGATTCCTTGCAACAGGACATACATAGTCTTTCAATTTTAGCATTAAGTGGTGATCTCTTGACAGGTATTTCAGACTTGTTTATGGAGACACATATTGCAGATTTGGGAGACACTATTGATGATATTCATCTTCTCTACGATGAAGTAAAATTTTCTTTAGATGTTGTGAGGGATCACTTTGACCCTCCTCTTCATTCTCTACATGATCATTCCTTATAGTTTGATATGAGTGTGGATACTTCGGTTAAGCATTTGGAGGAGACTTCTTTAGAGGAGATATTTGAGTCTTTGGCTTATGCTCTACATCAGTCTCTAGGAGATTTTTATTTGTCATCTTTAGTAGTGTGGCCTAGAATGCCTGATTTGATTGTGGCAACTTTCAGCATCGACATGGGGATACTTGAGCTGACTTTAGATACTTCATTCATTTTGTAATTTCTTCCTAGATATTCCTTTTAGGACTTGGGAGAAAGTGTGCATACACCTTTGGTTGTGTTTCTTCCTAAAGGGAGGAATGTTGTTTGATGATCGTGGACCATCTTCTACACCTAGTTTTCAAGCATCTACCATTGGATCTCTTTGGGGGGATTCTTTGTCCTTTTACTTCATTTCTCTCTCTATTATGGGGGGCATACTTCCTTTTGTGGGATGGAGCTTCTTCTTCTTTGGGGGAAATTTTATATGTACATGGTTACCTAACATGGCCTCATTTGTCGGGACCCATCTTTTCACCCACCTAAGCTATGCTTAAGGGGGGGTGTTAGTGTAGGTTTTAATTTTACTTATGTTAGGGGTATTTATTTTATCCTACACATATTATTTAAGCTTGCTTAGGTTTATTAGATGTGTTCATATGAGGACACATGGAAAAATACAATAGCTACATGTGTCACTCTTTCCCCACACATGGGTAGTTGAGTTACACATCCTCTTTTGGCTTTTTGTGCCACCTCTCATAACGAATATTCCATTTTTACCTGAGTAGTTTATGGGGTAGTTGGGTTTCTCACCCTCTTCTGGCTTTATGTGCCACCTCTCTCTTGTCTTCACTTGAGGAGGTTATGCCACATGTCTTGTCATTTACCAAGTAGGTGATAACCTCCCACCTTTTATGGGTAGTAGGAGTTAATGCACCTCTTGGATGCATTTTCCCTTATTCTTCTATATATTGAGCACTCTCCTTTCACCTTCACCAGCTCCACTAGTTTAGCTAGTTCAACTAGTTCAACTAGTTCGGCTAGTTTGGTGATTGTTTGTTGAGTCATGAGAGTATTCTCAAAATTCTCTTGCTTTATCTCTAGTGTTCTCTCATTTCAAATTTCTCTTCATTCCACTATTTTGATCTTTGATCATCTATTGAGTGAAGTTGTATGTGATCTACATCTGACATCATATCCTGGCTCCGTTTTCGCTTCTCATAGAATCTAACAATCCAAAGGGTTTGAAGTTTGAAAAGCTTTTTGATGTTTGTTTTAAGATGTTTTGGAAATAAACAATGTGTCAAAATTGACTCACAAGTAATGATGTTCCTAGCTCAAGTGGGTACATTTTTCTTGGTGGGATTGCCTCATGCCCTTCATAGTAAAAGAGATGATTTTACATACAATTAAGGAAAGAGTGTAGAGGTATGTTAAAAATGAAGTCTTAACCTCTACACTTTAACCAAAATCAGACATGGCAAGTAACTTCTTGGAATCTAAGTTCTAATGTACCACTTTGAAAAACTCGTTGGAAGGACAAAGTTGGCCACTACTTAAACAAGGTTATTAATGAAAACAAACCAAGAACACCATCACACATATTCATCTGCTTGGTTGCTTAAGGAATGGTATTAGGCTTAGTATGTTATGGATGCCCCATATTGATGGTAATTTCTCACGATTTCACATCCTTTATTGAAATACTTCTAGTAAACGTGCTTGTGAGAACTTGCCTATGAGTTTTCTATTGCGACATGTATCTCATAGTAAGTCATCTCTTAAGGGTGATACAAAGCATGAAATTATACTTGAGTATTTATCTTCACCCAAGATCACACGAAGTGCAAGGGGAGTGGATATGTACTACAAGTGCACCAAATCAAAGAACGTGTACTTGAGTGTTTCTCTTCACCCAAGATTGTACAAAGCATAAGGGGAGTGGATACACACTACAAGTGCACACAAGCAAAGCAAGCACTCATCATTTTAACCCCTTAAAGCTAAATTACTTCATTTTAAGCACCAAATGGAAGTGTTTGATTTTTTTTATTCAATTTTAAGCTAATATCACAAAATGAAGATGTAGGGGTCCAATTTTAACTAGCTTTGAAAGTAAATTTTAAACCCAATGGAAGTTTAGTTGGTCCTAAAACATAAAGAAAAAAAACCTATGATGGGTTATAATTGTCTCATAAGTGTAAAATCACTTTTTACAATGTATGGACAAATGATAGTATGCTTCTTCACTTCAAATGTTTTCAAATATGCAAAACTAGTTAGCCTAAAAAAAATAGATGTTAGTAACATGTTAGAGAGCACATGAAATTAAAAATTTAAAGCACATGTCAAAATTAGCTCTCTGTTTTGTTTACTAATAAAAAGTATCATTGAAATAAATTGCATCACTAAATTTATCAAACACGTCACCATATCATAAGTGTGTCACTCTAGTAAAAATCACGTGTGTTTCTCTACAATAAAATAGTGACATCAATTGTGTCGCTATAATGCACACATCGCTATAATGAAAATCATGATGTTAATAAAAACACAATAGTGTCGCTATAATAAATATGCATTGATGAAATTAAAATATGTGTCGTTGAATTAATTATGTGTCTCTAAATTTAAACCAAAGTGAATCATTGCATAGTGACACATATCAAGTGTGTCATTGTATCTACAAAACCAAGAACACAAGAATCTAAAGAGAAATTCATCAGATTAAATTAGTAAAGCCCTCCCGCTAGTGCCAAAGTGTGACCATTGTCATAGTGTGAACAAAATATGATAGTTCCAAATGAATTTAAACCCTATTTAATCCCCTAAGCAATGATCCCAATAAGATATTCAAAATTTCAAAGAACAAGAACCCATTAAACTAACATGAAATCAACATGAAAACGTAAGGGAAATCTATTCTAAGACATCAAATCTGATCTTATTGGGGGAGTAGTATTGTATTGATGTGGAATAGTGACCTTTTCCCAATCCCTTGAATAATATGAGCTTGTTTCAATCAATTTTATTGAAGAAAACTAACAAAACCAATGAGATATTTATGAAACATGATAAATGTCTAGTTTAGCATGATAAAGGTGAGTTCTAAATGCTAAAATGCTTGATAAAATGGGTGGAATTTGTGCTATATGCAAACAAAATTCAAAGATGTAATCCATGGATGCATGTGAATTTGAATTTCAACAGCATAACTTTGCTATCAAAAGATGGATCCATTTCTCTCCAAATGGTGATGTATTTATAGGAAAGCATATGAAAAATCATGCCTAGATCAGATTGATTTGATCTATGAATGGTAAATAATGCATGAAGGATGAAACATGGATCAAGGATTCTCATCAATGGATGAGAATCAAAGATCACATGGGTCAAGGAAAGATCGAGGGATAAGAATGATTCAAACACACTTTGTAACAACTTTGAAAGTTTGTTATAAATTTTATTTGAAATAAATCATTCCTTTATGGAGAAAAATAGGATCTAATATTCCTTTGGAATATTCCCTATCCAAGTGGTTTGGAGGGGAAATTAGCAATTTAGTAATTAAAACTAAATTTGAATGTGCAAGCTGGAGAATAATATGATATCCACTAAATAATTTATTTATTTAATGAAAAATGAGTTCAAAATGACATTTAATTAAATAATAAAGATTATTTAATGAAATGAGAGGAAACAAGGTTTAAATTAAGTAATTTGATTTATTCAAATAAATAGGGTGAAATGTTAGTGTGAGGGGGGGTGAATTAACCCAATTAGGTCAATTATATTAATAGGTAAAGATGAGGCATTTGATTAAATAATTGGGTTAATTTAATCAAACAAGGAAAAATAATATGGTTTTCATGATGAAATGATGTTAATATATAATAATCAAGTGTGTAATACCATTCAAGACATTTTTAAGTGTCTACATGTATTTTATTGAAGCTTTATTTTTCTATTATTAGCTATTCATGAAATTAAATTGATATAATTTTCATTCTATTATCAATTTTATATAATTCTATAGCAATTGCACATCTTTTTGTGTTAATTCAAAATATTTTGGTGAAGTTTTTATCCTATCTGATTTACATCTATTTTCAATTTGCTAGAAACAAAGATTTTAAAACTTTCCAAATTTCTTGTTTATGTTCATTACTATTATCTGATGTATTTAGTAGAGAAAATGATATAATTACATGTGGAAATATATTATAAATCATTTGGCTTCAGTTGCACATTGCCCGATTTCCATTTGGTGCATGTTGGTGTTTACTTTAGATTACTTGATTTGTCTGACATTAATTTTGATAAAAATTAAGATTTCCATATTCAAGATAGTTGGTTATGTGGGATATTATAAGATTAATAATATTTGAGTTTTATTTTAATTTGGGACATTACACTGTGTCTAATTTCTCTTGCCTTCCTAGTCGTGGCTTAACTAAACATTATCATTTCATCAACAAATTACAAATGAGTGATGTTCCACTTCATCAATGAAACTTTAGACCTTTTAGATTCTCATTACCACCTCAACCTTAAGAGCTTGACTCAATATTTTAACAACAATAAGAAACATAAAGGAGGAAAGAGGATTTCCTTACTTAAGGTCCCACTTAGCTTGAAAAAAATTGGTAAAGGATTCATTGATTAAAAGAAAGGAGGAGGAATTAGAGATGCAATTATATATAGACCCAATTACACACTTACAAAACCTAAAAATTCTTATAACATGGACAATAAACTACAATGAGAACCTATCATGATCCTTATTAATGTCCTAATTTAGGATGATGTCATTTTTCATCAGTGATAACTTTAAGAAACCCCCTCAAAAAAAGATGTAAAATCTTAGCGAATCTATCACCTTTTTAGGAAAAATAATTAATTTCTATTTGTGAATCTTTCATTTTTTGAAAAAAATATTAATTTTATTGGCGTTATTTTACATCACTAAAATTTTGCAGAAAATTTTGGAAAATATTGAAAAATAATAGGAAAATGTATTAATTGATAGCAAATCCATCCAATCTAAAAAAATAATTCTTATGGAAAAGTAGGGGCCAAAGGGTGGAAATTATCAATGGATTTAAGGGGTAGACTATAATATTTACTTGCCAGCATTGATTTAAAATATAATCCAACAACCCTCAATGTATTCTACAAGGTAAAATGAACTCTCAATCTGTAATGCTCATGGGGCCCAAAATTTCTTTTGGATTGCTTTTTTTTAAATAGGGGTAAATTCTTTTAACTTAGAGCTATGAATTGATGAGGTCACAAATGGGAGACCTCATCCCTAATATAAATTATCAACAATTACGCCCTAATGGGGTTTGAACCTTGAGGGAAAGAATAACAACACAACAACTCAACCATCACACCATGCCACTATTAGAAAAATTGTTTTGGATTTTTGATATAATGATCCTCATTGTATTTTGTGAGGTAAAATATACCCGCAATCTGTGATTCTCATAGAGCCCAAAATTGCAGTCTCCATGAGAATTACACATCATAGGTATATTTTACCTCATGAAATATAAGGGCCATTATATTATATTGTAAATAAATGGTGGAAACAAAATATTAGAAATATGTCCCTAAAGCAACTAATAATTATGATATACTATTGGTGAAATAATATAGATTTCTACTATAATTTATAAAATTTAGGAGAATTTAATCTAATCATGTATCAAATATTATGGTGAACATTTTAGTTAATTTTTTTAATAAAATAAATTCTTTGGCAATTTAAATAATACTATGATAAACTTGTGTAAAAAAGTGGGAATTCAAGTCACATTATAGCTCAAACTATCAACCAATTTTGGATTCCTAAATTTCAACTATTAGTCAATTGACGAATATCAACCACTAAAAAATCATTGTTTTCATCTTATGTCTAATTTAATTTATAGTCTCATTAGCAACAATAATTCCATCCAAGATCTTCCTCACCTTTAAGAACCTACTTTTCTCTTCAAAGATGATATCACCTAGATACTTCTTAAAATGCATATTCATGACTTTGGTGATAATTCTATAAATTTTATTATAGAGGATTATCAATCTAAATTCATAAAAAAAATGAGTCTTATTATTTGAAATCAAAGCCACAAAGGTGAAATTACATCCTTTCAACATCAAATTTCTTGATCTAAACCGAAAATCCTCCCTCACAATATATTAGAAATTATGAAAGATTGTTTCTTGTAAGCTATTTGGACCTGAAACCTTCCTAGATCCAAAAGAGATTTTTTTTAGTTTCCTCTAGGGAGAAGGCTCACATTAATAATTCATCTCTTATTTGGTAACAATTACAAGAATATTATTTAAAAAAATAACTTGACTTCACCATCAACCAAAGAGGAGGGAGAAAGCATTTATTTAAAAAAGTCTAGGTCCATCCTTTTGATAACCTCCATGTTACCATCATTGAAACATAAGGGATTTGAATGTTAGTGATCTTTTTCCATTGTCTCCCCATATTGTTAGAGAGATGAAATAATGTTATCTTTGAGATTTCAAATTAGTAAATTTAAGTATTTGTATATATATATGCGGTAGTTGGGTTGGTAGTTTATGTACAAATATATTATTTTTACTATTTATCAAATATTTTTTAGAGTTTATCCTTAGGTATTTTTTTATTGGATTGGATTTTTATGTAATTTTTGAATGAATTTATGTTGTTGTTTTACATTGTTTCATAACTGTATGCATAAGTTAAGAAATTATTTTTGACAAAACAACATACTACTAAAAGAGATTAATCAAAAGATTGTTTCCCTTTACAATACACACAACTTGACTAAGAATAAGGAAAATATTATTAACCCTCTAATCTAGATGTAAAATATTATAGATGAGATAGGGTAGGAATATTATGCATTTGTAATGATTATCTTCAAATTTTATTTTATTCCAAAAGACCTACAATACTAAAATAGTTAAAATATTAGGAATAGATCAACCTATAGTTTATTATCTTTGAAAAATTACATCTAATTCTATCTTCAAGTTCATATTTGACTTTTATATTCATGTATGTGGTTTCATGTAAATGAGAAATATTATCTTTTAAAAAGAATAGTAAAAAAAATATTTTAGTTACAATATCATTTATTAATCAAAATATTGACTAAAATATTTAATAATAAATTTATTACAATTGAATATATCATATGAATATGTTCTACCATTATATTTCAAATAAAGACAATAATGTATCCCTCGGAATATTTTACTTTTAAAACATATACTTCATACCTTTGTCTTTAAGACATATCCATATACATATTTTTTATAAAAAACAGACATTAATTCATTTTATATGAAGAATAGCCTTCATCATTGTTATGTGTCCGTCTGCACACAAAAGATTGAGCAAACATTTATTCAACCCATAAAAAAAGTGATCTTTAAAAAAATCACATAGCCTCACACTTTCACCCCATATAAAAACGAATTGATTCTCAACCAAATCTAAAATATAGTTTCAGTTAGATTATTTTGCTATAATTTCATTGATTGAAAAAGTTATGATAAGTTTCAAAAATTATCTTAGTGTGAGTCAATGTTGATGGCAATTTTTGGGCTTGAAAGATTATAAATAGAACGTGAAATCATTGTATTTGACAATTAGACATTTATGAAGATGAGAAGTTGAACAAATAATTAGTAAACTAAGTGACAGTGAGATGAATAAATATAAATGACTCATAAATATTTGAACTTTGAAACATTTTATTTTATCAATAAAATAAAAAAGTTTATGATTATTTTATAGTAAAGATATTTATAATGATGAATTATTTATAGATGTATTTGTTTAAGTGTTCTTGATTAAGAAAAATATTGTGGGAAAGATATTTTTATGGTAGTTCTTAGTAATTTCAATCATTACTTTATATTTGTAAGTGCTCCTTATTAAGGAATCTATCAATGTAAATATTTGTAAAATTAAAATATTTTAATTAATGTTGGTTTTTTTTAGGGATAAACACTTTTGATCTGGAGCTATGAATTGGTGACATCACAAATGAGGGACTTTATCCCCAATTTAAATATTCAACAATTACACCCCCAATGGGTTTGAACCTTGATGGCAAGAACAACACCACAACAACTTCCATCATACCATGCCACTATTTGAATATTTCAATTAATGTTTATTATAACTTGGGGCAAAATCAGTTGGTTTACTACATTTAGATTATATAAAAAAAATTGTTAATTACATGTAGAATTTTTTATTAGTAGTAAACCTTTTTTTTATTCATGATTGAAAATTTATTCATTTTTGTTTCCTTAAAACAATAATACTATATTCATTTTAAATGTACAACAATTGCAATGATATAAGAGAATGGCAACATAAAGTGGCAACTTAAATAACCTATTTGATGACAAAGATTTAACTTGGGAAAGGGAAAATATTTCATCCCTAAACATTAGCATCTCAAAATTTAAAAATAAAATGTATATTAATACTTTCATTCTCTTGTTATATTTATAAATTCTCTTACATCAAAAAATTTAAATTTTTTACAAATTCATTCATACCTTTTTAAAAATTGTCTCAATATGTAGCCTATGTTTAAGGTTTAATAAATGCAATTTGGTCTCAAAATTGTTGCAATGGTTTTTTCGTTGCACCAAAAGACCGGCCTATTAACGTTTGATACAAACACCATATTTTCACAAGATCCACGTGAAGTGGTTAAGCCATGTCACAAATCTAGAGGGAGATGTTGAATAACCAAGGGGATAAAGGTTCCAACCTTCCAACAATTCCCCCAATGTGATCATGGGATTCAAACCCATGACCTTTCCCTGAGACCATTTGTTGTAATAAATTTGTCATTGCATCAAAATATTGACCTATTAATGCCTAATACAAATGCTATATTTATACAAGATCCATGGGAGGCTATTAAACCATGTCACAAATCTAAAAGGTGGCACTGAACAACCAAGGGAACAAAGGAACCAACCTTCCAAAAATCTTGCCCACCTCCCCACCCCCTAACCCCCCACCACCCTCTTAGTGGATTGCCCTCTTAATGGATTGCGTTCCCTTCAAAAAGAATGTACAAAAAGAAAACCAATTGTTTGATATTTTATGATAATTTTTTTTTATTTATTTGACATCTTTTATCAGAGGAAATTATCTTTAATGAATTTATGTTAGTATATATTTATAATATAATAAAAATTAAGATAGTCCTAAATTTATCAATAATATTATATAGTTTTTATGCATCTTATGTTTCATGTCATAATTGTGTTTTGCATGTTAGTATTGAATAAATAGTACATAGTACAAATGTGAGACTTTTAGAATAAAACATTTCATCACTTCTTATTTTAAAAAATGTATTACTATCAAAATATAATCTATCTTGAAACTTATGGTCCATACTCAACCATGAGATTATTTCTTCATTTTAGTTTTTCTTTTAACAGTTTAATATTAAAATTTAATCATACTCTATAAAAAAATTAGAATATAAACTTAAAAAGAAATTTAAAATCTAATTTTCATACAATCTAATTTTGTCAATATTGATTGCTAAAGACTCACATTCATAGATATATTGAGGGTAGATTATTGTACATGACCTACCTTCACATATCAAAAATATGTACACACAAAAGATAGTTCATATGTTACTTTATAAAAGCAAGAAGATGATCACTTACAAAAGATATATTACAATCTAATTTTCATACAATCTAATTTTGTCAATATTGATTGCTAAAGACACACATTCATAGATATATTGAGGGTAGATTATTGTACATGACCTACCTTCACATATCACATATCAAAAATATCTACACACAAAAGATAGTTCATATGTTACTTTATAAAAGCAAGAAGATGATCACTTACAAGCACAGTCAATTTTAAAGAATTGAATAATCCAATAAAACTAATAATAAAATTATATATAAAATTTTATTTTAGAAGGATTTTTTTTTTTTTTGTCTATTTAACACAGCTATTACTCTAAAAAATTAATGTTCTTTTGAATCAATGATCTATAGAAAAAAAATGAATTATTTTCAATTATAGTGCAAGTGTACTTGATAAAATTTAATGAATAATATGAGTTAGTTGTGTCTAAAAGATGCAAAATTGTAAAAAAAATAATATTTCCACATGATTAAATTGTTTATGAAATAGGCCTTAATCTATTTTTAAAATCACATTATTTGACATTGTTCCTAAACTTTCCTTTATTCTACATTTAATAAGTCAAGATAATTTATAAATATTAAAAACTTAATTTTCTTTATTTATCCAAATTCATTCCCCAATCTTTATTTTTTTACATATCTATAGTAGAAGAGATTTTCTTTGTGTCATGCTTTTGTACATGATACAAAATTTTATTTTTTATTAAATAGGACACTCTTAAAGTTTCTACATATGTTTAATCTATTTTCAATTTGAATATTTATTATATAAATATAAACAAAGAACATAAATCTTATTTGGGTATTATAATAAGAGAAAATATAGCTTAATAAGGTAATGGAGTATGAGATATTATCATGTCGTAAATAGTAGTTTTTTTTTATTGAGCAAAGTAATAGCACAAAGAATAGCTGACTGATTGTATTTTTTTCTCCTTAAATAGTAGGTTTATTCTTTATGAAACACAAATTTCTCTCATTTTTTGATGAATAGAAGATGAGTAAATATTCTATATTAAATGAATGATAAATTTAGTCATTTAATTATGTATTTAAATAGTTATATATTGTTACTAGACTATGTTACCATTCTTACTACTCAATGTGTATGTATAGAGAAGGTTGTAATGGACTCAAACTAATATAATACAAATATAAAAACACAAGAGTCAAAGAATTGATTTTATAATATTTCTTTGTAAAAGCATGCAAATCTTGAACTTTTGTGTGTTAATAATACTCAATATATATGTATATCTATTAATATAATTGAAGGCATTCTATGATTCATACAAGCCCATTTTAAAAGAGTTTATGATGCTTCTATATTAATAGTTCTATTTGATATGCCTGATAAGGGGCTAGCACATTAGGCAACCAAGTGGTGACACATAAGTAGTCGAGTTGGGGGGTTGGCAGAGGATCGATCATCAATGTTAGTTTCATTATTATGAACAAGGTTTCCCCTATAATTTACCTCCCTCACTCGGCATGTATAAGTTGTCTTTGTTTCACTCTCTAAGACATACACAAACTTTACGGACTTTACCCAGATCTTGATAGGATCCCTAATCCCCAACCAAAATATTTATTAATTTATTTTTTTTAAATCTATTTAATAAAATCTAATATTATAATGATATATACAATATATAAAAGTTGCCTTTCCCTCCTCCAATACTATTTTAGAACTTCTATTAATCAACTAATAACTATATAACTACACCTATCTTTTTGTTAGAAAACTCATTAATGCATGTAACAAAGTCCACAGTAATGATCTTAAAGAATCTAGTCATGTGGGCATTATGTTAGATTGTAATAGTAGGTCCCACATAACCATTCCATCCGTGAATCCTGGCCATAGTCAGGGGAAGTCGGTCTTGCTAGAAAGTTTGAACGTTCCATATTAAATTTTATTTTGTAAGTATTGTATTTCATTTTATATGTTGGGGAGGATAAACACAATTAAAATATTACATTTATTAGTATTGAATATTTTTGGTATATAAATTGTTAGTATTTATTTTATGTTAATTTATTTTTCAGTGTCTAATCAGTATGACATTATTTATTTTATACAATTAATTTTTTCTATTTTAATCTTTTATTTGTAATTTAGGTTGGGATTTATGAATTATTTAGAAATAAATGGATTATCTTTTGGAAGTCGTTTTCAAAGGAAATTACGTCTATAGTTACCTTCTAAACCATGGAATCGATGGGATATCAATGCAAGAGTAGAAATATATAAAATAGTCTTATATTTATATAATATAGTAATAAAGTATAATAGAAACTAGACAATTCTCCCAACCTCAAAAACTACAACACAAAAAACCATATCCATAATCCTTTCAAACGAAACTAGGAAATAGTTGAACAAGAACAATCAAACCAATATACATAGAAAAGAGAAAAATCCATCGAGGGACAAGGAAATACACAAGCCTTAGCCCACCACCCAAATTTTTAACACTACAATTTAAATCATTACAAGTGGCACAAGAAGAACCCTCGCCTAGAGGAGAGACTACAACCTCCTCCACATACTTGTCTAGAGAATGTAGGAATAACCTTCACCAAAATAGATACATTTTCACTCTTAGTGATAGCTTCCTCAAACCTTTATAGGGCAATCTACCTTCATTTCATCACATGAAAATGGTCTAAAACATTATTGAGATACAATTTAGCCTAGTGAATTACATATTCCATATCATCATCAAGGAGGAAGGAGCCAGTGGCATTTGACAATAAAGAGGCTTAATTAAATAATGTATTCTCATCAAAAAAGATCATCTACCCATGTATATGAATTGGATCAAAAAAATGGTCATGGAAAATTGAATACTCACGCAGCCTGAGCCCAATCTAGATCCTTTACCAACTCCCAAATATGAACCACCTAGTGCCATAGATCAATATTTTTGATTTTCCACCCCAAACATGCCATAAAGTCTGCAATCATCTCTTCACTATAGTACTATCACCCCCTCCTTAATCCCACTTTATTTTTCAAAGAGGCATTCTTGGCCACCTCAACATGATTTTAGGACCTCCCATGGTAAGCCCTAAAACCAAACACCATCTAGTAACTAGAGAACCTACCTTCTAGAGATCAAACTCAAAGAAATGAATAAAAAACTTGTCTTGAATTACAGTATTATTGTCAAAATATAATAATCATTAATGTATCTACCTCAAATGAGATTTTTATCTCATCTAACACACATAGGATCTAACAAGATCATAACATACAATGCCCCTTCCCTACCCCTTATTGGGTCATAACACACTAGCACCATTGTAAGGAGTAGAAACATACTAGGTAGAAAGAATTCACTCCAAATTTTATAAGCCGTCAACTCGTTCACTTTGATAGATCAAATCCAATATTAGTATCCTAGTCAACCACAATGTTGCTAGACCTACCAATGTGATTGAATGTGATCTTATCAAAGGAACTAGTGATCACCCTAGCCTTAGAAATGAAAGAGTCTAAAATCTAATTACTATAGTATCCTCCTTTCAAAATATCAATTACAATCCTAGAGTCCCCTTCCACATATAGGAACTCTCACCCCTTCTCCTTTGTAATACTCAACCTCTACAAAAAATATCTAGAGCTTTGGCCATGTTATCAAAATCCACCCCAAAATTATATGCCAAGATGCTAAGAGGTTTCTTATGATAATATATAAAAATACAACCCCCTCCAATAGCACTAGGATTTCCTTTAGTCGCAATATCAAAACTAGTTATTATTTATCCCTTATCAAGGAAACTCCATCTTATTAATGGAACCAAGCCACTACATTATCCCTTTCCTCCAACCTAAGAGTCCAATCCATCTCAAGATAGTAATCCCCCAATTCCTTCATAAAATATTCAAATGAATCTTGAAGTCTCTCAATAAAATCATCATATCTTGTAAGATTCATCCATTTATTTTTATCTAAATATGTGATACAATCAAGGCTAAAAAAATTCCCAAATGTACAAAATACCCTACTCAAAACCATAACTTTTAATCCCAATGCTAGATTTCTAATATTGTTCATGGTAATAACCTAGAAAATCCCCCATATGTGAAAACCATGACCATAAATATAGATAAGACAGGATGAATGAACAGATGGCCATTAGATTCCTCATTTGAGAAACAAAGCACACGCTTGCATATACCATCTTTAGCTAAGCTTCTAAATTCTATCCCAAGTAAGAACCCATCTATTGCCCATAATCTAAAGGAAAACACTATATTTATAGAGACCCCAATGCAACCAAATTTTAGAAATAAGAAAAATATCATCCCTAGATCCCTCTTAGAAAGGAGGAGATAGTAATCTCAAGACATAACACTACCACTCTTACTCTTATCCCAAGTAATATAATCTTCCTTCTCCAAACTAGGGATGTGTCATTTATAAAGATAAAAATTTAGAATATTTCACTAAAAGATTAAATCAATAACAAGGGGAACAAAATTCAACCACTCTACATGACCCCCCAATTCTCAAATAACCATTGAACCCCCCGTCTCCCAGCTAATTTTTCAAAATAACTAGCTAGAGGCCTAAAGTTCTATCCATATCAATAAGTGTAGAACTATTGATTTAAAAATATCTCTAAAATTAAATTGTATCACCTTTGCCTAACATCCAGCCAAATATAGCAATAAAAAATTCTAACCTGGAGTTATAAATACCTGAACCAAGGGGAAGGACAATCCTCTCTTTAAAATAGTTTCAATGGCCCCAAACTTCATTTTTAAACTCTCAATATAACTTCCAAACTAATCTCAACCCAAGAGGCCTATTCATATGTTTACACTATCTAAATTACATACCTCCATCTTTATTTTGGTGACACACATCATCCCACTTCACTAAATAATTTATTTTGAGCTTCATATATGTCATGCATCATATCTAGAATTCCTCAAGGTATTCTTAATCGAAATTTTCACCTTACTATTAATATGATAAATAGACACAAATAAATTGGAACTAAAAGAAAATAAGTTTTAATGAGATTAATCCTACAAACTAAGGACTACTATCTCCCCTTCTAGGAAACAAGTTTACCCTAGATTCTACCAAAAATTTATATTCCAATTGAAAAGCCAACCTATCAATTAGAGGCATCCCTAGATATCTACTAGGAAATTTATCCACCTTCAACCCAAAAATCCCTTAGATCTCAAGACATTCCAAATAATGTTTTATAAATAGAATCCATAAGAGGGTAAACCTTCTACCCTACTCCCTTCTCAAGTTTCTCTAATATGTGTACAATTTATCTACCCTCCTTGGTCATGACTTTAACAATTAATAAGGTGCCATAAAAAAATTGTAGGTGAGCAATGTCCCTCTCCTTTGCTAAAACCTATAGGCCTTAAAAAATATCATTCCCCATGTAGAGACCTAAAATTGATCACTTGCATTTGGTCAATTGTATCCCATATTTCATCTTATTTCCCATCATTTATACATTAATTAAATAATTTTATTATTTAATTAATATTACCTATGTATCCCCTAATTCTTCCTAAGACCTAATGTAATTAATTATTTCAATTTCTTACCATACTTTACCCCTTTCCTCCCCAAAATTAAATGAATATTTCTATTTATTTAATCTAGCTATCATATCTCTCTACATGAATTAAACAAAATTATTTAATTCCCCATTTTCTCTCTTCAAATGTCACATCTTCCATATTTTTCCACTTTCTTATTATCACATAGACTTAATCCTAATCCCTGCCTAATCTACCTCTAACCATTTGCACATTCCCTAATCCATGATTAAGGAAAAGGTCAACCCCTTTCCTTAAATTTCTACCCACCTAGTACCCCTCATTTATTAATAATTCCCTTTTTGAAAGGGATCCCCACATGGGTTTTCCATCCAAAGTACTTATGAGGAATTAAAAATATATTTTTTAATAAATCTAACTGCAAAGTTTAATGGAGAGTTTGAACCCCCTATGAGACATTGTGGCCCTTGTAGGGTTTGTGGCTCCCATGATGGGGCAACACTCTATGAGCCCAAGTAGTAATTAATTTATTTTTATATACAATTTTTTATTTTCTTTACCAATTACAATCATTAAAATAAAAAAAGATCCACCCAATAATACATTTTATATTCAATTGTGTGTGTATCAGTGATTTTTTTAGTGGCTAATATTTGCCAATTGGTTAATAGTTGAAATTTGGGAATCCAAAATTGGCTAATAGTTTAGGCTACAATGTGACTTGAATCACCACATTTTACAAAAAAAAACTATAGTATTATTTAAACTACCAAAGAATTTATTTTATTAAAAAATTAACTCAAAAATTCACCACAATATTTGATACATGATTAGATCATATTCAGCTAAATTTTATAAATTATAGTAGAAATATATATTAATTTGCTAATAGTAAATCATAATTATTAATTTCTTTAGAGCCATATTTCCAATCTTTAATTTCCACCATTTATTTACAATATAATCTAATGGCTCTTATTGGATTCCATAAGGTAAAATGTACCCACGATCTATAATGCTCATGGGCCCCATAATTTTGGGTCCCATAAGCATTATAGATCATGGGTACATTTTTCCTTGCATAATACAATGAGGGGCATTAGATAAATTATCCAAAAGTAATAAGGCTCCCCATGATAATTACAGATCATGGGTACATTTTGCCTTGCAAAAAATAATGAGGGCTATTAGATTATATTTTAAATTTAAACCAATGGTGGATAGTAAATATTATAGTCTACCCCTTAAACCCATCAATAATTTCCACCCTTGGGCTCTTACTTTTTCATGAAAATTTTGTTTAGATTGAATGGATTCACCATCATAATTTATGCATTTTCCTATTATTTTTCAAGATTCTCCAAAAATTTCTACAAAATTTTAGTGATGTAAAAAAATCACCAATAAAATTATTATTATTTTTGAAAAAAAGGAAAGATTCACCAAAAGAAATTAATATTTTTCCTAAGAAAATGAAAGATTTGCCATGATTTTATATCTTTTTTTAAGGGGGTTTCTTAAAGTTAATCACTAGTGTGTATATATATAACTCATAGTTTATAGTATATGTTTCCTTAATCTATACAAGAGTACATAAAATTTAGGATTTATTCACCAACCATATATTCAATATGGACAAGTATACATATCATTATTTTCTCCTTTTTCTATGTAGGGAATAATTTATAAAAATGTATATCATCTTAAACTATAAATAGAAGGTGTTAAACTAATTTTATGATTAATAAGAGATAAAACTCTTGATTTACATTCATATAGATAAACATATATACATTCTTGTAATATATATTTAAATATATGCTTTTTTTAAATATTGGTTCAATGACAAGGAGTTAACTGAAATTGCTAATTACAAAAATGAAGAGGATGACAACAAAAGATAACTTCAAGGATACAAATTGTTTTCTTTACTAAGAGGAAGAAGTAAATACTATAACAAAACCAATTCATTTACTTAGAAAATATGAGAACTATAATTTCCAAATTTTATTTCTTCATATAAATAGATAGTAATAAAAATATTCATATGGGTGATCCCACAATACTAGTTTATAATTTTGGCAAAACTAGACATTTAACTAAAAAAATTTAACTAAATCTTCACTTTCGGGCACCTATAGTTGTTAAACCATGAGGAATTTGAAGATGATGCAAACTAGTGATTTGTGACATTTTGTCTACATATATATATATTTTAAAGTTTTGGAATCAAATTGCATTTCTTTTCCATCTCTTTTGAAAACTAGTTTTTAACATAAACACCATTTTTAAAGAGTGACATGTACTTGCTAACACATAAATTTTTTCTATGAAGGATAAAATTCTTTTATTTTTCAAATTTAGATTCATAACTACGATATTTGGTGCATGCAATTGGTTTCGTAGTGTTTTATCGAATACTTTTTCTTCATTAAGTTTTGAAGTTAGACTAGTTACAATTCAGACATAGGTTTACTTGCTACAACATAACTTTTTTTGTATGTATCGAAATTCCTTTTTTTTTGTTGGATCAAGGACATCAATATCTAGTGGATCTAGATTTTTTTTAGATTTTTTTTTTGATAATCTAATATTTTTCCACATGTGCAAAATAGAGAGCTTAGTTTTTGATGAAAAACCTATGTTTAATTAAACTAAAAATAATACATAATAAAACCAAAATATATAAAATTTCCCATTAAGAGGACAAGTTGGTTTAAACCAGCTACAAAGGTATCAATGGTGGTTGCATGGGAAAAGCCAAGGTAAGGTTGGTGGAAAGTAAACTTTGATGGTGCATCAAAAGGGAATCCTAAACCATTAGGTGCAGGATTCATCATTTGAGACTGGGAAGGGAATGTAACAGAATTTGGGGAAAATAAGCTATTAGAAAGAACAAATAACATTGCCAAAGCCTTAGCAGCATTACTAGTGATTAAACTTAGGAAGAAACTAGGAGCTTCAAGAATATATTTAGAAGGTGACTCACTCATCATTGTTCAAGAAATAATGAAAGGGGAGATAGGTGCATGGCACATTCAGAATGTAATTGTGAAAATTAGAGAGGAATTAAACTCATGTGAAGATTTTGTTGTAAGTCACATAAGGAGATCTAGTAATTCGGAGGCCGAGATCTTGTCGAAATGGGCTTTCAATTTTAGAGAGGTTGGTGAATTAAGACTAGAAGATTTAAGAAATGTGGTTTTAATGGATTGAGATAGTAAAGATGGCAAGGATGCAACATTAATTAAGTGAGTTTAAGGGAAAATTGAAGTAAGTTGACATGATTGGAGGAATGATGTGGAGGTTGGTGGTGGCATCCCCAGTATGAGTGGTAATTAAGAATGGTGTGTGTTGCATTAAGAATTTCATTACCTCTTGGCCCTCAATTTTTGATGAAATTATTGGAGTTTTTTGTGGAGAAGAAGGCACAAAGAAAGTGTGGTTGTGGTGGCGACATTATTACAACAAAGTTCAAATGGAGGCCAATTTCACTCTTCAGTCAAGGAGGCAACTGAATCCATTTTATGGTGATTCCCTTGAGCATAGATTAATGGGAATGTTCTTATTCACTAATGGGAAATTGGTGCAAAGTGTGTGAATGATTTTGGGGAAATCCTTTGGAAATTTAAGGCATAGATATAGGACGAATATGGATGTATATTCTTTGATAGTAGCATGGGGTTTGGACCTAGGAGAATCAATAAGCACAGTGAGAGAAGTGATGGAAATGATTGTGCATAGAGACTTTTTGGATGACTGGAATCAGTACTAGAATGGGAAATTCCAGGAGAAGGTTTGGACATCTGGGAAGGTATTGAGAATGAGCAATTGGAAGGGTCATAAGGATGCATTCCTCTCATGCACTAGGGTATGTCAGGATCATCATGGAAAAAATATGTCCTTAAGTGGCAAAAAATTCAGAAAAATTAGTGTTAGGCAATTTGACGTAAAAATTTGAATAAGTTATCTACATTATTTCAAAAATATGTAACAATAGAATCTGTAGAAAATTAAATGTAGTTTCTAAAATACTAGGTTTATTTAAAAATAAATAAAATCTATTTGGTGAAAATTTGAAATTTTAATGCATTAGTACTTAAATTTTAGGGAAAAAATAAGAAGTAGGTGTCTGTCTAATCACCCTAACCATAATAAAAAGATAATATTTTTTTATAAGATTTTATATATAAGTAGAGGACTCATGTCTGGATGTGATACATATTTTTTTGTAATTTTTTTCCAAGTAAATAATTAATTATGAATTTTTTATTACAACTTTAAAAAAATATAAAAAATCGTATGTCTAACCACCTTAACTTGGTCAAAACTTCATGAAATTTATTTTTTATTTTTTTTAATCCTATAGTATGTGAAGCATAGAATGTGACGTATGTTTTGGATTCAAAAAATGTGATACCTTTTGAAAGTTATAGATGTTTTTCAATTAGCCTATCGATCAGGACTTTAGTCATAATTCTAATAGAAAAAAAATAATAATTATTTATTAAATTCAAATTATAGAATAATTTATATTGGTGAAAATCTGAGAATCTCCTCTAAAAACCCTTTTCGTTTCATTAATTTTAGGTTAAAAAAAAGTCGTAAGCCACATACCCTACAAATACCCATAATATTGCCACTTTTTTGCCCATCATGATCCTACACATACCCATTGGCCAAATTGGGAAATTAAAAATCAATGCAAAGAAGATCCAAGGCTCAATTGGAAAGCATTGAAGCTCTTTGTAGAGATGATGAAGGTGGAAGCCATTATTGCCCGGGTGAAAGCGGTAGAAAATCACATGGAAGCTAAAGGATAGAAAGCGAGGCAATAGAGGGAGAAATTAGCAAGAAAATTTGGACCGAAAATAGGTAGCACTTGAGTTAAATTATGTAGCTCTCTTAAAGTTTTTGCAAAAGTAATGCATGACTGTTACGTTACTTTTTGGTTTGTTTGGGGTTGAACCCTATTGAGGATGTATTTAGATTATAGTGTGAAGGGTAAAATGACTGATTGAAGCATATGTGGATGTATGTAAGGTAGTTCCAGATAGATTTTGAACTATTCTTAGGTGGGTAGGGTTACTGTTTCAAATGTTAAGCATGTTAATATGCTTTTGGTGAAAAAACTTTTTAGTTGTAGGATTTTTTTGGATGGTTGATGAAATATTTGAAGCAAACAATGTAATCATTTTTCAAGAAATACAAAATCCTACTACTGACCAAAAAAAACCCAAAAATATATAAAATTATATTTGATGGATAGCTCATTCCAAGGACAACCATCATCTAGTTGGGTCTGCGAAGTTTCCTTCATTTTCATCCTCAACTCAAGCTTCAAAAGGAAAAATTTTGTAGAAATTTGGTAGAAGAGGGGGATAAGGGAAAAAAAGGGGGGTTCACTTGAATCCCCTTCAAGCGAAGGGGACTCACTAGAAAGGTGGTTTAAGTGAACCCCCCTTTTTCTTCCATTTTCCTTTATTTCATAACAGAAACCCCACCAAAAGTGGTTCAAGTGAACCTGTCTTATAAAAGGGGTTCAATCAAACATCCCGCTTCGAGTGAACCCCTAAAAACCTAAATTTTTGTTTTTGGGAGAATTTTTGCAATTTTCATTCCTCAATGTAATTGTAAACCAGTTTTGTTGGATCACCCATATCTTCACATTATAACATACAAAACTACTTCATTTGTAAATAAATTACACACTGAACAAGTATTTAATACAACTATTCACATTCCTACAAGGAAAGTATATATTAGAATAATTGAATTTAACAAATAGTTATACAATGCTTTCCCATACTACTTGCAAAATAAATTCAGAAGGAAATCTAATAGTAGAGCCATCTTATTTACAAAAAGAAGAAATAAAAATTTATCTCTTACTTTATATATAGGGAGACTTAACACAACAAAGGTTCCACAAGTATAAAAAAACATACCCAACTACCACTAATAACTTTTACAAGAACCATTTTCATGGGTTTTTTTATCACAACTTGAACACAAAATTTCACAAGGATGGTAATGATCTTCCAATATAATAGTATTTCTCCACAATAATCATAAAAACCTACATAATAAACAACAAGAATGTTTTTCCACATCCCAATGGGAGCTAACCTCTCAACCATACAACTGAAAGTAGTCCACCTCCAAGATTGGAGGTCAAAAGGATAACTAGATTCAAGATAACACAAGCCATAAAAAATAATAACCTCATTTTTCACAACCATTAAATTCATAAATCACCCAATGAAAACCAAGTTTCCCTACACATTGGTCAATTTTATGATGAAAATCACGTTAATGGGAGTTGGAACTACACTCTATGAGGACTATTATCATAAAAAAAATCTCAAAATTATCTCCTCATCAAATCTTCACAAACTTATTTCATTTCTCCAACTCAACAAAACACACCAATCAATTTTCAAAGCCACAATAATGTATGGGTACTCATACCCTACAAATATTCCCTAGGATATTCCTACTAACACTACCTCATTACATTAGGTACTCTCAAACTATTGGGAGATCCTACCCTAAATAATACCCAACCAAAAAATATAACATAACATAAGAAGGAAAATACTACAAAAAAAATGGCACATAAAACTCATTTCACTCACATGAACACACAAGTTTTTAATATAAAAATATGGCATCAAAAACCAAGAAGCATGCATTCCAAAGATTTCAAAAATTTGATAGGTTGATGAAGCTCAAAAGCTAATTCTTTCAAGGTCTCCTCTTCTCCAACAAGCTCTTCACAATCTTCTTGAATAAACTCTCTCTAAACTCAATGATTTATAAAATGATCAATAGAATCATTTCCCTATTCAAAAAGGAGGATTAAATAGAGTTTTTAATCACTGCCTCATTTCATTCGTCACATTCAATCTCTAAGAACATCCCTAGCCATTTGCACATGCATGTGTGAGAAAATTCTTGAGACCACTCATCATCCTCAAGAGCTTCCAGTTGTTCTCCCATTTTTGTAGAAAACAATAATGTGAATATTTTCCATCTAAAGGAGCTTCCATGTATCACCACTAAGAAGTGGGCCATGGAATGCTAATTTAACCTTATCTTTGACTTGAAAATTCCAAATTTTGTCACTTCCAAGGAAAACATGGGAAAATATCTAAAAATTCTAGATATACTTAATTTATACATTTCAAAATGATCCCAACCCCTAGTAGTAGATTATGACCTAAGACTCTAGAAATGATAGAATAAAATGAAAATACCAATTTTATACCACTTTAGAACCCCTAAAAATATAAATTCAAAAATCAACACATAGGTTAACATTCTCTTCATTTACTCGACCCTACCAACATAATTATTTAACAAAATTTAATTCCACACACAACAATGCAATAATTTCATAGCATGTAGAAAGACCAATTTCACATCAAGAAAGATTGATTCCATATCACAAAAGACCTTAGTCCTTCCATATAGACCGGGGTCAAAATTTACTGGTTAATCACATATAGTGTTTCCATGTGACCTCCTAATTTTTACTAGTGTAATAAATCCTTACACATTCAACTACAATTTTTATTACATCATAATGGAAATCATAGTTGAAGCAACAATAAATTAAAATATGTTTGAATCAACATTAAATTAAATCAATTAATTCTATTGATCATATATTAAAATATTTAATTCCATACATGAATATAATTCTAGGAGTCTAATTTGAATATTCTTTCAATTCACAATATAACCTAATATATCATAAAAATAAATCGTGAATTAAAATAATCATATATAAATCACATAAGAAGGGGAATAATTTGATTAATTTATCCATTCTCATAAACATCATGATAATTATAATCATAATTTCCCTACACATATGGCATACCATCAAACCAAGGTCAACTGCAAGGGTATAATGTCTAATATTATAAAAATAATTCATCACATGGATGATATCATGTCCAAAAATTATGAAAATATAAATATCAAAAGGTGGTCCTCACATATTACAAGCTACATAAATAAGGGCTTAGACAATAAAATGATCAATAAGAATTATTAGAAGTAATAAATGAACCACAATGTTTTCATTAGATGTTGATAAGTTGGGAAATGATAGAAATGTTGAAATAAAAGGTGCATATGTTGAAATATAGACACATATACCAAAATATGAAAAATGAAAAAAACTATACTAGATGATAGAACCATTGAAATAAGTCATAGATACACTAGTTTGTACATAGATGTGTCAAAATATAAATCCTACATAGAAACAATTTCAATTTCAAAAATTGATTTTAGATAAGTTTTTCAATTGTAGCATAGAGAGTGAATGATGATTTTGGTAGCATGTACCCTTACAAAAGGATTTTTAATTAAAAAATGAGAGAAAGATTAGTCAAAATACAAGAAAAGTGCTTTTAAAAGAATGAAATACATATAGTGATTTCTAGAGCTTGTACATTGGAATGCAATGGATCTTTAAAAATGATAAACCTATAAGAAAAGATGTTATAATGTGCACACACAATGGATGTGAAAATATTCCCTTCTCAAAAACCTAAAAGCTAAATGATAAAACACGTTAGGAATGCTTTGGGATGGAACTATTATGTAGTGAGACACATTCCAATATACATGATATTACCTCCAAAATATAACCTATGAACATAAAATATCTAGAAGTTACAAAAAGAGGTTAGTAAGAGGGACATAGACCCCATCATGATCACCAAAGATGTGTGTAACACAAAATTTTAAGAATGAAAGAGCAAGCTATACTAATATTAACATATTCTACCCAAAATCTAAGAAACACTCATGATTAAGCATAAGAGTTAACAAAACATGATGAAAAAATAAAACATATAAAAAAATTAACCCTTGTTGTACCAAAATGAGGTGGTTGTGCTCAAGGATGTTGATATTTGAGTATTATTTCCAATAGCGTAAGGTTGCATTTGAAGATGTTATGACATGATAGAGGATCACATCCAATATAGAGAATTTTGGGTATCAATTTGGATGATTAGGATTAAAATATGGGATCAATGACTCATAATGATTGAGAGCCATGGGAAGATGATAGAAGGAAAAATTTCCTCCTTTGGTTAGATGAGATGGAGAGAGAGGGATTGAGGAGGAAATAAAGGTGGAGATTCTCCTTAGAAATATTAGGTGGACAAGATGGAAGGGGTACTTTGAAGTACCCTTAAGGGATGGGAAAGTCCTTTGTCCTATGTGACTTGGTACTAAGACCATGTCACATGTACAGAGGCCCATTCCTTGTGTACAAAATATCCATGACTTTGTATAAATTGAAGGATGTGGGGGATTTGAAAGGGTTTCACAAGGATTTGGTTGTGCAAGTGCGGATTAAGGGGTTAATGGGTTTAACCCACTTAATAAAAAGTGTAAAAAATAGTCAAATAAATAAATAAATAAAATATTTAATTTAAGGGGTGAGGATGGGGGACTTAGGTAAATAAATACAATATTTAGTTAAATAAATAATTGAATTTATTTATTTAAGGTGGATTGTAGAAGAGGAAGATGATTAAGTGATTTAGGCTAGGAGTAAGCATGCATGGATATTGGATGCATAGTGATTTTATTAATAGATAATAAAATATTATTTAATTAATTAGAGAACAAAAATTGGATAACTAATTGAACAATTAAGATTTTATTTAATCAGTTATAGAATTTAAACAGTCAATAATGATGATGGTCAATTTTCAATGTCTACATATAACATGACTAAAAAATAAGGAAAATATTATTAATCCCCTAATTTATGTAAAATATTATAGATAATGTAAGGTGGAAAAATTACACAATTGTAATGATTATCTTGAAAGATTATTTCCTTTCAAATGACCTATGATGCTACTCTAGCTTAAATGCTAGTAATGCATCAATTTATACTTTATTCTCTAAAAAAAACCTACACTTAATTTTACCTACAAAATTGATGTTGACTTTATATTTATGTAAATAAGTTCATTCAAATGAAAAGCTATTTTCTCTTTTTTCTTATGACATATAATGAATAAAAATATTCTATTTATGATATCATTAATTAATTAAATTGTTTCACTAATAAATTAAATCTATGCCTAAAACATGTACTTCCTATACATATTTTGTATAAGAAATGGAAATCAGTAGATTGATATGAAGAATAGCCTTCATCCTTGTTGTGTATCTTCCTCACCATAAAAGATTGAGCAAAAAAAAATTAAAATCGCACAAAAACATTTACAATTGATTCTCAATGAAATCTAAAATTTATTTGGAAATTTTTTAACTGAATTGCCTAAAACGTTTAGATGTGATCGTCAATGGAAAAAAGTTTTATCTTAGAATCTATATTTATTGTATTTACGTGCACATATAATATATGTGTTGCTCGCTAATAATTGTTACTCCCCTGTGTTAAATTGAAATTAAAATTGTTTAATTTAATATTTATTTTTAAGTATATTACTTATAATAATTAAAATTGTGTAAGTGATTATTATTAAGTGTATATATAAATGTAAATATTTATATTTTATAAAATTTATATGTATTGTTTTAATAAAATAAAATTTTAAAAATAATTTTGAGTAAGTTGATTAATTAATGTATTTTATTTTTTATTATTATCTTTATGCGAATGGAAAGAAATTTAGATAAAATTAATTAGAGTTCAAAGAATATTTTCAATTATGAATAGAATAGAGTGTTTGATAATAAAAAGTTAAGAAATTAATTATTCATCACGGATCTATAACCTTTGGTTATTGTTGTAGGTTCATGTACTACAAATATTTTGTTATCATCTTGCTAAGTCATTGATGGTCTTATGTTAATGTAAAGGGATTTTGAGCCCCTTCAAATATTGTTTACCAATATTATCAAAATACTATTATTTTTATTTTCAAAATCATAATATTAAAAATAGTATTCAAACTAAAAAAATGCAATCATATAATTGAATTGTTAACTTCTAGTCCTTCTTTAAAACTAAAAAAATACAATCATATAATTGAATTATTAACTTTCAATCCTTTTTTAAATTGATTGCTATGATAATAGTGATAATAATAATAATACCACTACTGGCCTTTGAAATAATATAACAATTAAAAATATTGTAAGTTACAATTAACCATAAAAATTTAAAATTGTAATAATTTTTTTTCCCTCATATCTTTCTTTTACCTAGTACTCTATCTTTTCTATAGAAATATATTGTAATACCTTGTCTTTTATGGTTAAAATTTAGATTTATGTTTATGGATATAAATGTTTATTATTATTTTTATGGACTCCTTTGAAATAAATATTAATATTTTTATTAAATAATTTTAAGTGCATTAGTTTCACTTTATATTAGTGTGGTTGGATGGCTTGAATTTTTTTCCCTATATATTATGTCATTTAGTGTTCATATTATTATAAAAATATATTGTAAGGTATCAAGCTCCCATGTAGAAATTTAATAATTAATAAGATTAAATACTTGGTGGCTATAGATCCACTTGTCCATTTATCTATGTGATGAATATTTAATTCCTTGACATTTTATGATCAAACACTCTATTCACGATTAATGATATTCTTTGAACCTTTTTACATAAGAATTTTATCTAATTTTCTTTCAATTAAATTAATTAACCAACTTATACAACACTGAGTTAAATAACATAATCTAAATACTCTTTTATTTATAGACTAACAAATATTTCTTATAATTTTCTAATAATTAACCATAAAAAAATTAAATTTGCAATCTAAAATTCTCCTTCACTTAAGAGTTAAATAACACAATTTAAATTTTATTTTATTTATTTATTTTATTTATTTATTTTAAATATTTCTTATAATTTTTTAATAATTAAATATAAAATTTTAAAATTTCAATCTAAATTTCTTCACATCTTTTTTTCATAATATCCTATCTTTTTTTTATAAAAATATACTTAAAGAAGGATAAAACAACTAACCATAGATGTTTTCTATGTTTTTTGTGGTTAAAATATGTATTGCATTATTCTTATTGAACAATTTCAAGTGCATTGATTTTACTATATGTTAGTGGGGTTTGATGGCCTAGATAATTTATCTTATACATTATGTGGTGTTGTGTTCATTGTATTATAAAAAATATTGTAAGATATAAGATGCAATTTCTTGTTAGAAATTTAATATTTAATAAGATTAAATACTTGAGGTTATTGATGGACTTGTCAATTTATCCATGATGAAAATTTAATTGTTAACTTTTTATTATCAAACACTCTACTCTATTCATAATTGAAAATATTCTATGAACTCTAATTAATTTTATCTAAATTTCTTTCCATTCACATAAAGATAATAATAAAAAATAAAATACATTAATTAATCAACTTACTCAAAATTATTTTTAAAATTTTATTTTATTAATACAATACATATAAATTTTATAAAATATAAATATTTATATCACTTAATAATAATCACTTAAACAATTTTAATTATTATAAGTAATATACTTAAAAATAAATATTAAATTAAACAATTTTAATTCCAATTAAACACAGGTGCATAACAATTATTAGCGGACATACGGATTCTGACGCGGCCGGATTGTCCGGGCCCATTGACATCGATGTAGCATGTGCATGACTTCCTCCATGACTTTTCTAGGCTGGATAGCCATTCCCCTCTAGAAATGTCCACGTCTCATTCACTAAAATGTTCGTTATAGGTACTAATCATAATGTTTCTTACTTTGACATATCCACGGTCTTCCCGCGTGATTCTCACCTTTGACAGATGTACGGTCCTCCCACGTGATTCTTACCTTTGACAGATGTACGGTCTTCCCACGTGATTCTCACCTACTACTCTTTACACGTCACTCTCGTCAATCTTTATGCAAAGTTTTAGATGGCGGTTATCCTAATCTTCTATAACGTAGCCGCGCGGTCTACTTTATTTTCTACAAAATAAAGATGTGAGAACATTACTACCACACATGAAATTTATTAAAATCAATTATCATTATTTTTTTTCGCAATGTATGGAGGTTCTATTTCATCTATGTGATTCCAAATTATTGCAGCAAGACAATTTTCATATGGGATTTTGAGATTTAGATTGAATTTTTTGAGATTGAGAATTAAAGATTGAAAGGTATTCATTTCATTAAAATTGTTTAGAACATCATTTTGATCTCATTTTTAGTTAGTTTTCACAGTTCATTTTTTTCTCTTCTATTCTATATTCTAATGATGGATCATAGAGTGTGTTCCGAAACGTTGATTAAAAAATTTGCACACAATCATATCCAGAAGTAATATAATTACAGTAATTTTTAATTTTAAGAATTTCTTCCATAATATAATCATGTAGTAAACTTTCATTCTTAATATTATAAATATCAAAATATTGTTTGTACAAAATAAAGTTGTGAGAACACTGCAGCTACACTAAATATTTTTGTAAATCAGTTATCATTATCTTACCTTAACAGTCAATAGATTCATGAATATTACTATGATGAAATTTTCCAACATCATTGTTCAACTTAAATTTAATGAGAATATTTTTATTTCTATTAATCTCTTAATTATTTGAGATGCGGACAGAAGATTTAAATTGATTTTTTTTAAACTAAAATTAAAGAATATTCATTTGGTTGGAATTATTTAGAACACCATCCTTATTTCATCCTCACCTTTCTGTCACTAAATATAATACTATCAAGTGTGTGTCTAATTGTTTATAAATATGTTGAAAGGAAGGAGAGATTTTAAATATATCGAATTATTCTTGAATGTACATATATATATTTTGATGAATGTACATATACTTTTCGAAACAAAGTATGCCTTTTCATTTTACCGTCACAAGATCTATTTGACAGGCAGGATGGACGGTCAAATTTAGGCTCTTAGTTACTATGGGCAACAAACGTCTTATATTAAGGAAAGTGCGATACCATCAGCTGGGGCAGTGACGACCCAATTCGGAAAGCATATCGTCTCAAAACTCCCGAAATACAAATTTGCTCACATTGTCTTCTTCCAAGTCACATTCCACAGAGCTGTAGCTCTCGGATTTAGTGCTCAGGTCTGCTTCTCCTTCTTCATTTTCTCGGTAAAAATTGAGGAGAGGTTCAGAGGCGACCGGCGGCACAAAAGGAGGCCTAGAAACAAAAAGCAGCTGGTCCCATTTCATGCCACAGAAGAATGGATGGCTTTTTACCTGCTTTCTGTTTAGCCTTTCTGTCGGCTCTTTGGCAAGGAGCCTCTGAATAAGATCGTCGAGAGAAGACGAAGAGGAGAAGAAGGGGTCCTTGCTCAAAATATTGACAAAAGTGTCCTTTCTACTCAACCCCCTAAAAGGAGTCCGCCCGTGACTCATTTCGTACAGAAAGACGCCAAAGGACCACCGGTCGACGGCGTAGGAGTGGAATTTCCCCCACAGGACCTCCGGTGCAATGTACTCCTCTGTACCCACAAACGAACGAGACCGCCATTCATTATATACTCCATCATCGGATATGAGACGCAGGGACAGATCAAAATCAGTGAGC
Organism: Sequoia sempervirens; assembly: GCA_007258455.2. NCBI lineage: Eukaryota > Viridiplantae > Streptophyta > Pinopsida > Cupressales > Cupressaceae > Sequoia > Sequoia sempervirens. Next base: position 118,029,639 of record VDFB02049217.1, on the reverse strand, counting down.
ATTATGTGCCCACTTTCTTGCACCAATATGTTCTCCGGCTTCAGATCTCTGTATACTATTCCTTGCTCGTGCAAATACTCCAACGCTACAACCACCTCTGCCGCGTAGAACCTGCGTTTCCATGCACACAAGTCACCTAAAAGATTGACTTCAATTACCAAAACAAAGGCCCTCCCAGAATATTAGCTACTCGAGGCCTTCTGATAGAAAAAGCAAGATAAAACAGAATGTAACTCATTCACCTTGAGCAATCTAACTATATACAGACAAAAAAAGGCGTGAACAATATAGTAACAAAGATAATGCTACAAAGTTTTCAATTAGTTTATTCTCTCATAAAGCCTTCAATTATAGAGGAAAAGTTTATGCCCAGGATCTTCCGACACCGACTGCAAAAAGATAACAAATATAATTAGATTGGTATTGAAATTTTCGGTAAACCCGCTGTTTGGCTCATTTCCACATAAATCAGAACACAGGAGGACGCGGAGATCCTCCAAATGCAAGTCAGAATTAAAAACGAACAAATAAATATTCACCTTATCGTGGACTCTGAAAAGGTCTTACTGGGCTGCCTTTGCCTCAAGCGTTTAATATCTCCTCCAGAACAATACTCCATGGCCAGAAATGTATGAGTTTCCGATTCAAAGTGATCAAGCAGAGAGGGGAGAAAAGGATGATCCAGAGAAGACAGAATCTGCTTCTCCGTAGTTGCCATTTTATAGGCTTTTCTCTGTTGAAGAAGCCCCTTATTCATCACTTTTACAGCAAAAGCCTTGTTAGTAGGGCGATGAACAACCAAGAAAACCGTGCTCATGTTGCCCCGGCCGAGGCGCTTAACCAGCTTCAGATCTTCACAGGTGGAACCATCAACAAACTGAGATTCGCATTTCAACAATCCCTCCATCTATGCATTCTCCTCTCTTCTCTTCCCTATAAACTTTCATTCCTTTCTTCTGGAGTAACTATATTTATAGGCCGTCTATATGAAACCCATTCTTCACATGGCAGGCACATTGTGCCGCCGATGCCAGATACAAGGGGGGCGGCGGACAAGATAAACTCTTGTTCTTTTCAAAACGCCTAACCGCTAAACAAAAACTAAGTCGATATTTACCCAACCACGGTGTTCTTTATGGCCCATGCGAGCCTAAGTTTGACGTTCGACCTTGACTGTTAGTATTTATTAGTTGTTTTTCAAATGTTATAATATATTTAATATGGTATCAAGTAAATTCACTGTTAATAATTTTCATCAGTAATTTATTTCTAATAATTCATTGTCATGACATATATTCATCGCGTAAACAATTCAACACCAAGAATTCATCGTCATGGTATATTCACTGTGTATACCTTTTTTATATGTTCAACAAAATCTCTCTACCTTTTCTTTTTTTGGGTGCTCTTGACTGGATTTATATATTGAAAAATGTATTACGTGATGAATATGTCATGGCAATGAATTGCTAGCAGTGAATTGTTGGGAGTGAATTGCTGGTGGTGAATTTTCCTAGAACCATTTAATATTATATATAAAAATAAATATTAGAATAATATATTTGAAATTTTTTCTTTTTATTTAATATTATTTTCTTAGAATTTTTATTAAATTTTAAAATAAAAATATTTTAAATATAATCATATGACAATCAAATTTATATTGTAGTTTTTATTTAAACTTTATCTTATATATCTCTTGTTAGATTTGACAATCAAAATTATGAATAGATCATGTAGTCTACTCACTTAACAAATTATGTTTGATGATTAAAGAAATGAACTTATTTTCACTTGTAAGATTGAGGTTGAAAATTCAATCTAAAGTTGAATGCAAGAAAAGGAATTGCTCTTACAACTCTTAAGAAGGTCAAGTCTATATTGGATTATCTCTTTGATGAATAGAATTACAAATTTTCTTAACATCATAATGGATAAAATTTCATATTTAAAACCATGTCTTCCTTTAAGAAATTTAAATTCTATCATATATCTTATAATACATCTTAAATACAAAATGTTCTTTTGATTTAATAAGCTAGACTCTTAAATACAAAATATTTTTTTAATTTTGAATCTTTGTTGTTTAGCATGCAAGTATGATTTCTACAAAATTTACAAAACTAATGACAACAAATTCTTAATTGTTAAAACAAAACAAAAAAATTCAAATAAACAATAACATACCCATTTTCAAGATGAAAATAATATAAAACTATAAACTCAAACCCAACTAATACTCTTATCTCTGTCATGTGCCATTAAATGAAAGCAGTTGTGTAGTCACTGTTGATTGATCATAATTTCACATGCACTTGGGCGAAGTCAGCCTTGGTAGGAAGCTGTGAACTTCAGTTGTGTGTCCGTGTATTGTGGCCTGTAGTTGGGCGAAGTCAGCCTTGATCGGAAGCTGTGAACTTCTGATAATGGAAGTGGGCACAATTCTAAGGGTGTTCTTTTCTTTCCATTGTCATTTTATTCATACACCCAAAATATCTTCTCAGGACTCTTTTTCAGATATTTGTGTGCTCGTACATTTTATTATCTCTATACCTGAGCTTGGGTATTGTATTTTATTTTATGTGGATCTTGTTTTTTATTTTATGTGTATATTATATTGTATCTTAAAAAAATTGGGAAGATAAATATCAGATATTTTTGGTGTACAAATAATTAAATATCTTTTTATTTTTATTTTTTTGAGTTTGGAGTTTTTAATTTAATAAGAATTGATTTCTAGTGGTTTATACGTAAGTTATTCAATTTCAACAATAGATCAAGGTTCATTGACTTAATATAATTTTTTAATTTTAATTGGATTATAATTTTATGAAATCAAATAGTTTATAATATTTTTTATTGTAGGTATGAATCACAACCTTTATATAAATTGTTCTCAAACAATTAATTAAATCACAATGATAAACACATTAGTTTTAGGATAATGAATTGGGATTGATAAATGAAATAAATGTAAAATTAAATGCCATGAAAATCAAACATATTTAATATGTTACTTATTTCAAAATTTAATGATGTCAAAATCATCATCATCATCATCACTTTTATATGTTGTATTATTACCTACCTCAATCTACCTACATGCATAATAATCATCTTCTAGTGTTGTGTCTATATTGGATGTTGCATCAAATTTGTTGTTAGCCATGAAAATTTTATTTGATCTAGCACATGTTCATCTTTCAATTGATATGCATTTCTTACCTAAACAACTACTACATCTATATAGATTGTTTAGTCTTCACATGACTACTTGAACTATTGGGATGGCTATATGAGTTCTCTCAAATCTTGCATGTTATGACAAAGAAACTCATATTGAAGTGGATCAACACTATACTCATAATGAAATTTTGGATTAGCTACATGAAGCTCATTGGGCTCATTTTTTCCTTCCATGGATTGAAATCTTGGTGCATCATATTAATCATCCTCATCTACATCACAAAAATCTTACTTATAAGAAAGATCTTACTCTTTGCTCGCTAAGAGGGAATTTTGATTCATAAGAGTGACAATTTGAGCCTTCTATTATTGTAGCTCCATAAGAAATATTTTATTAATTTCTAAGGTGATATAACACCTCTTTTTCATACTCAACTTCCTATGTATAACATCTTGGGAGGAAAGGATATTGATCAATATCATGTCCTTTTACCTCTTGTCATCTCATACCACTATTTTGCATATTACAATGTGTATCCCAATCTCTTCCACTAGTAGCTATATCTTCCATTTGTATCTAAATACCCTTATGGATATCATCTTCTTTGTAATATTCATTATAAGGGAACTCCTCCTTTCTCACTAAGAGAGAACTTGCATGCTCAAATATTTTTGTAAGGGTTTCAAAAAGCTCAATTTGTATCTTATTTTTTTCAATTTTATCATCATATGATATGCTAGAAGTAGATTGATATTGGTTAAAAATATCATAATTTTTAGTGTGAAAATGTTGCATGCATGCATCAATAATTTTATCCACATCCTTTCAATCAATAACTATATCATAGCCTTAAATATGAGCATTGAATGGGATCAAATTTCTCTCAAAATCTCTAACACCTCTTCTTTAAGAAAGTATATCTAGTACTCTCATTTAACTTCATATTTATATTATGTTGAGAGAAGTGGGATGATGACCAACAAAATATATTATCAAGTCTTTATATTCCACATCATGACTTTGTCAATATTCATCAATCATTTCATAAACCTTTATTCTCCCAACAAGATTATTTTCTCTTTTATTTCATAATCAAACCACTGTGTCTTTTTATTTTTTCTAATTATGCCATTATCAATTAAGTCTTTAGAAGAAAATAAGTTTTTATCTCTTGAATAAATAAATAAGCTATTTCTATATGTTGTTCCTAATTTTGAAGAATGATAAGAATATCTAAAAATGGCTTACCATAATTTTTAGCTTCTCATAATAGATTTCCTCATGTACTAGTAGAGGTTGAAGCTACATATACATACTATTGGTAATTTTCAAATTGAGATACCTTATTTCCTCTATTACAAGGGTTTTTTTATCTAAATGCTAGTTCTAGGTTGACTAAAATATTATTTTCATTCTTCATTTAAAAAAAGACAATAATTTTCCAACAACTAAAACCTCAAAACAACAAGAAAGGACTATTTCCCTATTAATTTTGTGTTCCTTTAAGGTACATCAACAAACTAAATGTAACTACCCAAAAGCATAGTTGCAAACTTTCTTTTTGAGTTTCCAAGGTTCATGGAATAATATTGGATTAAAATTTCCTTAGAAATGATGCCCCTATTATGAATACTTGATGATAAGAAATCAATAAAACCAAATAAAAAATAAAGTTAAAAACTATTCAATGACAAATTTAAATATGTTACGAAAGTTTTCAAAATAATCTTCAAGTCTTTATTCTTAGAACACACTAATATACTAAGAGGGGGGTGAATCAATATATCCCACAAATTAATCCAATTCAACTTTATCAACCAAAACTTTCTACTACCTTAAAATAGATAAATAATCAAGCTATGCAATTCAAAACATAACCATACATCCACAACAATAGGTTTACATGGAAAACCCTAGAAGGGAAAACCATAGTGATCAAGCTGCTTGGATATATTGTCCAAATCCAGCCTCACAAATAAAAACAAGATTTACAAGTTTTATGGGCTACAACACAAAGGAATCTACAACTCCCTACAACACATTATTTATAGCTTCAACCAAAGGAAACTACATCTCTCTCTAGGAAACAACACTTACAAAAAGAGGCTACAAAATTTGTATAAAATAATTGACAAAATTAGTCGATTAATCACCACCATAACATCGACACCCTTCACACTGACATGTATCTTTAATACCTCTTCTCAATAAGCTCTACTATCTTCAACTCACTTACACACACATATACTCACACATACCTCCTCACATACTTGCACTCACTCACACTCTTTGCAAAAAACATGATCTTTTATTTATATACTCCACAAGCTTAAAAAAAATTCTCTTTTGTTGGCCAAGATGAAAAGTATGACATGAAATATGCAACCATAAGAAGTTGGCTCGCAAGGCATCAACAATAAGTAGAATTAAAATATGTTTCAAACCAAGAGATAATCGGGGCTTATTTTACCTTAGTACACCTCTCCATGTTGGTGCACACTTCAAAAAACCTAGCTCAAACATCTCAACATACCAAGCTGATCCACAAAACACTTAACACCAGACCAAAAGCAATACCAGAGAGACAAAATAACATCATCCAAAGCATGAAATGAATATTATATGGCTTTCCAAACATTCCTATAGAATCCTTATATCTTTTCAAGCCATTTGATATTGGCACAAGCACTTGAGCATTGATGTTGGTATCCCTAATACACTCTAGTTAAACAGTCTTGATGTAAAATACTGAAAATCATACTTGCAGTAGATAATGATATTTGAAACTTTAACTACGCATACCAACTGACTATATGAGATTATCTCTCAATAAACAAAGCCAAATGTCAAGATGTAGTGAAATATGGTGGCCTTCATTATCTCTCTTTACTTACCTTAACTAGCAACAAGACTTGTCTTCACACAAATGACTAAAAAATATTGTGGTACATATTATCACATAAAACTTGAATCATATGTGTATCTTACTTGTATCTAGCAATCCTCTAAATTGCAAGACTATATCATCAATGGCAATGAAGTGTGGAGCATTATACTATTTCTTTATGATTGCAACTACCTTGTTTTACTACTAGCTTCACTCTACTGACTCTAAAACTCTTTGTGGTAAGTTTCATGATCTAAAATTTGAACCACACATATGAAAGAGTAGTTACAAGCTATCTACTCTATCAAGAGGCTCATAACTTCAAATGTAGTAAAATGTGGTACATTATCTTGAGCCTATGACACCTTTCCTAACTTGAACTATACTTAACCAAATTTCTTCAAAAAAATTGCAAATTTCTTTGCTAAGCCACATGACTTCATAACTTCCACAATATTCATTATCCACACAACTCATCAAATATATTGACTACACTTATCATGAAATTAAACATGAAATTTAGAAGATAAGGTACAACTTTGTACACATGCTACTAATCACACTCCTTTGATCTACTCCTTTGACATCACCACATAGTTGACATCAATGAAAACATATGTAACAATATCCCCCTTTGGCATTCATGGCAATGCTATCTTGATATGAAATTTCTCCCCCTTTGAAATCAAGGGAAAAGGGCTAGCGGTCTTCCTCTATGCTGGAAAAAAGATATAGGCTCCCCCTATCTGTACAAACCTTATTATTCTTTATTAGTCCACTCCCCCTGAGAAGTAGCGTTCAACACTTCAAGGCTGATGTAGAAAAATTGCTCTTCAATTTCCTTCAGCTAGGAAAGAGTTGTATTTTATTATAATTCTTCTTCTTCTACAAATCTAGTTGGCACCTTTACTTTTTGAACGATTTTTTTTGCCTCTATCACAATGCTAGTCAAGGATGCTAACCTTAGACTCACAACTCCTTTTAGCTAAAACATTTCTCCTTTTATTTTCTCTCTTTGGTCAATAAGCTTCTTCAATTGGGAGTGTAAAATTTCTATTTGTGCCCTTGTAGCACCATATTTTTCCTTCATCAAACCATATTTGTGGCTCAATAGAGTCACTTTGATTATTTATGCTCTTTGTAGTTCCTAGCCATTTAAAAAAATGATACAACACTTTGGTATCCTCTAGGCATTTTCTAATGCTTTTCACATTCTCTTACAATTTCTTATGTTCCTTAGCACATCTACCAGAGGAATCAACCATTGTGTTGTTGTTCACTTGTTGAATCACCTTTTGCTCTACTTTCTTCTCTAGATAAGATGAGTGAGCTTTGAAAGACTCCAATAGAAGCTTCTGTATACCTTGGAATTTATCCTACTCTAACGTGCAAAATAACTTTAAAATGCGAGTGATAAAAGACCAAGGACACCTCGAGATTAGCCAAAGGAGTGATAAAACAAGAAGGAACATGGAAAAAACAAGACACAAACGATTTCACCTTCCTTGTTGTTGATGTCTCCTTGATTGGCCCTCGCTTGGGATGATTTTATGTGCTCCTTAGATGATTGCTTGAGTGACTAAATGCAAGATTAGATGTGCAAAATGATTAAAAGAGATGGCTAAATGATGGCAAAGGATTGAGAATGCAAATTGGCAGCATGTTGTTATAAAAATCCAAAGTGTTTGAGAATGCAAATTGGCAGCATGTAGTTATGAAAATCCAAAGTGTTCTAAAATGCCCTTGAGGAGGGGGTATTTATAGAAGAATTTGAATTCTCTAGAGAATTCAACGGTTGAGATACATCCAACAAGGCCAAGATGAAGGGCTATGGTGGGTTGAGAATCCACAAGCCCTCACATCTTGACATGTGGATGGTGAAGTGGCCAAGAGAAGATGAGGTGTGAATGAGGTGTCAAAAAGGTACATGAGGTGGAGGAAGGACAAGTACCTTCCAAGCACCTTGGGGAGTGAGAGGATTTCCACAAAAAAGGATTCCTTGTCCCCAAGTGAGAGTGAAAGGGACATTTGAGGAATTTTGGAATTCCTCAAAAATCTACATGGGAAAAGGAAAGGTGGTTGAAAACATAAATGTGAATTAAAAATTCACATTCTTAGGAGAGTCTAAAGGATAAAAGGTGGGTTCCAAAAAGGTGGGACTTGGTCACATGTGGAGATTGTGACAAGTCCAAGGTTCTAGAAGCCTTGGGAGGATGGAATGTGAATTAAAAATTCACATATAAAAGAGAGGAATCTAGGATAAATAAAAAGGAATTAAAAATTCCTTTGGGGGGGAAGAGTTGACCAAGGTACTAATTAGGTTTGACTAATCGGTAATTAGAGGATAATTAGGGGTTAAATAGGATTAAAATCCAACTTGCAAAAGTTGGAGGATGTGACACATCCTAATCAAGGATTAGGCATGTGCACATCCTTAATGAAGAGATTAGGAAATGGATTAGGATTAGATGAAAATGACATGTGAGGAATTAAATAAAAGAAATATTTATTTAATTCATTTGATGAAAAAAGGATTAAGGAGGGTAAGGTATTTAATTATTAATTAAATACCTTAGGGATTTGGCAGAATTAAAGATATTAATTAAATAATAGTAATATTACTTAATTAATTCGGATAAGAGGATGCTTAGATGAAAAGTGATAAATTTGGATAAATTAAGTGTCCAAATTTGGATGTCTACAACTTCATCTATTGTGTGGGAGGAAAAGATGGATCTCTTTTAAATGCCTTAGACAATATCTCTTGAATTATCTTTATTGCTTCTTCTAAGAGATGTATCTCTTTTCTGCTTTAGGTAATTCCTCCTTAATTATATTTATTGCTTCTTCAAAAAATTCAGCTCTCTCAACTTATTTCTAAAGAATATCCTTCCTTGCATGGTGGATTACGTATATCTCCTAGTTGTAACTTGTAGAGAGGAGATATGTTGGACAAGTTAACTTGTCCATCAAACATAAGCAATTGTAACAATTGTGGAGTAACCACTAGTTGAATTTTCATTTTTTGTGCCAAAAAATCCTTGATTGAGTTTGTAAGAGAGGAAGAGGATGATGTTTCCTATCCTTTCTTAGAATTCTCCATTGTACCACTATTTACCTTCTCCTTTTGCTAATCAAGCTTACCATATTTCTCTATCTTTTCTAGAGGAGGACTATTTTTCACAACATTATGATTGAGAGATGTATTTCCCTAATCTTGTGAAACTTTCTCTTCTGATTTCACACTCTTAATCATGAAATATGAGATTGTATCCTGTACTACACATCTGAATTCCACTGAGAATATCGTGCTTGACAGCATCTACTTAGAGAATTCTAAAAGCATGAATTTTCACCCTGAGAATATTCCCCATTTTCATACCCCTCACCTTAGAAAAATGAAACCCGATGATGCAATCTCTACATTTTCCACCTTTTCCTATCCACCCAATAGCTCATTTTCATGTCGATGAAGGAATTTTGTCAAGGAAACACGTGTTGTGTAGACATCCATGTGTTGCACTACCATCTTGATAGGATTCCTACCTTTGGAATTCATAGAGGTGTTATGTTTCTCCATTGGATGTGAACCATAATACTTATTTCCCACTTAACCGATGCAAAATGGCTCTTTTGCCTCCTTTCCATTCAAATGGTCTAATTCTTCATTCTATCATACTTCTACACAACTTCTTCACCATTCTTGAACTCTTGGAAAAATTCTTGATGCTCTCTTGATGAACTACACACTTTCAAGCTTCACCATCACTTAATTGTAGTTGCAAACTGTTGATTTCTTGGCTCCACCACTTCATTCATTGTGATAGTGTTGTTGTTGGAGAACTTGTAAGATCACTCCTTCCTATACTTGCCTTGAGAGCATGTAGTTCTAAAGGTGATATCCTCCATTATCCATTTCTTTTGGATCATCATATTTGTGTAGTAGCATATTAGTGTTTGTGTTATTTCTTGTTAATTTTCCCATATATTTCTTTATCATTTTTCTACACTCATTGCTATTTGCTTATTTTTGGAGGTGGAAACACCAAAGTAGGAGACTAATTGAGGCATTCCTTTAAAAATAGCCCCAACATTTTCCTTGGTCTTGTTTGCAGGTACTTCTTGATTGGAGTTGTTCAAAGAAACACGTTGCAATGAGTTCAATACCATTTTCTCACTTCCTTTGTCAATTCAAGAATAATTTAATTAAAGTATTCTTCTTATTGTAGTTTTTTTTGTATTTTCTCCACATTATGTCACAGTATAAAACTCCATGAGTTGAGACGTTAGCTCAGTTCCTTTTGTTTTAATCTGTCTCTTAGACCTTCTGTCCATATGGATTCCAATGCACCACTGAGATGCCAGTGCGCCATGCTAGAGTCTGTTTCCTATGATGCCATCCTCAAGAAGTGAGTTATCTAGGAAGTAGATTGAATTCTTGAAATCAGCTCGTCTAACCCTCTAAAACATTTTGGTTAGCATAAGGACAACAGTGACTAGATTTATCTTCCTTTTTAACCACAACAACTTAACCCTTCTGAATCACGTAACAAAGCTCAAGGTAGATCAAGGTAGCCTATTGCTTAGGACTCTCCCTTGACTTGGAGTCTCAGAGTAGATAGCCCCCTTCCTCTACATTTTGGTGAACCTGACGTGAACTGTTTCTATTTCACATATGGGTATCAAAGAACCTTATCTTGTATCCTAAGCGCATTGCAAGTTTTTGTGTTGTGGGGTGCATAGCCTTGCAACCCAACCTATGACCCCTAGATGCATAGGTAGAAGGATCACTAGGAATTGGGAAGTAAAATCTAGATAGGTCACTATCTTATTTTTTAACCTTTGGAGAATCCCAAGGAAGTCCTCTTGTAGTATGTAAACATGGTCTCTTTTATGCATCTCCCTATCGCCCAACCTATGAATGGATCTCACCAACTATAAATTTCACATCATAGGACCTGACTATAAACAAAGATCCTTCTCCTTTGTACATTCTCACTCACATCAATGGGAACATCATAAATGGTGTTTTGGTCGATCCCATGTGTCAAGTGAATCTTATAACAAAAGAGACTTTGCTAATAAATTTCTTACATAAGGATGGGTATGATGAATAATATCATAATACATACACATGACGTACTCTTGGTCCCTCCAATTGTTTCCATCACTCTCTTTGTCTTGGTGGCACCCAAGACTGTAAATGATCCTTTTGATATCATCCTGAAGTTAGACTTGTTTAGTGTGAAAATAGGTATTCCATGGCTAGTTTCCATGAATGTGGTTTCTTTAGTAATTCATAAGTGTTTGAAGTTTTCTCATGAGGGCTCTATGCACATTTTGCACAACACTAGATATAAACCTTTGGTGTTGTGTGGTGGATACTCATTAAATCACTTTTTCCCTACCCCAATCGATTTACTTCCTCCAAGGATGAACTTGTTGTACCACACCTATGTCAAATATAAGAATGAGGGCATAACACAAAAGGTGACCTACCCTATCTCCCCCTACACCATTTTAGTTAAAGGTTCTATGATCATGTAGTAGCAAGATACCTCCTATCAACAAAATGGGAAGGTGAAGATTGCTCATGTCCAAGAGCCTTCCTCTTCTTCTACTGTTTCATCCACCTCTTCCTCTTGCCCTGTTGTGAAGCCTTCGGCCTCTACTCCCATGCCTCATATGGGGATTCTGATGGTCCCACTTGGCAGAAGGACAAGTGTCAAGTATTTCACCTTCCCGTTTTACCCATGGTGTTGAGGCCCATTATCTGTAGTAAGAGGAAGGGCCCTCATGGAGTTTCCCCTGTGTCTTAACCTCAACAACCTCCTACTACTCTTTCCCCTTAGGAAGTTAATGGGAAGAGGCTCATCGCTAAGGAACCTATATCTACTTCTCCACCTATTTTCATTTATGCTCCTACACTTTAGCTCCTACTCCTATCTAGGAAGCTACCCTTCCACTGGTAGTGGTTGTGGAGAACATGCCTATGTAAAAACTAGAGCTTCTAGTTCTCCTCAAGCAACAAGTTTTAGTTCCCAGAGCCAACGAAACTAGCTTGCACGTGAGCATAAGCACTAGAGAAAGGCTCTGGCTGCTAAATAAGCTACCTTGCAAAAGGTAGAAGAGGAGCCAATAGCTCTTGTTTGACATCTCCTATTGTTCATCCCTCTTCTGCCCCTTTCACTTCAATTCCCTTCACCTTAGTTTTTCTTTCGACTTCCCTCATGAATGTTGATAGCCCTCACCCCAAAAGGCTGCAAGTGTTCATCACTCCCTTAATGGATCCCCCTCTTTTGATGTCCCTTTTAGAAATCCCTCCATTTTCCTAGCCCATGGACATGTCAAACACCATGATAGTGTTAGTCGTGACCTTGTCCTATTCTTCATTGCCTTCCGCTTCTTCTATAGGGATTCCACATCCTTTGTTGAAGTGTAAGTTGGAGGATGTTCTCACTTCCAATTTAGGTCAAAAGAAGGTATCACCTTCGAGAGAGAGGGTTCTTCTTTGGATTGTGCCATCCTTATGATGAAGGTGGCCTTGGCATCGTTTGAATTATTCACCATCCCTATTGACAAGGTTGATGGTGGATCTTGGGAACCACTTTCATCTCCTACTCAATTAAAAACATGGAACTCCTGTTAAGTGCATGTTTAACTTGGTTGATGATGTCCCCACCCTGTTAGCAATCTTTGAGAGATCGATTACTTTTACCTCATTAGGAGTTGAGTTAAGGAGACCTTGAGAGGCCTTCTTCCTTAGCTCTTATCATAGGAGAGTCAGAGGGTGCTCCCCTCGCTATCCCACCCTTGTAGGCTCATTTTCCCTCCCCATATGATGATCTATATTGGGAGAATGATGACCTCCTATTTGATGAGGACTAGAGGAGTACCTCTTCATTATTTGTAGATTATATTTGTGTATGTGTTTTGTTTCCCCTATGCTTGTTTCTATGTGTTCTTGGAGGACCCTTGTCACCCTTGTAGATGCTTGGATATAGGAGTGAAATTGTTTCATACACTTCCTCTATATGTTTCATCATTCTTCTATATGTTGTAACTTGATTTTTTGACAATTGTGAATGATGCAAAGTGTTGGGGGAATTTAGGCTTCCCTTCCATGTTGGCCCAATTTATTTTTATTTTTATTTTTCTTCATGTCTTATTCTTCAGATTTAAAAACTTTTGGGATTGATGATAGTTCATATGTATATTATATTATATCTATATCTACTTATATCTATAAATAGTTCTGACCCCAAACTCCCAAATCCCCCTATCTCTTGATTTATTTGTCTTTTCTTATTTTTCCTTGTTTATCTTTTTCTCTTCTTTGCTTTCTTCTTGATGAACTATTGTTCTTATGTGTTTTCCCTTATGAACATGACAACATTTCCATGTCTACATCTCGTCATGTATCATGGGCCATGACATCTCTACATCTCCTTTCTCTCCTTAGAATGTTATGTGCTCCTTCAATTCACATGCACCACCCTAAGAGGGGGCTACTACTCTAATTTTCAATAAGGTGTATTCAGTGGCAAAAAAATCCCTTACTGAAAAATTTTACACTTTTCAAAAATCGTATCCTTAAATGAGGATCCCCTTAGTGAGATTTTCTTTCAAAAACAAATTCTTAGCAAAAAGAATTGGAAAAATTTCCTTCAAGAAGGCCATTCTTTTATCAGATTCCTTGACGAAAGAGATATTTCAAAAGGATTCCTTGATGCCAAGATCATTTACGAAAAATGTTGTTCTTTTCAATCAAAGTTTCCTTTTGAGTGGGTTCCTTGCTATCTTAGAAGGGTTCCCAAGGGACCCCTTTGAAAACTCTTCCTTCAATTACTTTTTCTAAGATATGATGTCTATTTGTGTGAGTTTTTCTTGCCTAACATGTTTTTTCTATGGATTAACATGTTGCTTTGTAGGAACGAGCACCTGTAAAGTCACTTTCACAATTAAGCTTGGAGTAATGAGCACCTCATCAAGCTTTCCTCTAAAGACCAATCACCTATAAGGGGGTAAAAGCAAGAATTTGAGTACAGGAAGAGGGGAAATTTCAGGCAACAAAAAAAGCATACGCGTTACGGAACAGGTACCCGAACCAAAATCTGAATGCGTACGCGCTCAGCTACAGGTACACAAACCTAAAATGCGTATGCGTTACAAACGCATACGTGTTTTATAACGCATACGCGTTTCATAACGCATACACGTTTCAGAACATGTACGCGTTTTCGAAAAGTATTTATTTTTTTAAATAAACTGTTAGCTTTTCATTTTATCCACTATTTTTGGCAGATTGGGAGAAGACAATCAAGAGCGCGTACGCGTTTGTAAGTTGTTGCTTCGAGCGTGTTTCGACTGCCACCTCCTCCCGTCAACACACCTGACCTCTGAGACCTCCATGTTGGTTGAATTCTGCCCTTTTTTGCTTTGTATCTTGTTTTTTTGTTTTTTAATTAGTATTTAAGTTTTTTTTCTTTAATGTGTTTTATTTCAATTTTTAATAGTTTTAAATTGCATTTAAAAAATAAATAACGTTAAATTGTAAATTGAAAACCATAAAATCTAAACCTAAATTGGACACATTTAACTTAGAAATCTAAACCCTAAAACGTAAAACTAGAAACCTCTTACAGACCTCTCTCCCCTTAGGTGAGCTAAAACTAGAAACCCTAATACAATTTTAAAGAAACCCTAATACATTTTTAGAGAAACCCTTACAAATATGACTATTTAGTAAACTTTCAAAGGCATTTGAATGGGCTAAGAGTAAAAAAAATCAATAATTAGGTACACCAATATACATACATGCATACATACATACATACATACATATATAAATAGACGCAGGTATATGCAATACACACACATGTATATTTATACATTAATATACATCACCTATACTTAGTTAATCAATTTAGATCTTCCTCTTAGCCAAGTGTCTAGGTTGATGAACTTACCAAAAAAAATGATATTAAAACTATTAAAAGTTTGAATCTTCACATATGACAATATTTCTTGAATCCCATACCATACTACGTAAATATTCTTGAATAAGGTTATTTATCATTACTATATTTTCTTAGAAAAAATTATTAGTCAAATCCTAAACCCTTATGTATGCTTTCTTTTGGATTTGTAAGTTATATGTCTTTCATTATTTTCATCTTCTTAGACTTTCCATGATGATAAGAATGAGATAAATACCATAAATGTTTTTACTCTTATTTGAGATTAAATAATAGGAGTAGCCAAAGAACTTACCTTCTTTAAGTAAGAAATTTACTTCAATACAATCATCATTTTGAGTAAGAACTTAAGTGTTAGAGTAGAAAGCATTTCCTTCAGTTATTTGCCTATCAATATGGTGATTCTAAAATTCTATTTTATGGTGTAGAGGCTCAAACTTCATAAGATTATTTTCAATTATAAACATTTACATTCAATCTATAATGCATGTTTCTCCTTAACTTCATTAATGCAATTTATTTAGAAGTTATTAACATAGTTTTTTCTATCAAGGATCCTTCACATTCAAATTGTATGGAATATTCTTTTTTCCTTGCTTACTTATGTGTTACTTCTCAATTTTTGGTAACTTTGGTTTGGGTCTTTCTTCTTCTTTTGGATTATGCTCTATAGATTCTTCTTTATCCCTATATTATATCTCTAGTGTATATATAATTTTAAAAATATTTATCTAACATTACCTCCATGATATGAATTTTTCCTATCTTCGCATCTGTTGCATGAGAAGAAAATTTTCCTCAAAATTTATTTTTTTAACTCATCTTCATTTCTTGCAAGATATGGGAATTATTCTCTTATTGTCTTGAAAGATTTGTCTTAGGATGGATTTAGATCCATGGTATTAATAAATCTAGTAATGTATTCCTCTTGGTAATCCTTGGTTTATAATTTAATTTTTTCTTTAATAAAGTTATCTTGGGTTTCATATGAATCTAATTTTGACTTATCTCCATCCTTCATGAATGAATCTTTTGAATCTCACTCCTTGATCTCCCCTATAACAATATTTTTATTTTTTGGTCTTGGCTCTTTCTCTCTCAACTCTTTTATATTCCTTTGTATTTTAATAAATAGTTCTTGTGTGTCATTTTGATATTCTATTAGCCTATCCAATTACATCATTAGTAACTAGACAATCCATAACATCTTCCTCTAAATTCTTTCTATCAACTAGAAAAAGTAAATCTTTGATATTTTTCCATATAATATGGAAAGACCATGGCCTTGATACCACTATAATATCCCTAATTAGGGATATTGCTTATTTTCATTTATTTAACTAAAAAAGCCACCAATAAATGAATCTTAATTCAAATTAGATCTACTACAATAGGTAATATACTTAAAAAATATGTAGTTCAATGAATTATAAACTCTTACAAAATGAATAGTCAACACATCAATCAAGTAGTAATTGATTACTCCTCTTATTACAATATAAATTCTACTTATATTCAACTTAGTTTACTATAATTTTAGGAACAAAAATAACAATATAATTATCAAGAAATATGATAAATCTATAACCAATGGTGCTATAGGAGCCACCCTAGAATTACAAACCATAGGTTCCAAGAGAGACACTTAAAACTTATAAAAAATAGGTATTGTAGGAGTCACTTGGATAATAATTCAATGTATCTTAATTACTATCCCTATATGGAATTTCTCATGATTGATTTATGGATTTTCATCCATTAACTATATATGGAAATAAATGGGGTTCCCTCCTCTAATCTCTAGTGATAGGAAAATATGGTGTCCAATCTATTCAAGTAAAATTAATGGATAAACAAGAATACCACTCTCAATCTTAGGATTTAATTAAATAGCTATCTTTTAATTTCTTTCCTTTTTACAAGCTCCAAAATAAACCTACATGTACAAACCTTTTTATCAATGCCACTTTAAAATTACATTCTTTATTATATAACACTAGTGGCCCCATAACTAGGGCACTCATAACATACTTAAATATTATAGTCATTTCCCTATTTTATTTTCGTAAGTCCAATGAGAAATAAGAAATATTTTAGGATATCATAAAATTTTATTGAAAAAAGGGTAAGGAGAAAAAGAGGAATTCTTCTAAAAGAATTTTCAAATTCTAAATCAAGGCTAAAGGAGTCAAATGGGCTAATTCTAGGAAGTTGGTTGAATATTTAATCATAAAAAATCCCAAAAGGAGGGAAAAATCAACAAAAAAAAATAGTAGAGCAACATGTGACACCCTTTTGAATTCCTAAAACCCCATGTTTTATAGGAAGATGAAGAAGAATTTGAAACCATTCCCCTCATCCCTTAGGAATAATCTATTAAGGAGAAACAATATAGATTAATAGAAAAATATTTGAATCAATGAAAATATATGAGAGAAGCCTTATCTTTTGAAAAATGTTTCAATATGGTAAGAAGTTCCATCTACAAGAAATGAGCAAGGAATATAGAAAGTGAAGAATAGGGAGATAAAAAGTAAGCTAAAAAACTTTATGCACCTAAGTTTGATTGTAGTGACAAGATTTTTCTCAGGCCCAGTTGGAGAAATTAGAGACTTACTTCACCCTCAACCCCATAAAGGAAAAATATGCAATAAAATCTGCCTCTTTACATTTAGAAGGTGCAAGAGAGGTCTTCAATGATTTTCAATATTTTTCATCACTTGTTCTACTAACCTTCTGTTTTTATTCAACTCTCATTTATAGTTCTTAAGTGACTATCGGTTTCTATTCAACTCTCATTTATAATATGAATTTTTAATGCTATGATTTTTTAATGTTATAAATTGAATGGTCTTCAAATGAAATATATTTTGAATTTGTGCATGTTCAATGTGATTTTTAAATAACTTTGAAATTGTGTGCATTATTTAATTAGTTTGTTGATATATATTTTTTAATTGTTTAACATGCAGTTGCCATATCATTTCTCGTCCATGGATCCACTTTTCACTTTAGAGGATTTCATGCCTAATCCAGAAATTCCTATAGATCCTGGTGCACATCCCACCCCACCACATGAGGATATGCCTCACTCACCTCCGCATTCTCCACCACCTGACCCCCCACCCCCTCCTCCATTTGACCAAAATCAACTAAGAGAGAATATTCGAGCCAACTTAGTTGTCATTCAAGGAAACATATATCTCATAAAAAATGAGACTAGAATCCCTCCACATCTCGCACGGTTTGCATCTACGATGCAAACTATTGTCAATTTTGTTCGATCTATCGATGCGGACCTAGATAGGTTCCATCAATGGAGAGAAGAGAGGAGACAATTCTATGGAGATGGGTTGTCATATAAAGAAATCAATGACCTAAAAGTCACTAAACAAGCTATGTGCCAATATTTTGTGAACCCCCAAACAAACGAACCAATACCACCCACAAAAAAAAGAATTTCAATTTTATGGTGTAGGCACCTGCAGATAGCTACAAATTTTTGGGAGAGATGGTGGATGGTGTTTGATACTCCACCACATGGCAACAGTGAGGTGCCCTTATATTTTTTGAGAAAGTTATGGGCTGAGTTTGAGTTGGGTAAAAAACCCAACTATTTTTATATGAGGTCATTTCAGGGAGCTAGGCATGTCATGCCCCAACATAGACTAGGAGCACGTGTCGATCCTCAGCGACATGCTCCAGTTGCGCCTCTTGTTCCTCCTCCTCCTAGTATTCCCGCTGCATTTCAGCAGCAAACCATGTTATCTACACTAGGAGCATTGAGTTCACTTTCAGGACATCTCACTCAGCATACTACACACGTGGCCACTGAAGTGTCCAATACAAAGCATGGAGGCTCGGGCTATAGGGATACTGAGACATCCACTTCAAGTGAGGTACATGCATCTGGGATGAGATCATACCTGAATTTACTATATTTTGAGGATCGTCCCACATAGGTATGTTCATCTTTTGAACTTAAATTTAATTCAAGTTTGAAATGTAAAAAATTCATGTAAATAATAACATCAAACTATATATATAATATAATATTAATTCAATAATTTTTTGTTTGGTGTATAGACACATGATGACGTGATGCCCAGAACTCAATATCATCATCGTGTGTATATGTCGAGTGCTGTAGATTTGGGCTCACCTTTTCAATAGGTACTTGAACCAAAATATATTAAATAATTTGTGTGGATATATATATATAATTTAATTTGAATTTGTACGCATGTGTGAATTGATATATTATATCTACATGCAGGGAAGTCATACTATTCCTAGTATTGACGAGCCACAAGTTACAATGGTGAGCGCTCCTAAGACATCATCAGCTCAGGTGTGTGCTTTCAAAAGTTTGTTAAGTTTAAATTAAATACACATCATAGATCTAATTTAATTTTTTCATTTACATACACATGTGTGAATGATCTATATGAACTGTTGTACATCTATATGTAGGGATTTGATGAGATAACCATGGCGGGCCACGCACCTGAGACATCATTGACATCTATTCATGGGCAATCTCAGGTGCGTGATCATGAGGTCATATCATTCGAGGTTGTAAACTTTACTTTAAATCTCCTATACAATTTTTACGAACATTTTATATATATATATATATATATATTCAAGGTTTTCACATATTGTTTGCTTTATATGAATATGCAGGATATAGTGGATCAGGCATTTGCATCTTCTCAACAGACAGTTATGTTACCTGTTGAAGAAAATGTGCCAGTTGATTCACATGACCATATGGTAATTTATGCATACTAGAAATCATTTTTACTATATTTAGTCGATATTTAATTAGTTTTTTTTATCTAAAAGTTTATATTTTCAATTTTAAATATGTTTAATTATATCAAAATTTCTAAATAAATTTAAATCTAATTTCGAGTTTCTTGAACTCTTTTACAGCATGATGCAGGTACATCTAGTCAACGTGGAACAAAGAGGAGACTTGATTTGACCGATCAGCCTGAGAGTTAGATAGTTTTATATTTTATGGACTACAAACCTCTAGTTTCATTTCAATATATGTGTTGGACTTGACATATAAATTTTATGGACTATCTAGATCTCTAGTTTTATTTTGAACATGTTATTATCATATATGTGTGTTTATTTATATCAGTTGACTTTAATATGATGATTATATATGCAGTCAATTATGAGATCATGTTATGTTCATTTTCATAATTATATGCATTTATATACATATCTATATATTTATATTTTATCAAATTTTCAAGTAATACATGCACTATATAATAATTCTTATCTAGAATCAAATTTCATATATATATAACTTATCACATGGTTAGGTGACAAATTAAAACATTCCTTAAATAGTTTCTTAAATCATATTCATAATAAATTAAGGGCAAGTAATTCTAACTATTTTCCAATTACATAGCAAATATTTGAATCAATAAACAAAAAACCATCTCCTTGTATGTATATTTAATGTATAATCTATACAATTGAATAATTATATAAAATGTGGTAAATAGAAGACACATGAAATATGTATAATCTATACAATTTGAATAAGATATTTAAAAAGTGACATCGAACAAACATATATAATGTACATCAAGAAGTTTAATGTACAACTATATAACATGATGAAACATATATGTGCATGTAGATACAATTAAAGCTTATCAACTTTTAGGTGAATACCAAAAATTGATATTTACATAGTCTCCAGATAAAATAGTTTTTCAGTTCAACAATCACATTGTAGACCGACTTGATGAGAACTTGCAAAAATAATTAATGTAAGTAACTACAATTTTTACGAGTCATTTAAGTAAAAAATTCATGCAAGAAAAGAACTGCATATAGTAAATTCCATACAAATTCAAATGATGTTAGCCATAGGATGGATTAAGGGGACCTAAGAGGATATATAGCTTAAGGGGGGGTCTTAAGAGAATTCCTTAAGGGGAGTTAAGAGGATGCATCTCATGAACCCTAGGATATGGCTTAACGGGTCCTAAGAGGATTAAGGAGATGTAAGAGGATATGACTTAAGGGTCCTTTAAGAGGACGAATTAAGGGGATGCAAGAGGGTGGATTAAGGGGAGTTGAGAGAATGAGTTGAAGGAATGCAAGATGGTGGATTAAGGGGAGTTGATAGAATGAGTTGAAGCGATGTAAGAGGTTGGATTAAGGGGATGCAAGAGGGTGGATTAAGGGGAGCCGATAGAATGAGTTAAAGTGATGCAAGAGGGTGGATTAAGGGGAGTTGAGAGAATGATTTGAAAGGATGTAAGAGAGTGGATTAAGGGGATGCAAGAGGGTAGATTAAGGGGAGCTGATAGAATGAGTTGAAGGGATGTAAGAGGGTGGATTAAGGGGAGTTGATAAAATGAGATAAAGCGATGTAAGAGAGTGGATTAAGGGGATGCAAGAGGGTGGATTAAGGGATGCAAGAGGGTGGATTAAGGGGAGTTGATAGAATGAGTTAAACCCTAAACCCTAAACCCTAAAATGAGTTAAAGTGATGTAAGAGGGTGGATTAAGGGGATGCAAGAGGGTGGATTAAGGGAAGTTGATAGAATGAGTTAAACCCTAAACCCTAAAATGAGTTAAAGTGATGTAAGAGGGTGGATTAAGGGGATGCAAGAGGGTGGATTAAGGGGAGTTGAGAGAATGAGTTAAAGTGATGCAAGAGGGTGGATTAAGGAGCTGAGGAGAATGAGTTGCATGGGATGCAAGAGGGTGGATTAAGGAGTTGATAGAATGAGCTGAAGGGATGTAAAAGGGCGGGATTAAGGGAGTTGGAGAGAATGTGGGAATTTAAACCCTAAACCCTAAAATGAGTTAAAGTGGTGTAAGAGGGTGGGATTAAGGGGAGTTGTTAGAATGAGAGTTAAACCCTAACCCTAAAACCCTAAACCCTAAAATGAGCAAAGGATGTAAGAGGGTGGATTAAGGGAGTTGATAAACGAAGTTAAAGGGATGTAAGAGGGTGGATTTTAAGGGGAGTTGAGAGAATGAGCAAAGGGATGCAAGAGGGTGGATTAAGGGATTTGATAGAATGAGTTAAAGTGATGCAAGAGGTGGATTAAGGGGATACAAGAGGGTGGATTAAGGGGAGTTGATAGAATGAGTTAAACCCTAAACCCTAAATTGAGTTAAAGTAATGTAAGAGGGTGGATTAAGGGGGAGTTGATAGAATGAGTTGACGGATGTAAGAGGGTGGATTAAGGGATGCAAGAGGGTGGATTAAGGGAGTTGATAGAATGAGTTAAACCCTAAACCCTAAACCCTAAAATGAGTTAAAGTGATGTAAGAGGGTGGATTAAGGGGGAAAGTTGATAAAATGAGTTGAAGTGGGATGTAAAAGGGTGGGATTAAGGGGATGCAAGAGGGTGGATTAAGGGGAGTTGAGAGAATGAGCGGGATGCAAGAGGGTGGATTAAGGGGAGTTGGAGAGAGAGTGACTTAAGTGGATGCAAGTGGACAAATTAAGGGTAGATATATGAGGGTATGGATTACGGGGTCCTAAGAGGATGGATTAATGGTAGTTGATAGAATGACTTAAGGGGTTGCAAAAGGATGGATTAATGGTACATAAGAGGATGACTTAAGGGTTTTAAGAGAATGGATTAAGGAGATATGAAATCAATTATAAAGTATCAATTACATGTATCTAGAACTATATATAGTTACCTGTCTCTAGATTCAAATTCCATTGTAATATATGTGCATCTCCTCTCTTTTTTGTAAAGCATCTAATTTTGGGAGACTTGAAACAAAAAATGATATAAAACTTTAATTAGGAAATGATTAAAGACAAATATATATATATATATATATATCAATTAAATATATATACAACTAGATATACTTACCAATATTTATTTACTCTATTGTACCATCTGCATCCTCTCTTATTTTTAATGCATCTATGATTGTCTCATGATCATCCATTGAAATTTTCCATAAAACTTTATTAGCAGGCCTCTTTTGATATCTAACTAGTTTTATATTGGTTGCCAAAATCAAATGTGAATAATGCATAATCTTCTTGTGTCTTTCATAATCTTTAAATGCAGGCAAGCCATTCTTTCTCATCAAATATTTTTGAAGCCAGGTGCCAACAACAACCACTGAACCAGTTGGATACTCAAAATTGTCATCATCCACTCTAGTATGTACCAACTTATGTTTTCTCTCAACACATCTAGCCAACCAGTACTCTGTTTGCTCTTCATTCCCTTGAGGTGCAACAACAACATACACATGTCCTGCAAAAATAAATACAAAATACAATAAAAAGTGACTTATATTTAACTCATATAAACATGCATACATACAAAATTCAACTCAATAAATAATGTACCTTCTTGTACAAGATCTGAAACATGATCATAATCATCTGATGCGAACACTTGATTATCTTCAATTGTCATTTCATGTTGAACATGTGTCGATGTAGGCATTAAAGCTCTTTGTTGCCATTGTTCGACCCATTCCATATTTTCACATGCCTTCCAATCACCTACAATACAAAATTGACAATAGCATGCCAACTCCCTTGTCCATATTGTGCATGTGTTTGCATTCAAACTCTTAAATGAATGCCATTTTGCACTTCCATTAATTGTTTCACAATCATGTCGAGAAAAAATATCATTTTCTTCAACTAACCAAAAGAAGCGTCGAATTATTGATTTCTCACTTGTTCTTGTAGATAATTTGGTATTGCACCAATCTACGATTGCATGTGCATTTCTAAATTTTGCAACATCCTCAAATTTTAGTTGCTCTCTAGCAAGAGCTCTTTTTACACATGCACCTGCTCCATCGTGTTCTCCCTTACCATGACCAGCTCCAAAAAAACTCCATATGTGTTGGATATTATTTTCCTTATGAACTCTACATAGCCAATAAAATATTCTAGCTTTTTTGAATTGACCCGTGCAATTATCTGACCATATGAGATGTTCTAGCATTTGAATTCCTCTCTTTTTTAAATTTTTATTAAATATATCAAAACAATATTGTACAAACTCAGATGAATGTAATCGATTATCACTTACATAAAAATGGTACTCTTTCAAAAAAATTCTATTATCTTCTATACTATCTTCAGCATGTCTATAAACAATGTGAAAAAATATAGCTACTTGCACTAAATTATAATATTGTGAGTGAATTTCTTCTTGTGGAGCAAGAGTATAATTTTTAGCAAAATCAACAATTGACAATATAGTTCCAATTGGAAATGTGTTTTTACATAAACAAAATTGATTATCAAGCCAATGAGCATTCTGAGAGTGTTGAACATATTTAGGTACAAACTTATCTTTAAATTCAGTAATAAAAGCATGCACACTAACTTTTTCCACAATTATCTCAACAAGTCTTCCAATTTTACCATCTTTTAAAGAATACTCAATATTTTTAAATTTTTTTACATCCACTAATTGTTTTCCAAATTCATCTAAACTACTTTCATGCATACATTCTCCTAATAATGAAAAGTTACCACATCTATCACATTCTCCATAAATGCATCCTTTAAAAAAAAATGAGTTTCCATTTAAAGAGGGATTACAAAACAAACCTACTATAAAATCTTTGATTCTTTTAGGTGGCATAGTAATACCACAAATGTCCTGCATAATTTGGTTAGCATGCAAAGTGCATCGTATATATCGAAATATATCATAATAATAATAAAATTGTACATGAGTCTTACAACAACAAGAGATTCGTTGCTTATTAATTCTAACATACCAAGGTTTACACTTTTCGAATGATCTTTGACTTATGCTAATATTCAATGGTAAGATTTAAGCATCTAAAAAAAATTTATATAATTTAGTTTGAGTCATATCTAAGAGATGTTTTGGATGGGGTTCACGAATTTTGGAACCCACCCTTAATTTTAAGACATCTCTAATGTTAGGTGATACTCTTGTATTATCATACCAAAAAATTTTGATTAAAGATTTAATTTCATTAGTTAATTTCATGTCTGATCTTGGGAGTCTACCACTAAAACTCCAACATTGATTAATAGGATCTTTTTCAATACTTTCTCTTCTTTTAGCAGCTCTTATCAAAGTTCTAGGATTTAAGTTTATACATTTACTAATCTTACTTAACATTTTTTTATTTGAAGCTGCTTTATCAACTAGAGCAGCTTTGTGCCATTGCACCCACAGCCACATTTCCCATTCCTTGATCACTTTTCTTACCAATAACATCAATAGCCAGCAACACTAGATACGACTTGTTTCCATCAATCATCTTTCTTTTGGTTTTACAAAACACCTAATTTTTCATCACTTTTCTCTCTCATTCTTTTAAACATTCCTCATCAATTGCACCCCATGAGTTGACATTGAACTCTAATTTCTTTCTATAAAAAACATTTGTATATATTTTATTTCCATAATTTCTAATCTATTCTGAAGAAACTCTTTTACCACTTAAGGTTATCTTAGCACATTTGTTTCAATTGTTAAAAAAACATTTTCACCTTCATCCATAGATGGAGTTTCATTTTCATTCACACAAGGGGTTTCATTTTCATTTTCAAATGTAAAAGGGATTTCATTCTCATTTTCATCAATATTAGGGATTTCATTCTTATTTACATTCTCATAAGATATAATTTCATCATTTTCTTGTTTCTATATTGTTTCAACCCTAGTATTATTGATCTCATCAATTGTGTAGCCAGCTTCTTCTAAACAAGCAATATCAATATTATAAAAACTTGGGTTTGAAGACATACCTGGATAGATTGTTTGAATAGGTACATTTTCCATATCATTGGGAGGTGGATTTGAAGACACACCCGAAGTTGTTTGCATATCATTCAAAGTTGAAGTTAAAGGCACAATTGGGTTTGTCTCCATAGTTGCATTTTCTTCCATATTCACCATCTCCACATTTGCATCATCTAGATTGATTTTATCATTCATGGCTTCCTCTTCGAAATTCTTGGAACTAGATGCTTCCAAATCTTTCATTTGATGAATCATTTCTCTCCTTTCCCTTTGTCTTTTTGCCTCTTTATCTTTATTTGCTTGAATTTCTTCAGGTGTCATTACCTTCCTACATCTTTTTCTTTGTCTTTTCTTATCACCCATGGTTACCAAACCCTCTTTGATGACAAAAACAATAATTCAAGAAACCTATTTTAAAATTGCCACCTCCTTCAAATATTCAAATAAAACTATGTACTATGAAGATTATTTTTTCTATAAACTCTGAAGTACAAAATCATCATGAGTACATCCAAAAATTCACTTTTTCCAAATCTTCTTGTAAAAAGTTCTTGAACTTGATTCCACTTCAGAAAATTTAACTTGCACTTTTACTCTTCCAACAATTTGAATAGAATATGCCCTGCACAAGACAAATTTGCAATAAAAAACGTAGAAAATGACACTTTCGGACCATACTACAGAAAAAGAATGTTGTAGGAAAATCGTGTTTTACTAGTATTTTTCAAATTAGGAAAAACGGCTATTATAGAAATGCGTACGCGT
The DNA here is from genome assembly GCA_007258455.2 of Sequoia sempervirens. NCBI lineage: Eukaryota > Viridiplantae > Streptophyta > Pinopsida > Cupressales > Cupressaceae > Sequoia > Sequoia sempervirens. The sequence goes on along the minus strand of VDFB02049217.1, from coordinate 118,003,044 downwards.
TATGAAACACGCACGCATTATATTTCAAAAATGCGTACACGTTACGATGTCGCAATGGCCAAAACGTAACGCGTATGCAATATGAAACGCGTACGTGTTTCTATAACGCATACGCGTTATTTAAAAGTTGATCTCCCGCACCAAATCTAGCCCCGGTTTTAGGCTTGGGAAAGGCTTGGCAATCTGAGCCTTAGCTTTTGACCTGCAACTAAAAAACTAAGGCAAATTGAAGAAGAATGTCCAACTTTGACAACATAGATGATGGAATTTTTTACTGAATTAGTCTATAAAATTAAAACCCATTAGAGAACACAATGTCTACTTTCTAAATATATAATTTTTGTTAAAATTGAATTATGTTTGCTATTTTTTAATTAATTTCTAAGCAAACTAGGCCTTAAACTTGAAAGATCGGGTTTTTTTGGTTTTTTAATAACTTTGTATTGGTTGAGTTTCTTGTAAAAGAAATTATATGGGCCCAAACTTCAGACAATTCTCTACACAATGAAAAACAAAAGAGTCAAAATTTTTTTTGTTTAGGTCCAATTATGTTGTCCGTACACGTTGATTTGAAAAAACATCAATTAAGGCCAATAAAAAATTAATTAAAAAAAAATATTTAACCAAAAATTACAAAAAGAAATCTAGACCAAACTTCATGTTGTTAGCTATTTTTTCTTAAAATGAATTAGCAAAATAATTTTATTTGAGTCAAAAAGTGTTGTCCGTACACCTGCTTGGTATGGTAAAAAAATAGGGACTTTTAAAAAGTGGTTTTTATAGATCTTTATCAAAATTTAATTTCTATAAACTGGGTATTTTAATAATTTACATATTTGGAAACTAGTTTCAAAATTCTAAATTTCATATTACTGACTTTTTTTAAGATTAATTGTGGAAGTGCCTCAAATTTTCAGTCCAAGTGTGGAAAATTCTGAAAAACAGTAAAAACATTTCCACTTTTTGAGTTTTTTGTGTACCCAACTTCTTGCATCAACCCAAGGATCAATCATACTCTATGGAGCCTTGCATTTTGAGCCTCCCAGGACCGAGCACCTATATAGTGATTTTTTTTTGCAAGGCCAAGCACCTATAGAATTTGTGTTCACCTTCTATGGGACCAAGCACCCATGGAGCTAATTCTATTATGCCAAGCACAAGTGTAGATCTTTTGTTCAAATTTCCATAGGACCGAGCACCTATGGAGCCACCTCTCTCTCTTGCAAGTTCAAGCATGTCAAATTGTGGTCGGATTCCTCAATGATTTAGGTATATGCTCTTCAAATTTATCTACTTTACCTTGTATTCACTAACACACATGCTCGCTAGAGTGGGGGAAAAATGTAGGGTATGTGCAGGATCAGGATGGGCCAAACAGGCCCTTAAGTGGCAATGAAAATTCAAAACAATCAGAGTTAGGAAACTTGACAGAAAAATTTAAATAAGTTATCTATATTATTTCAAAAACATGTAAGAATAGAATCTGTGGGAAATTGAATGTCGTTTCTAAACTACTAGGTTTTTTTTTTTTTTAA
>VDFB02049217.1:117928164-118001409 GCA_007258455.2 Sequoia sempervirens | reverse complement strand
ATATCTATTGAAGCATGGATTTATAATGCAAATATAGACACCATCAATAAAAAATATTTATATTAACTAAATAGCCATGTAGGCATACATCAATATATGTCGATATAAATATAAAATATATACAAAATAGCTATATAGGCTTACGAGAATTCCATATAGGCATTCAATGTCAAATATATCCAATACAAAATATGTACAAATTGCTATGTAGGCATACAACAAAGGGCTCTGTGCATTCAAAATTCATTTCTCTCCATGCTCTGGTTCAAATACAATTTTCTTTCCCTTTCCTGTGCGACCCGATGGCGATAAATCTGTCACTCGTTTCTGTTGAGGGGTGCTCCTGCTGCTCCTCCTATGATTTAGCTCCTGGTCAAGTTTCAACTGTTACAATAAGAAGTAAAGACATTAATATATAGAAATTACATTATAAAAATTAATATATTTAACAAAATTTAATCACTTACAGCCATCTGACGATCATTCTCCTCGAGGGAAATATTTGCACGCCAATGCTTAGGTGTGCTCGAGCCCTGTATAAACCATCTGAATAGAAATTACACTACGAATCAATAATGGTTTGATTCTTCATCGAACTAGTTCACCCATAACAACGAATGTAAATTGAAATTTAGTAATTTTCCTCATACCCCTCTATCAGAGCCATCGAGGATTCTATTGTAGTAGAACACCAATATCCACTTTGTTACATTGGGATGGTGTTTCCGTCACCAACATCTCGAAAATAAACAACAAATTATTCAATCAAAATAGTTATCGAATTTGAAGTAATGCTTGAGTTTGAATGATGTACGCACAAGCAAATATGATTATCAATTTAGCACAACCTAGGACAATACATTGAAAAACAAAAGACCCTTTAGGACAAATTTTATGAAAAAGCGCCAAAACACAATGTAAATATGACAACCAATATGAGAAGAAGAGAGATCAAGTCAAAAGGAGCTTGATAGTAGCCAATCGAAAGTTATGCGTGGATAAACCCAAGTACTTAATAAGGAATGGAGTAAGAGCTAATAAAGATACAACGATAATAAAAAATGATGGAGCTAACTTGTCAAGGGCTTATTCTTCAAAACCCTATTAAACGCTTGTCATAGTTTAAGATATGCAATAAATGTTTGACAATGGAATTAACCTTTTGAGGATGATAGTGATTAAATTGAGGTCTCCTTTTACCACGAAAAGACTGAATATTCTTTCTTTGGCCTATCATTATGATTTTTAAGTTTTCTCACTTGAGTTAAATATAATAGTCAAGTGTTTATACCAAAGATGATAGAGAAAATAATCATGAAAAGGAGAATATGATGGTGATCAATGACAAGTCAGTGGCACATTTGACAATCGAAAGAGTAGAGGAATGCATAGTGAACATCATGGTACAACTTATGATATAAATTAAGCCACATGGTTGATGTGTTTTGAATCCTTGCATCTAAAGGAAATTTTCTTAACATAAATACTGCTAGGGAATTTCAATGTTGCCATTGTAGTTGGCATTAAAGCTGGTACTTGCAACATTGAAAATTATCCTTATATAAGAATTCCCTCCATCTTGTTGATTGGCTTGTAACACTCTTGATGGTGGCTGTATGAAATCTAATTATGATTCCTCTTCTACATTAGAGGGTTTGTATCCTTGATCTGACCCTTCTGAATTATTAGAATCAAAATCACTAGCTCCCATATTCAAAAATTCCTAACCAACATCTTCAATAAATTTATCTAGATCATTAGTAATAGTCTTACAAATTGGTTGCCAATTCAAGTTCATTCTACTTTCATAATACTTTATATCCATGGAGTTCATCCATTCCTTGATGTCATCAAGTGAAGATTGAGGAATGGCGTACATATGGAGTACATCTCGCTTGAATTATTTGAAAACAATAGCCATATCAAATCCCTTTTTCCCAAGTCCTACTCTCTCAAGGTTAACAATCTCAATCTCAGTAATAGTGATTACTAAGAAAGGTAATTCCACCAACTCTACCAAAAAATTTACCATAGGAACAATAAAAGCAGAGGATTTGAAAGGAACTCCATGAAAACCAAGCTCTCTAAATGCTATATAAAATTCTAGTTCAAAATATTTTAGATGAGGTTGCTCCCATAGCTCTCTTACTCGCTTGAAAAATCCTTGAAACTATGTATTGATTTTATTTTTCCTATTCCTCTCTTATTGTTCTTCCTTAATTTCATCAAGATCATACATTGACCTTCTTGCCCCTCCTAAAGTTTGGACCACATCCATTACCTCCACATAAAACTGGACATCCTTGGTCTTCATGGTTCCCACGCCGTGATATGGTTATGCAAATGAAAATGAAGAAAAGTAATCATCTCCTTATCCATTGGCTGGAAGAATGCATGCTTAATGTTTTGATACATGATATCAGCTCTCTCTTCTTCTCTCATGGTTGAATATAAAAATCCAGTATGGTGGGCCTCCAGAGTTCTAGTCATCTTTCTTCCTCTTCCACCGAATGTTGTCCTGTCCACACATTTTCCAGCCTAATTGGCTTTGTTTTTGAAAGCTGAAGTTTCTCCCTGAGTCACCAGTGTAGCTCTCTCTACCTTTTCAAGTTCTCTTTCATTGCTACAAATCATCTTTGGGATTTAGTCATTTGTACCACATGGTTGATGTGCTTTGAATCCTTGCATCTAAGGGGTTTAAAACCTTAGGGGCCTTAGATGAGAAAAGTAATGTTTTTCTTTTCTTTTTATGTGAGGACCTAGTAGTGAGATAAAAGAGGCTGTATAGAAAAATGAAAAAAAAGACATAAAAATTCATGGACCATACTATATCACCTACATGCTAGCTAACAAGGACATGAATGTAGTAGATTTAGGTATGATAAGGTATTGCAAGGTATATTTGAGGAATATATAAGAATGAAGAAGAATTCAATGGATCAAATTAGTGTCAAATGTTTTCCTAAAGATTTCCCACACCCTATAAGGGAATTTAATCATTTCTAAGCATTTTCACGTCCTATGGGAAAGTTTGAGGAGGCTCCAATAGTTGAGAGTTTAATGAGTACTTATAACTTCTTTCCATGCAATCATGATTAGTTAGAGAACATATAGGGAAACTTGATGAGCTATGCAACAAATGAAGAGAATATAGGGTATTTTGACCTAGTCTTAAGCATCTCCAAGCATCTAGGAGATATTGAAGGAGTCAAGTGGCTGATAGATAGGGTCGAGGATAGAAGTTTTATTTTTGGTTACATTGACATCATGTGTAGGACATCCATAGTCTTATTCTTGGTTACGTTGACATCACAAAAAATTATATAGGATGGAGTAGAATGTAGCTCTACCTTTGTCAATTCCATGTTAAATTTTTATTATATATAGCTTGCTAGTGTAGGAATTCTAAGACAAACAATCATAGTAGGACAATTTTTAAAAGCTTGAATAATAACCTAGTGAACCCATATACTCTTATGACTATATATACACAAATCTAGATTAAACTTAGAATTCATTAGTTAAGTTCTCTTTATTCTATATTACCTCCATGAATGTTTGAGTAAATCTACTCGCACTCGAAGGTGTTCCCTTGAATCCTTCGACAGTACCCTGTTCAACATCCAAAATAACATATTAAAATACCATTCGTAAAACAATGCTATTAACACATGTGTACTAAATTTAGAATTGTTTACTAACTTTACATACCCCACTAATAGGTGTACTGCAAAAATAAGCAGGCTGATGACTAGTATATCCAGGCTCAACGCTATGACTTTGCAATTTTATTAAAATAATAAAACTAAATTAGTTAACCTTGCATTTCAAAATCAAAATTTAATAAACTAAATTCAATGAACATGTTGAATTTTACCTGACTGTCAATACCATATGCATCATGCAGAATGTCAGCCGCCCTCTCCATCCCTGTAGATGCATACAGATCGCTGCGTAGAAGGATATGGATCCTGCATAGCACCTTCCTGAGGGCCGGTAGGGTCATACAAACAAGTGGCTCCGCAAGATCGACACACATGGCCTCGAAGGCCACCACTTGAAGACTCCCCTGGATTGCGTTGTACAATGGGGCTAGTGTGGTGGATGACACTCCGAGTCAAGGATGTGATCGCCTGCAAAGTCTCTACATCAGCACTCTCCTTTGCAACTGCAGGCATCACAATCTGCTCAAGAGGGTGCCTAGCGAGATGTCATCTCCCCTGTCGTGTAGGATCCGGCTATGCACCGGGCCTATCCTGTGCTGACCCCCCACCTCTCCCCTGAAACTCCCTCATATCAAAATAATTCAGGATTTGGTTCAACACAAACTCACAGTATAATTTCCTAAGAAAATATTGGGGGACTTCATAGTTATTGCACGGTGGGTAATCAAAGACCATATACCATCTGTCATAAAAATGGTTTCTAATCTCTTGGTGGTGGCACCAATGAATAGGAAACCTCTTTGCATTGAGGGTGAGATTTTGATTTGTTTTAGGGTCAGTGAATAGAGAGCACAAATCGCCTTTAGTAATCTTTAAATCTTTTACTTGTTTATATGATAATTTGTCTGCATAATATGCCCTCGATGTTTCCCTCCTATTTTTCCATCCAGATATTTGTTGGGTAATTGCATCTACATTTTTTAACAAATCCTTCAATGAATTGCTAGATGTATTCTTTACGTGGTTGAAGAATTTTGATCACTCAACCTACTAATAAGATCCTCAACTTCTTTTCTATTGTTTTCAATTTCACTCCTCAAATTTTCTTGAGTGCGGAGGGTATTGAGAGAATGGTGGGGGAGGTTGATTTTGTTGAGGTTGATTTGGTTGAGGATTTTCCTCCTCTTGTTGAGGATTTCCTACAAATTAAAAAAAAAACATTCATTTCTAAACTAAAACAAACAAAATCAATTTAAAACAAAAAAATTCATAACAAATACCAAACAAAACTTACCTCTTGCATCTCTTCGTCGTCATGGTGCCATATTTGTGAAGAAAATCGAACTCAAGTTGATGAAATGTGAAGAAATCACCTCCTCAACAACGCGAGCACGTAATGCATGGTTTTTGGCCGCGGGCGGAGATGAAAACCAGTAAAAAGCAAATGAAGAATGTTCACTTTTTTTTTCTTTTAAAAAGCCATAATGCGTTCACGTTATAACGCGAATGTGTTATGTCTCATTTTTCACTTTTTTGGCCACAAAAGTGCGACCATCTTGGTGCACTTACCCCTAAATTAAAAATTAAAATAGCATAAACTAAATGCAAAGTCAAAATATACAAAATACAAATATGAATAAAAATAATAATTTAAAAATATTAATAATAAATAATTAATAAAAATAAAACTAATTTTAAATTTATTGAAATTGAAATATTAATAAAATATATATATATATTTTTTGTATTAGATAGAGTTTGAACTATTTACATATTGCTTACAGCTTGACACCAGTCTGTGTTTGTTTCAGAGGCTTAAGAGCCTTAACATCATGTTTTTACAACTTTTTAAAAGGACTGTCCCAGTTACATACAACTTTTACATCATTGAAAGATTACAAAAAAATTGGATAGTACTAAGCTACTAACAAGCCACCACAATTTTTGTAACAAGTAGAGTAAGGGGTTGTTTAAGTATTCACCTGATTGCTGCTTCCTCCTCCACTAATTTCTTCAGCATCCTCTTGGCCGAAACTATCCACCAACCTTTATTCATTTGGAGCAGCTTCTTCAACACCGTACACAGTCAAAACTTCACTTTGGGGACTGAGTGGCTATGGGGCTCTTTGTCTTTCTAGGCCAACAACTTCATCAACCACCCTCTGAAGTTCATCAAACACCCTTTGAAATAAATCAGCCTCCTCTAGGTTCAACCTGTTGGAAACAAGCAACACTAAGAGGGGCAGTAAATCACTATTGTGCAAAAATTTAATTCTATTATTTTGATCTTTAACTCACTTAATCATTCAACAAAAGAAATATGCATGAACAGAAATAACACAATCACAACAGCATAACACCAGGATGTTTACGTGGAAACCCTGTTAGGGGAAAAACCATGGTGGATGACCAATCCATAATATAATATGAGTATACCCAAAAAGAAGGTTTACAAAATGGGAATGCACTTGCATTCAGCGACACTGCCTAGAGCTCATTGCTCAAATAAGATAGGATCACTACCTTACAATGATTTGGATTGAATCCAAAAGAGTGAACTGATAGAACAACATCAACAATGCTTGATTATAGTTTTGGTTAAGCTCTATAGTCAATCTTCTATCCTTCTGACTGATTCAACAATTATTCTCTATTCTCCACACTCGCTCTGCCAAAAAATTTAATGCAAAAGTGAAACTATGCATAATTTCCTTTAATTTCCCTTCTGATGTTCAAAACACACTTCTACACTTACCACTTCCTCCTAAAATGATATAACTGATAACTTATATATATCAGCATCAAGGATATTGTCATTACAAGTCAACCTCCAATAAAATACAAAAAATTCTTCATGTGTCGGCTCAAGTCATGAAAAATTTATGATGCACACCCATACAAGTTTTCCACGACATAGCTTGGACCCAAAATAAAATTCTCAAACATAGAAACATTTAAACAATCATCCCTTATACATCCGCGACACACTACATTGACTAGGTCAACCATAATGAACAAACAGATAGAAAAACATCCTCCTAGATCTCCTAACTCGTACATCGATTAATGCAACATCAAAAAAATCAATAATAAGATAACATACATGGTTAACAAACTGTCTCGGGGATCCACAACTCAAAAAGATGATCTGGTGAAGCAAACAGATCGACATAGTAACCGGACACCCTATTCTTCATGCTTTCTGTTGGTAATACTCTATTCTCAACTCCTTATGGTGGTATGACCAAGTTCTGATCTGCTGACCAAAGTAATGAATTTAGTTGCCATTAATGACAACATTAGAATCCATGTGCCAACAATCTCCCCCTTTGGCATTGATGGCAACACTTAGTGAAAAATGACTAAGTGTCAAAACTAATAAGTACACTACCAAGGTTCAAAATTTCAAAACACAACTTCTTTTCAAAACACTAGTCCCCCTTAGAATTTCAAGGCATTTTTCACTAGACTCTCTCCCCCTTTGACATCAATGACAAAATTGGGAAATCCAAAATTTCAAAATTTCAAGACTATGCAAACATAATCCGTGACTTATAGAAATTTTAAGACATCCACAAAGTCATTCTTCAACACACTTGAGTCCCAAACACTTTTCAAACTTTCCAATTTAATGGTTATGCGACCACAAAGTAGATAAGACAGAGTTTTTGCAGCTTCAAGATTTACTGGTTCAGGAGTGGCCATAGCATCTTTAGCCTCTTTCAATACATTTACCATTATCTTAATCTTTGGACTGATTAGTCCTCTAAGTTCGCATACCCTCCCAACAGTCCTCTCATTTTCAAGCTTCAAACTCTTTAATTTTTCAAGCAAAGACATTACTTGACCTTCTTCTTCACCAACATTACCTGTTAATGGGTCAAAAGCATTAGAAATAGTGACCAATTGTCTCTCAATATCCTTCACCTTCTTTTCATTTGCTTTAGTGAATTTAGACAAGACTAAACAAGACTTTTCACTTTTCCTCCTTCAGACAATGTATCTTGAACATTTTTCATGCAGGTGGCTAATAGAGTTTTGTCTTTTGCAATCAGTTCTTTCAAACTACCTAATCTCTTTTCCTTGAACTCCTTATGCACCTTAATCAAGGCTAATTTCTTAAAAGATTCAAACTGAGAGCATACATAATTTATCATCTTCTTTAGCTCATCGGAAGAGGAACCAGACGGATCCATAACATGGCTAGGCATTAATTTTTGCATAACTCCAAATGCAAGGCTTAGCAATTCACTGTCTTCTATGTGACACTTCAGAATCTTCTCACTGGCTTTGACTTGAGAAATTGAAGCTACCTTCATCATTTGAATTGGGGACAAAGTGGATAGATTGATTGAGCGTTCATCCAATTCAGGATCTAATTCTTCTTGCTACTCCATCAGAGATCTCTTTACTGCCTCCACTATGATTTCTTGAACTTTTTCTTCTTCAACCTTGGGTTCTACAAGGACTGTTTTAGGATTACCTTTAGGCACTTCAACTTTTTCAATATGCACCTCATTTTCCTCAACTAACACAGGTCCAAGTTAGGAATTTCAACTTCCTTAGGTGTTTTTGTATTTTCCATTTCAGGAGGAGTTTGGGAATTTTAAACATCAACATTGACTTCCTCATATCCAATATCCACTTCTTTATTTATCTTATTCTTTGACAGCAACTCTTCTAGAATCTTCTTGGTTTCCTTAACAACATCATCAATCTCACCAATCATGAGTCTATTCACCCTTGTCTTGATTTTGAATTCCTTTTTGACCTTTTCAAGGAGTGAATTCATCTCCTCTATTGACATCTCCAGACATAAATCAGCAAGAATTCTTTTCTTGATGTTCTCTTCTTCTATTCTGGCACTTATCCTTCTAGACTCCAAAATATTATATAGACTCTTGGGCAAGCCAGACATGATTTCAACAAGAACTTTATTCAAAAATATTCATATGTTTTATTGTGGCCTATTCAAGATTCCTCTGATTGGATTCATCAAAACCTTTGTACCATTCACAGAATGGCTTGAGATTACCATCTTTGACAACTGCATTCTCAACTTCCTCAACTGACATATGGGGTTTGCCAATTTTTTCCTTTTTCTCTGCTTCTTCTTTACTAGAAGATTTTATCTTGTTTAACTTGATAGCTTGAGTCCCAGTAGCCTTTATTTCTTTTACGACTTCTTATGATTCAGTCCCTTCCTCTTCATCTTTAGAAATAGGTTCATATGTTCTCGTGCTTTTATTCTTCTTTCTTTTTATGGAAGCCTTGGCTTGAGCTGGCTAGGCTGCAGGGGAACTCCTAGTAGATCTAGTGTAGGGAGAAGATATTCCCAGACTAGCAGATTATGTTTTTGCTTTCTCTTTTGTTGCTTTAGCTTCTCTCTTCCTTCTCACTTCTTTCAATTTCTCCATAGGTACACCCATATTTTCTGTAAATATTTCTACCTCTTTTCTTACTCTCCTAGCTATCATGGGATTTTTCAAATCAATATGTACCTGCATACTTTTCTTTGCATAAGTTCCAAATATTTCTTCTCTTGGATCCTGAGGTGAACTCAACAAGTGTTCTACATACATTTTCAAAATTTTCTCCTCCACTTTGTATCCCATAGGCATGATCCAAATTGTTTTGGGATCAACAACTTCCATATGGCATTGATCAATGTCTACCATGAAGCAAATAGTATCTTTGTATTTTTCCACGATTGAGGTAGGAATTCTTTCCTTGGCATGCATCATATTCTGGAAGTTTTTAAAGTATCCCTAAAGGGTGGTATTATGAGTCTGACAATCACCTAAACCAAACAACATGTTCCTTATCTGAACAACTACTGGCTCATCAATATGCCAACGAACTTTTCCAACTCCCGGAACCTCATCCAAGAAGTAGGAAAAAAAGCATAGCAGCAAATTACCATACTTGAATGTATTCTTCTTATCTTTCTTGATTTTTCCCATATTCTCCATTAACCGACTTCTGAGCAATTCACACAAATCATAGTCTACATTTTGTTTCACCATCTCATAGGCTACATAGATAGTCGTACTGGATACAGAGTTATACTAGCTTGAGTGATAGATCTTATACCCAATAACCATTGATGCAAATTTTACATCTACTGCAGCAATATCCTCTATTGTCATTACCCTTCTACCCCATTGAGCACATGTTGCCTCAGTGACCTTATCATTCTTTACGGACTTCAAAACTAGAAGTCTACCAGTGGAATTCAAACCTATGACTACGCATATAGCCTCTTTTGTGATTTTAGATGGCACATCTAGCCACATGAATTTGTCATGAACACAACTCAACACATATTGGACCCATTCATTTTCCTCCAATATTGGAAATTTTGTGAACTGCGTGAACTTCTTTTTCTCTAGGGCTTTAAATTTTGGCTTTATAGTAAGATCTTCTTGAATTATGTGATGATAATATAGATTCATCAAATGAGAACTTCCCAATTCTTTGATATTTGCATGTATATAAGCCCTAATATCTTCAATGTGCAGGACTCTGTACAACACATATGAAAACGCACCTAAGGGCTCTATCTCTACAGACTTATAAGGATGCCATTTAAGCTTTGGACACGGCCTATCCTTTAGTTCAACTACCAAAGAAGTAGACATTATTGCAATCTCACAAATTCACAGGCTTCTCGATAAATACCTTCCGAGGGCGGAATCAAATTTGATCATAGATGGACTCCACACTAGAATCTCTCCATAAATCAACAATGTTCACTCTAGAGCTCTCCAAACTAATTTTCTCAAAAATGAAAAGTGATAAATGAGGGAAGAAAATGTTCTTTTATCATCCACAAACCTAACTCATTTTTGTTACAATAAATACCTTTACCCTAATTCATCCAGTTTCTTGTCTTTCATGTACAGAGACAGATGATTCTTCTGCAGATCTCCAAAATTCTTCAATGTTGCCTCCAATTCGTTAAACATCTGACAAATATCAATGCACTTATTAGACTCATCCAGATTCGAGTACCAATCACCAGCAGGTTGTTTAAAATATTTACTTGATAGCTCCCCCTAGGCTACTAGGCCTAAAACTAATTCCTAGAGGGATTGCCAGAAGTTGCTTCTAGTGCTGGCATATTTGCTTCAACAGAGGGATTCTTCTTCACCCATTTCTTTTGCATTTTCCTTCTGATCACATTAGTAGTGACTTTAATTTTTCCCTTAACATCCTTTTGGATGTTTTGTTTTACTGGACCTCTTCTATTCTAACAGAATCTAGTAGTGTGGCCAAATTTGTTGTAGTTGTACCACACAACACTTCTTTCTCTAGGCCAATTGTTCCACTAATTTTTTCTTGATCTGCATTGGTTAGCAACATGTCCAAATCTATTGCATGCATAGCATTAGACAACTCTATGAAAGTTAATCATCACAATTCTACATTCACTTGACTTATGACCATACTTATGGCAATTAAAGCACTGACCTGAAAATGATGGTCCTCTTGTGTTCATCGTGCTCCTACACTGAGAAGCCATATGACCAAATTTTTTGCAAGAATAATAGTAGCCATTAAATCTTTGAGCATTTGGTTGTCTTACCGGATTTCTTCTAGCTTCAATCATATGATTTCCATGCCTGAATCTCCCTTGTCCATTTTTCTTTTGTCTAGATCCAAAACTTTCTCCTTCTTCAAATCCAAGACCTCGCATGTCAGCATTAGTCCTCTGTCCTTTAATCAATTCATCAAGTTTGGATAAGCTTGCTTTGAATTTCTCCTTGTACTCATTCACAATAGTAAGTTCATTTATGAGATCATCAAGTTGTTTTTCAAGCACTTCTTCATTGTCCAATCGACTGCATTGTTTAGACTTTTCTTTCAAGGATTGTGCGAGCTTTTCTTCATTCTTCTTTCTATCCTCAATCTCAGTCATTTTCATCATGATGGATTCTATCTCACGCTTCAGGGTAGCATTCTCTCTGGAAAAAATTTCACATTCTTTTGTTTTCTCTTTCAGGGCATGACTGAGTTGTTCATCTTCCATGCTTATGTTCTTCTACTTAAGATGGTCACACAATTCCTTCCCTTTCTCTCTTGATTCATTGTTTTTTTCTTTCAATGACTAAATGAATTTCTCTGCACTCTCAAGACTTTCTTGCAACACTTGGTTCTCAGACTTTGACTGGTCAAGATCATCAAGGGCCACCATGAGTTGTTGTTGAAGACTACTTGTATCCATTGAAAAAATCCTTCCAAGATCTCCCTAAGCTGTTAGAATTCTTATGAGGAACTAGCTCTGATACTAATTGTTGGAAACAAGCAACACTGAGAGGATTTTTAACTGACTTAATCATTCAACAAAAGAAATACGCATGAACAAAAAGAACACAATCACATCACCATAACACAAGGATTTTTACGTGGAAACCCTGTTAGGGAAAAAACCACAGTGGATGGCCAATCCATAATATAATATGAGTATACCCAAAAGAAGGTTTATAAAATGGGAATGCACTTGCATTCAGGCACATTACTTAGAGCTTACTGCTCAAATAAGATAGGCTCACTTCCTTACAATGATTTGGATTGAATCCAAAAGAGTGAACTGATAGAATAACATCAATAATCTTGATTACAGTTCTGGTTAATCTTTGTAGTCAATCTTTTGTCCTTCTGACTGATTCAACAATTCTTCTCTATTCTCCACAAACTCGCTCTGCAAAAAAATTTAAAGCATAAGTGAAACTGTGCATAATTGCCTAATCACCCTTCTAATGTTTGCAACACACTTCTACACTTACCAATTCCTCCTAAAATGATATAACTGATAACTTATATATATTTTCATCAAGGATCTTGTCATTACAAGTTGGCCTCCAATAAAATACAAAAAATTCTTCATGTGTTGGCTCAAGTCATGAACGATTTATGATGCAAACCCATACAAGTTGGCCACGACATAGCTTGGACCCAAAATAAAATTCTCAAACATAGAAACATTTAAACAATCATCCCTTATACATCCACGACATGCTACACTGACTAGGTCAGCTATAATGAATAAACAGATAGAAAAACATCCTTTCAGATCTCCTAACTCGTACACCGATTAATGCAACATCACAAAATTCAATAATAAGACAACATACATGGTTAACAAATTGTCTCGGGGATCCACAACTCGAAAAGATGATCCAATGAAGCAAACAAATTGATGTAGTAACTAGATACCTTGTTGTTCATGCTTTCTGCTAGTAATACTCTATTCTCAACTCCTTCTACCGGTATGACCAAGTTTTGATTTGCAGACCAAAGTAATGACTTTAGTTGCCATCAATAACAACATTAGAAGCCATGTGCCAACAAATCGAGATGCATGAGCACACCTAATTTCATCTCTCGTAATGGAGGCAGATCTCTCTCTAATTCTCTTTATGAACTTCTCCATTGAAACCTCCATATGAATTGACACCTGCAAAGCAACATTATACACCGTGAGTCTCTTAAAAGACTTAGTAAGTACCCTCTTATTTCCCTTAAACTTATCATCATTTCTCACCTTCCATAAATGCCACATAATTTCATTAGAGAGACAATACCAAAAGGTCATACATTTAAAATTAAGCTTAAGATTGCAAAATAAACCATCATTCCAATTGATATTCCCATTGTTGTTCCAAATTTTTAATTTATGGCAGAATAAATACCAAATTTCTTGAGCATATATACAATCAAAGATGATGTGCTTAACGGATTCAAGAGTCCTACAAAAATTACAAATTTCAACATCCACATGACTAGATTTAAAAGAGAGTTTCTATAATAAAACAAGCCACCTGAAGCATGCTTTTTTAGGCTCCATAAAATGATGCCAAACAAAAGAAATAATTTTTCCCCACATTTTAACATCTAGATTCAGGCCCCAACACATATTAACATGTTGTATAATAGAGTCATTATTAGTAAGATCATTGTAAATAGTTTTTTCTTTCACATTGGCAATATCAGAACCATCTTTCCAGCTAATAGCATAGAGAGTGTTAGTTTTATCTTCCATATTGCTGGGGAAGCATGCATCTCTACACGCTTCTAGCAAGTTTGAAAAAGTTCTAAGATTAAAATTGGGCACGTCAAAGTTCACTTGAAGCCTATCCCAGCATTTAGGGACCTCCCATTTTCTAAAATATCCTCAAAGGTTGATATGCCTTTTTTGTTCAAGATTTTGGCAGAGTAGCCTTGAAGTAAAGCAAGATGTTTCCCCTTGTGCTCCAAGTTCCACCAAATGGAACTGTGGAGATGGTATTTTATATTATTAATAAGGGTAACATTGCTTGATTTAAGATGTGCATTATGTTTCGCCAACTCCCAAGCCTTCCAGAGACTCTTGAAAACAAGCGAACCAACTAGAACCATTTTACTTTAGCCTGCCTAGGGGCTGCCATCTGTATGTTGTTCCTCACCAATGCTTTCTAGTGCTCATTTCCCTCCAAGGATTTTAGAATCCATTTGACCACTAGGGAAATCCCTTGAAGCCTGAGGCCTTTCAGCCCAATTCCCCCTACGCTTTGGTTAAACAACACAAGTCCCATTTGACTGGGTGCCTCTTTCTCCTACCTTTCCCATCCAACCAGAGAAAAAATTTGATGCACTTTTGAATGTCGTTAACTTGGTAGCTGCTAAAAAGCCAGATAGATGCAAAGTAATTATTGTAGGAAGATAATATTTTTTGGCAAACTTGAATTCTGCTCACAAGAGAGAGATATTGTCTATTCCATCCACTTAACTTTTTTATCAATCTTCTCTTTTATCCATGTCCACATTTCCTTGAGGTTTGGGCTAACTGCAAAGGGGATTCACAGATACCTAACAATCTTGTTGGGTCCCCCCATTGGAACCCATCCTTGACAAGCTAGTCAGGAGGTGTTTCTTTCCATCCTAGGAAGGTTGATTTAGCTTTGGATAGTTTGGCCCTGAAGGCTTGACAAAAATATTCCATTTTTTTCATTAGAGAATCAACATTACTTTGCTCAAGTTCCACAAATATTTCCATTTCAATCTTACCAACTTCTTTTCTTTTTAAAAAAAAGTCTGCTTTTAAATTTTTAAATCATTAAAACAAAGTTATTAGAATTGAAATATTGATAAAATATAATTCTATTTTTCATTTCAATTTTATCTTTTTTTCTTTGTTTTTAAAATAAAAAGTGTAGTTTTAAATTGTAAAATTATTTTAAAAATAAAAATAAAGATTGATGGTTGAGATTAATTTCATAGTCTTGCATTCTTCTCTTGAATTTTCAACCATTGGTTTCAAAAACCAATTTAAATTATTTGATCATGCAATCATTTTTAAAAAAATATGTTATTCATAAATAACACATTTAGCAAATATGAAATGTATTATTATCTTGGATGCTTTGATATTGTGATTTATTTTTTGTTTCCTCACACTCACTAATTTCTTTTGGGAATTCATAAAGTATAAATTTATGAATATGGAGGCTGACATTCATTTAGTCCATGTACATTTATATTAATTCATATAAAATGACACTTTTCTTTTCCACATTCTATATATAGAAATACAATAATGGATATCCATAAATGATTTTACACGGTCTTCTCCTCCCAGTAAATTGTGTTTGAAAACGTTCTAGCCACAATTTAGGGGAGAGCACCTAGTACCTAAGCATGTTTCAATAGTTGTGATAGTATTTGTTTATATAATGTCCAATATTTTTATCAATATTGGACCAATAGTTGTGACTTTAAAGTTGTTAGTGTTGATGATGACTACCTATAATTAAACATAATGTATTCCTTTGATCTAAAAAACAACTAATCGTGTGATTCCACATCAATGCTCAATAAAACATGTTGTGAATGCACAAGTATTGGTCTCACTTTTTTTTTAGTCTTTTTCGACATCTTGACAAAAAACATGCTAATGTGGCCCTAAAACCTTAGTTATAAGTAGGGGACTTGCCGAATACACTATTGTAAGAAATTGAGAGTGATTTGAAATTTCCATGTAGGATAATTAGAAACGTGAAGTTAGAGTGCTCAACTACTAGGTCCTCTCCCCTAAACACTTATGAATCACCTTTTTTTTATGGAGGTGGGGGGCAATTTCTAGAGTAGGGTTATTTTAGCTCCCCTCTAAAAACGAGTAACTTTGATTTTAAATTTTCAATTATTTTTGAATGATTATTGTTTTTTTGTTGTATTTTTTTTTCATTTAGTTATTTATTTATTTATATATTAATATATAGGATAAAATAAATTTATTTGGATAAGTTATATATATAACAAAACATAAATGAACTTACAAGAAAGCATAGCAACCACCATCAAAACTTCAGCCATCAAAATAGTAAAAAATACAAAATTATAAGAATACAAAATTACAAGAGGTGTACAACAATTATATACAAAATAGACAAAACCATTTGAGCTGTACAAAGGTTGTATATACATTTATTTTTGTGATTGTATTTTTAATATTTGATGAAGATGTACTACACATGTACTACATCTCTTTATTAGTACTTGCCCTTAGACAATATTATTGCACCTAGTTTTGTTAATTAGTTATTATTATTATAATTGATTAAAAGTAAACTATTTTGTTTTTCCTTTTTTTTAAAATGAATTTTACTTACTTCCATATAAATTAATTTCATGATTTTTATTTTATTTTTAAATTTCCTTAAAATGAACATAAATTTTTTAACTTTATTATTATTTTTTAAATTAAGCAGATAAACATGAACTTATTTAAGCCATTTTTTAAGGCTTTTCTGTTTCCACGAACTACCATCCATTGCGTATTATTTTTTGTAAGGGTTGTAAAAACTCCAATCGTGAATTTTGAAGAGACGAAACCATCGTGAAGATATTTTATCAACGTATTATATTTCATTGTGAAGTTATTTTAAGTTATAGAATGACATGGAATTTGCGTAGTTACAAAATGGCATGTCTACTTCTTAAATTTAAAGCACTGTTATGTGAGATCAACAATTATTTTATTGCGCATCTATGTTTTGCATTTGATCTTTCTTCTTTGAACTAGAGTACCATATGTTTTGGGTAGTAAAGTAGTGTTAAAAATAACAGTAAGACAATAGGACGACAGAGATTTTGAGTGAAGATGGGGGAATTTATTTTGAGGTTTGCCATGGTGGCCTTGGGAATTGATATGTAAACTCATTTTTTTTTTATCATTACCAAAGACTCAAGACTCAAGTTCACTCAGATAAAATTTGTTTTGTGAGTTTTATATGTTTCCATATTCCATTTTTCTTTCTTATTATTATCTCAACATTCCCCAAGCACCCCCAAAACTAATTTATTATAATTATAAAATTGAAGTTATTAAAATATTGTTTGATATTGACATTTGAATCCATTTCAAATTCAAAATAATATTTGGTATTTATATATGATTTGGTTTTAAATTTAATAATTTTACACGTAGTCCGCGTAAAATAGTAGATGTGCTAAAATAACTCCATGTAGGAGCCTTCACGTAAGTTTGAGAGATCGATAGTCTTTCCATGTGATTCTCACCGAACAACTTAACGTGTGACTCTCATCACTCCACGCAAGTTTCCATCACACACGGCATTTGCTGCATGCCCAACATGTAACCGTTCGTGGAGCTTTTGCTTTTGCTTTTCTAAAATGCCATAAAAATAAAAAGATAATGTTGTGACTGCATCGCAGCCACACAATGAACTTTTTGTATATCGTGTCTTTCTTTATTTTCCCACCACAGAGCTTGCCGTAGTTACGCTCTTATCCATACGCGTGGCGTCTGTGGGCCACATAATTCCAAACTACTGCCGTCACGCAATTTCCTGGATAGTTTGTTGGAGAGCGACTCCCCAGCATTATCGTTCAAGTTAAATTTGACGAAAAGAAAAGAAAAGTAGAGCGCTGCTAAATGTATCTGAGTTAGTTAAATACCTGCCTAGCTTTCCATCGACAGGCCTAAATTTGAAGGCCGAATAACTGTGTTTAGGATTTAGGTATTTTTGTTATAAATTACAGTTAAAGGAAAATCTTTAACTTTTATGTATTCTTCTGTCTAAATATATATTTTTGGCAACTTCTAATGGATAACCATCACAAAAAAAATGGTATACAGAGAGGATCGACCGTCAAATATAGGCCTTATTGGTAGGGATAACAAAGGTGTTATTTTAGGGAAGTGTGACGTCATCAGCTGAAACAGTGTTGGCCCAAATTCGGAAAGCATTATCGTCTCAAAATTCCTGAAATGCACATTTGCTAGTTTCTTCTTCTTCCAAGTCACATTCCGCATAGCTTTTGCTTTCAGATTCAATGCTCATGTCTGCTTCTTCTTCTGGGTGAAAAGTGAGCGCAATTTCAGGGGAGAGCGGCGGGACAAAAGGAGGCCTAGAAACAAACTGCAGTTGGTCCCATCTCAAGCCGCGGAAGAAGGGGTGGCTTTTTACTTGCTTTCTGTTTAGCCTCTCTGTCGGCTCTTTCGCAAGGAGCTTCCGAGTAAGATCGTGGATAGAAGAGGAGGATGAGAAGAATGGTTCCTTGCTCAAAATATTGACAAACGTGTCCTTTCTGCTAGATCCCCTGAAAGGCGTCCGCCCGTGACTCATTTCGTACAGAAAGACGCCCAAAGACCACCAGTCCACCGCGTACGAGTGGGGTTTCCCCCACAGAATCTCAGGCGCAATGTACTCCTCTGTACCCACAAACGAACGAGACTGCCATTCACCATCTTTGCAATCCTCAGATAGGAGACGCAGGGACAGATCAAAATCAGTGAGCATTATGTGTCCGCTATCTTGCACTAATATGTTCTCCGGCTTCAGATCTCTGTACACTATTCCTTGGTCGTGCAAATACCCCAATGCTACAACTACCTCCGCCGCGTAGAATCTGCGCATCCATGCAAACACGACACCTCAAAAATTGATACCAATTAACGAAACAAAGGTCCTCGCAAAATATTAGGTACCCAAAGTCTTCGTATAGCTGAAGCAAACATAAAATAGTATGTAAACGATTCAGCTGATATATTTATAGAAAAAATTCATAGGGTTCCGTCGAATTCTCAATAATAGAGTAACAAATGTAATGCTAAAAAAATATCAGTTATTCAACAAACAAAGAGATACTAAGGATTGTGATACGACCACCTCAAAAATAGTAGCAGTTATTATGCAAAATTTAAAGATAAAGAGAAACTATATTATGCTTTTAATTAGTGAAGTTGAATGGATCAAGATTTATCGAGTGCATATATTTGTTACTCTCGCAAAATCTAATTAAATATATTTTAATTCTTTCTTGAATTTTCATCAAAAGATAATGGTGAAGGTATGTTCCTTGAACTCTAATGTTGAACCCTCTGAGATATAACATAAGAGATGCGATCAAGATGTGTTTTAGGTGATTGACGAAATCAATACCTTGAGATCTTAACTCTTAGTTGAAGAGGTATCAGCATAAACCCATACTTCTATATCAAATAATAAAATAAACTTATAGATGATATAAAATTCTTTAGTCGGTGGTGAGGATGAAGATATGTTCCTTGAACGACATCCACCAACATTTGAAACCCTCAAAGATATAATATAGAAAATAAGATCAGAATATCTCAAATGACTTTAATGAATCGATACCTCCAGTTCTTAACTCTTAATTGAAAAGATATCTGCATAAACCCATACTCCTATATCAATATAAAATCCCAAGAAAACCCACAATTTCTCTGCACTCATACAACTGGTTGCAAAAACATAATGATCTAAATATTGCAGAGATTAAGATTTCAATGACAAACCTAAAGGAGCGTCAAAAGCTACGTTACGCATTGTTTGGTTCATTCCACATAAATCAGAATAAACAGGGAAGACAAGCAAGGGCTAATAGAAACAAAGAAAATAATATTCACCTTATCGTAGCCTCTGAGAAGGTCTTAGTAGGTTGTCTATGCCTCAAGACGTTAATATCTCCTCCAGAACAATACTCCATGGCCAGAAATGTATGATTCTCCGACTCGAAGTGGGTAAGCAGAGACGGAAGAAAAGGATGATCCAAACAAGACAGAATCTCCTTCTCCGTGGTTGCCATTTTATAGGCGTTCCTCTGTTGAAGAACCCCCTTATTCATCACTTTCAAAGCAAAAGGCTTGTTGGTGCGGCGATGAACAGCCAAGAAAACCGTGCTCATGTTGCCATGGCCAAGGCGCCTCACCAGCCTCAGATCTTCACAGGTGGAACCATCAACAAACTGAGACCGGGATTGAGATTTGCATTTCAAAAACCCCTCCATACGTGCATTCTCTGCTCTGCTCTTCTCTGCTCTTCTCTTCTCCTATTCTACTCTATAAACTAACTTACCTTATCTTCCTTTCCGCCGGCGGGGTTATATTTATAGAGTATGAGCGACTTTCTTACCAGTGCATTACCATGTTCACTGTCGACACGTAATACGGGATCTATTCTTCACATTGCACGGATATTGTCCCGCCTATGTCACAAATACGAGTGACCGCGGACAAAAGGTAATGTGGTCCTCCTCGCTATTTAAAACACCCAAACACGAAAAAAAATAACCTTAGTTGATACTTACCTAACCATGGTCAGTACCCTTAGTTACGCCAAAGGCCTGTCTTATTTGAGAATAGCTGTACCATATATGTCTTTTTAGATTCTGACGGTCAGAGTTATTCTCGATTTTTCTGTAAATAATAATCTGATTTTTCAGCTTTTGTTGGTTTGTGTATGAAATGATTTATAATAGTGATGTTTTTTCAATTACGAAAGTCTTTTATTATCTTTACTCAGGTAGGAGTTTGATTCGGGTAATTAATATTTTTATTAATTTTTAGTTCCACAGGGAATTATAGGCACCACCAAATCTTAACTAGTTATTAATAATTCACTTTTTAACCAATGAGAGTTCAAGTATTTTTTCTATTTGAATTTTTTTTATCTATTATCAATGTATACATGCCAATTATATAACAAAACATATTTCAAAATTCAATTCTCTTCAATCTAATTGGTAGAAAAATTTCACCCGATATAAGCGATTAATGCGCTTCCATTACTTCCATTTAAGAGAAATTCACGCTTCACATTTCAAAATTGATTATTATATAATTGAACATATTAATTTGATTTTGCTTCCATTACTTCCATTTAAGAGAAATTCACGCTTCACATTTCAAAATTGATTATTACATAATTGAACATATTAATTTGATTTTGCAATTTTTTTGGCTTTTCTTAGGCATTTTTTTACCACTTCTTCCTTAATCTTTGCACATCGAGAAATGCAAAAATTATGACAAAATTAAAATTCGAAATTGTTAATTATTCTAAATAAATTTTTAGGTTTTTCTGCCACAAAGACTATAATAAAAAAATATTTAGCTAATTTTTAAGAATTTTCTTAACTCTTCAAAATTATTTTACTTGCTATATTTTCAATTCTATTCATTTATTTACTTGTCATATCTTAAATAAAATATAATTAAAATAATAAATTCAAACATATAAAATAATCTAATAACAAATTCAAATAAATAATGTATTTTTAATATATTATATTATTAATTTAATAAAATATTATAATATTATAATATATATCATATATAATGTATAATATATAATTTTAATATCGTATTATTATTATATATATAATATCTAATATTATAATTTTATATTTTAATTTTAAATTATGTAATATATTATCTTTTTAATAATTTAATATATTTTTAAAAAAGACATTTAAATCAATATTAATTTGATTGTTAAAAAATAAATAAATTATTAATTGTTTAGAACTACTCTCTCATTATTGTATTACAACGGTCATAGGCTTGCCACATTACAGACAGTTAATAAACTGACACCTATGGGGTAGTTTGTAACTTTTAACCGCCTTTAATTATTTATGTTGTTGGCGTTGTTGTGGCTACTCCAAATATTTAACAGATTTCAAGCAATGAGGGTCCCATTGACAAAAAGATAAGGATTACATGAATGCTTCACCTTTTGATCTCTAATTGTAAGCTATAAAATTATAGTTTTTCTAGAAAATTTTCTCATGCACTATTCTTTACTAATTTCATTCGCATCTTATGCAATCTTAGCTTTCACGTAGTTAAATAAAAATGATTTTGAGTATAACTGCCGGGGCTTGGAGAATACATTTATAAGAATTTTGAAATGCATCTTTAATCTCTTTCTGTGTTGATAAATCTGTCAACTCAGCATCAAAGGTATACTCCTCACGACCATCTTCAATGAGTAATTTTACAAATCAGATCCTATTTCTATGCAAGATCCCCCAATTTATATTTTCAATCTAAGGTAATATTAAAATTTCCAAGAATAGAAGCTTAAATTTGTGAACTTGTAGAAAAACTGAAATTCTTGGCGAAAAAAAAGACATGCCAATTCTCGCAAAAGAAACAATTAAATCCGCACCCCAAAGATTTTCCTTTTAGTAGATGTTCGAATAACCTAGCAATATTAAATAGCGTTGTGACCATTTTATGTTGTTACACCAAACATTGAACCCTCTATGTTATTTTGATAATGTAGCTGGTAGAGGAACAACTAGGTTAACAATATGAAAAGAAGGATTATTCATAGAAGTAACTTAATGAAGAAAACATATAATGTAGTATTATTAGTGGCCATTATTTCCTCCACTATGATCAAGGTCAGTTTCGTGCCTTTTCAAATCTTTATTGTTTTCAGCAGCATATGCTAATGTAAAAGAAATCATGCTAAGATTTGTGGGTGCTCCATTTAATAATGAGTAGAGTTGGTAAAATTATATGCCTACCATGCTGTTCACAATTTCAGTATTAATATTGTTAATATTAGGTTCTATACTTTATTTTGTTTTCAGTATAGTGTTACCATTATTAAAATGTTCTTATTCTAAAAAAGAATTATTTCTTGAATTTTCATTTGCAAGTTCATTCATTGGCTTATTATTGGAAGTTTCTAACTCGTGAACTATAATTTTGTTCAGTTGTTGCAGTGTATAAATTTTGCAATTATTAATAAAGGAAAATCAAACGTATAAATTTTGCAAGTAAATAATTAATGGAAGAATTTAATAATTAAAATTTAAAAGAAAAAATTGTGGTTAAATATAGTTATTGATTTTTAGTTTTTTTCTTATTAAATTCAAAAATCAGTCAAGAAGAAATTTAGTAATGTAATTAGTTAGAAGGTTATGGATGTTTCCATATTATGCCTGTAAAGCATTCAATTGAAAGTTTCTATTTTAAAACTAAAAAGCTAAATGAAAGGTTTAATAAATTATATTTATTTATTATTAGAGGATAATAAAATATAAATAAATCAAAAAATGATCGGATCAAATAAAAATCCCCCAAGTATTTAGTCTTTTATTATCTTTACTCATGTAGGAGTTTGATTCGGGTAATTAATATTTTTATTAATTTTTTTTAAAAGCATTTTATTATATTAGATTTTTTATTTTAGTTAGTAGATATTATAAATTTATTATGATACTTCTATTTTTAAAAGTATGGTTAAAATAAAGTGTCAACAAATTGGAGTTTCTAATTAATTTATATTAAAAAAAATCATTCTATTATTTAATTTAATGATTATAATAATTAATTTTAAGCTTTATTTAATTTGTTGAAGTGATAGAATTGAATTTTTAGTATTTGCATGTAGAAAAATAATTTAGCAAGAGATTTCTTTAAATTGATTTTTTTTAGATTTAGAGAGTTGTATCTATCATAGATGTGCAACAATTGCAATAACACAACAAAAGTGGATTAAGGTAACAACTTAAAAAATCTACTTGATGGTTTTTTTTTTTTCGTACTTAAAAATGAAGGAAAAATATTTTAATCCCTAAACATCGTCAATTTAAATTTTAAAAATAAATGTGTTATTCATGTTTCAACTCTTTTGTATTGTGTCTATAAATTCTCTCACATCAAAAAATTACAACCTTTTCCAAATACATTTACATCATTTAAAATTCTCTAAAGATGCAGTCTATGTTCAAGGTCTATAAATATTATATGGTTTCCAAATAATGTAAAAAAAAATACCTAAAATTTTTTTATGATAAAAGTAGCACTTTTATTTGACATATTTTATTGGAGAGAAATATGTGTTTTGAATTAATTTATGTTTGAATATTTAAAATAGTACAATATATAAATTAAAGTGATCCTAAATTTGTCAATAACATTATCCAATCATATATATCATCTTTTGATAAAATATTATAGAATAATATTCCGTACATGTTGTAGTACAAACATAAGTCTTTTAGAATAAGTTATTTTATTATTTTTTACTTAAAAATTGTACTATTATAAAAATATCTCATCTTGAAACTTATGGTCCTACTCAACCATGGGGTCTTTTCTCTCATTTAAGAATCTTTTTCTTAACAAATAGGTATATTAGAAATTTCTCATAATTTATAATTTTTTTTAGGGAATAAAATTAAAGGTACCTTAAAATCCCATTGTCATATAATTTTCATTTGATGGGGAAGGAATTGTAGTCACATTTCAAGTTTATTGTGGAGTCATTTGTTTGAAATATAATATATAGAATTTAAAACCAACATATTATTTTCCATTAATCATTATAATAGATTAATGATGAATAATAGAAAAGTGACATTTCGTCTACATGTTTTGAAAGAAAAGAAATGAAAGAAAGAAAAAATGAAATACATAAAAAATATTAAATTGAGTCAAGTCTTGTTATGTTATTGAGATCTTGCATGCCTAGCAAACCATGTTTATTGACATAAAAAATGAGCTCATTTTTACCTCTTAGATTATGGATGAAAAATTAATTTAAAGATGAGACTGCAAAAAATAATTTTTGTAATGAATCTTAAGAAGGTTGAGCCTATATTGGGTTCTCTTTGATGAATATAGTCACACATTTTTTTTATCATCATATTGAATAGGACCTTGTATTTAGAGCCTTGTTTTTCTCTAAAGAGAATAAATCCTATCAAAGATTTTGCAATACACTAGACAACTAAATACATAATACTCTTATGATTCTAGATCATTGTTGTAAATTGTGCAAATACAATGATGTATGTAAATATAATACTTTCCATCTCTACAAAAATAATGAGAGGTCACTCTCAATTGGCCCAATATGAGTCTCAAACCAAAGGAGCCTATAATATACTTGGAGGAACAATGTGTTCATTTTGAAGAAAATAATACTTAAAGCAGTGATGTCTATTTATTGGAAGTGATTCTACTAGTTCTGTCTTGGTTGATTTTAAATAAGCTTTAAAGTTGTCCTCTCTAATGTCTTAATAAATGTCTCTTTTCAACATGTGAAGAACATTGATAGAGAAGGTCCTAGAAAGACAACAAAATTATCAAGACAAATATTTTGTAAAGACACACATTGATTATACCAAATGTTTGTATCCTCTCATCACATACTTCACAAATAATAGAAGAGCCTTAAACAATATCTACTACATATTTAATTATTCTATCTACTATACATTTTAATTTATAAAATATCACTACATAAAACATCTCAATATAAAGAAAACAAATTCCAAATCCTACTAAAATAATAAAATATAAAATTGACCATTCATCACAAAATTTTGAATAATATAAAATTAATTACTCTCCAAAAAAAAAAAAAATCAATTAACAATCACACACAAATTTCAACTAATAAAAATACAACTAATAGTTATTAGTTTATATAGTTACTACTAACATTCACTATTAATAAAACTCTAAATATGTAACTCAAACCCAAGTAATACTCCTATCTTTGTCACATTAAATTATTACATGTAAAAAAAAATGAAAGCTGTCTGGTCACAATGACTTTTCATGTCATTATCGAAGTGAGCAATGTTTGAAAATGCCAAACTCATTAATGGGTGCATGTAGGCCGTATTAATGATCTTGGTTTGAGCATGTTAGGAAGTCTCTTTTTCCCTTGAAGCTTTCTTATCCGCAGAAGGTCTGAAATTGTAATACAGGCCCCACATAACAGGTCCGTCCGTGAATCCTAATCGTAGTTAGGTGCAGTCGGTCATGGACGGAAGCTGTAGACCTCCCATTGAAAGCTACGTGCCATTAACTTTGATTACAAAGCTGGGAGTGGGTACTCCTGTATGAAATTCTTGTACCTTTTACTAGTGTAACAAGGGTATTATTCGGTCTTTTTTTGGCTGCCCTTTTCTTTGACCTATCATTTCGTACGAGTTTGATGATCATAGACTCATTATCTTCTCATCCAAATCTCCGCCTGCCCCAAATCTCCGCCTGCCTGTTTATGTGTGTGAATTTTATTACACCTACATGTGGGTGTGGATATTGCATTTTATTTTATGTGGGTATTGTGTTATATATATTTTGGGAGAATATAAATGGTTAATTTTTGTGTGTTCAATGGTATTTAAGTGTTTTTTGTGTAATTTTTTTTCTTTTCTTTTTTAGTGTTGACTTTGTGCACTTTCGATAACTTTATTTTTGGCGAGTTTTTTTTATAAGTTGTTCAATTTTAGAAATAGATCAAGGACTATTTCATTTTATATAATCTTTTGATTTTATTGAATTAATTTTTTTCTACTCTTTATTATTGTAGGTCTGAAAACACACTCTATATATTGTATGACAATTAGTTAAATTATAAAGATAAAGAAATTTATTTTATATTAATAAATAAAATAAATTTGTTTATTCTTGTGATTTAGTTAATTGTCCTATGATGATTTACATAAAGAGTGTGATATTACACCTACACTAATAAAGAGTAGAAACAATTTAGTTTAGTAAAAATTTGAAGGAGAAGTGTGATGTGGTGACAAGATTTGAATTTTCAATACTATGGTATTTTAGGGTTGACTTAAATAAAGACATTAGACACCATACATTAAAACCATTTTTGGGGTTCTAAATCACCAATGTGAGTTTGAAATTAATCTTGACGAGCACAAATCTAGACGTACATGTCAATTACCAATGTGAAACTCATGGATTTGATCTTGTAGAAGACTATTGGATTCACTTGCTCACCTTGATTTCTACTATTTGAATTTGCAACACAAGGATGGGTCATATTTACTACACCTTTGAGAATTTTTTTGAATTGTGGGTGAATTTATCCTTGATAAAATCCCTAATGGACCAAACTTACAACTTTGAGAAAAATGATAAAGGGCAACAAACATGTATACAATGGTCTTGGGAAAATGTGTTGTGAGGTAGATGCTACTATATTCTTTTTTTTCTCTAAAATATTAGACTCTAGATGTGCTCAATAAGAATGCTTTAGGATGTCCTTATGATCTCTAACATGATTTTCAAATGAGTGAATGAATTTTCTTAAATACAAAAACCAAACACACAAATCAACATAATGTGCACTATGTTGATTCACAATACATAATGATAGGTGGTGTTTACACACGCCTTTAAGGAATTTTTCATAATATGAGGGTGATGTTTTCCTAGATCAAATCCCTAATGGACCAACTTTATAAATTTGAGTGAAATGGTAGAGGACAACACACATGTATGTGATGGTCTTGGGAAGATATGTTGGAGGTAGATGATACTAGATTCTTTTTTTCTTTAAAATATTAGACTCTAGATATGCTTAATAAGAATGCTTTAGGATGTCCTTATGATCTCCAACATGATCTTCAAATGAGTGAATGAATGTTCTGAAATATAAGAACAAAACACACAAATCAACATAATGTGCACTATGCTAACTCACAATACATATAAGGATGGTGGTGTTTACATACACCTTTAGAGAATTTATATATTATGAGGGTAAATTTCTCCTTGATCAAATCCTGAATGGACCAACTTTGTAACTTTGTGTAACAACCCCAAATCGACTTGATTTACTATAGATTTTTTTACAAGGACGTTCAAATCATAGTAACCATAGGATAAAAATAAACAATTGAGGATCAATCATGCAATGAAATACCAACATATAACTAGAAATATAAGATTCTATGTAGTCATGCATATCTAATGTGTCATCAATACAATACAATTTGAATGTGACAATATAATCTAGGAAAGTTAAATGCCATTACTAAATGAAATCATAATTTATTTGTTCACTTGAAGAAAGGTTGTCTACTCAACTTTATCTTGCCCATAGTCTAAGAGAGTGCAATGTGATCTAGAGGATTTTTGTGAAAATTTGAAATTCTCCATTTTCTCCAGTTTTGGTATCATTAGAAAGTGCTTGGGATCCTGACTCCAATGCAACTCGAATGGAGTCAATCAGAGTCCCGAAGCTCAAGATATATATGGTCAAACCCTTGGCCAACTCTTAGAACCATGCCAGAAAAAAGGGGCAAAAATAAAAGTCGTCAAAACTAGTCAAAGTCAGCACCATAACGTAGTGCTCGTAGTCACAATTCCGATAGAGTTCATTTCACGGAAAACGAAGTCCGTATGGTGAAGTTATGGAAGGTCAAAGATTGGGTCAAAGTTGCAATGAAGACATCAGCACCCAATCAGCTCCTGACACCTGGCAACATATCACCCCTCCACATAGCAGGCCATTATTGGCACAAGTGGCAGTTATTATTTTTAAATAAAAATAATAATAAGTAAATAAATAAAATATATAATAAAATAATTAAGATGGGCCCCACCCACCCATGGGGGCCAACCCACATTAAGTGGGGCGCCACCCATGGTATGGGGGGGCGACCCACTTTAATTGAATGCATCCCTTATTTTAGGGAAAGAGATAAAGAGAAGGTGGGTGTGGTGGGACCGCTACCCTCCATCCTATATAAACATGGTTTTATTTTGCTTATTCCAAGCCTTAAAATAAGGCTATGATTTATCCATGGAAAATCTTATACCCCTTTTCAAAAATATTAGGAATATCATTCCTAATTTAAGGGGCCAAATAAAACCTTACATATAAATATCCCCAAATTAATAGGGAATAAATCCCTTCATAACCATTCAAATGGAAAAAGAAATTATCTTGAGGGGATATTATCCTTCCGGGAATCATAAGAAGGGGATATTATTGGAATTTTCTCTATGTAAGGGAGATTGGGTAGTTAATTGGTTTTACACCAATTTTGGCAAAAAAATGTAATATAAAAAGGGGTAGAATGGGGGTGTGAAGGCAAGTGATTTTGGAAGAATTTTGCAAGAGTGAGAGATTATTTTCCTTGGAGAAATTATTGTAATTCTGTGTTTGTGGAAGCTTGATTCCACACACTTTAGAGGTGCAATTTGAAGATTTCTTGTATACCAAGGGGAGGTTTTGTCGACGAATGTAACTGAATTTCTGGAGGAATAATTGGATTGGTCCACTCATTGGAGAGGGGCCCGAAGACATAGTCGTTTTGAATGACGAACTCCGTTATCAATTTCGTTTGCACTCTCTTTCTCTCTCTCATTGTGTTCTTTCTTTAATCTCTTTGTAATTTCGTTAATTTAATTTCATTGAGTGTTAAGTTTTAATTAAGCACTTTTGGTTTGTAATTGTTGGCGTAAGCATTCGAAGCAACTGTCATAGATCCATAAAATAGATCACAATGTAATCTCAACCAAGTGGATATAAGTCCCTATCCTCCCGATCAAAGTGAATTGTATGGTCTATAGAGAGATTTCGATCATGCCAACCTACCATGCACATGGTAATTGCATATTAACCATTCACCCAAGGAGGAACATACTATTACTAATCTAAGTTACCACTTTCCACAATAGGGTATGCTAAGGATTTGACCAAGGGGATTAGACCAATTTCTTACTTACCTATTCTTCTTTAGAACTCTCTTTTCCCTATAGTCCATCAAATGACTAAGTGTAAAACTTGTCCTACACCTACATGTTGTTGGCCTTAAAGACTCACATGCCATTAGTAGAAACTATCCAACCCTCCATTGTAGAATTAAGCATCCATAACATGCATGCTACTAGCACTAAGGCCTACATGCTACTGGCACTTAGGTTTGCATGCCTCTAGAAAAAAAATTCAAGCCTCTAGAGAAACACGAGTCATATATTTCTTGTATGTTGTTGGCCCTAAGCCTCACATGCCATTGGTGGTAACCATACTACTATCTATAGGGTAAAAATAATAGTCTACAAACAAAGAACACTCCCTAATTACCATCAAGCTAGAGAATCAATAAGCTTATCTTATGTGGGTCATATGGTTTAATCATCAACTATCACCTTAGAAAGAGAGGAATACTCTACATCTTAGGAGATATACACCCTCTATCAATGCCCTCATAGAATCCTTACTCTATCCATCCCATGTTTCCTTAAAAGTTAGCCCTTGTGCCATGCTTGGATCTATAACTGGATGTAGAGGAGGGAATTTACTACCCTCAAGATGATGAGATCTCAAGGAGCAAACTGCCTCTCCCCTACCTTAGTTGATATGGCTCAAATGAACTAGAAATGGAGGAATATAAATTTAATAGAGTACATAAAATGTTTAGACCTTTCCGTCATCAGAAACTAAAAGTGCAGGATATTGAGGTCTTATGGACAACTCGACAAGTTCTCTATCTAGGATGACAATGCTTCGCACTAGAGTCTTTTCTGGATAGAAAGTAAATTGAAAGTAAAGTGTTAAAAGGAAATGAGATAAAAATGAGAAGAAAAGGTTGAAGTATCACTAGAAGTGTGTTTGACAGTGTTCAAGCTTTCTTCAAAAATTTCTTCCACCTACACCTACACACATAAGATCAAAGGGAAATGTTTGGGTGGTTGTTTAGGAATTTGCTTCAATCAAACCCCGTATTGGTGTTTCCACATCCATAGATAACCTTAGACAAGATAATAATAAAAATAAACATAAAAAGATGAAGAAAACCATATACTAATCAAAGATAGAGATTAAATGCTCAAGAAATATTCTTGAAGAGTCATCCCATAAAAGCACCAAAAGTGAGGCTTGCTGTGTAGCGAAGGAGAAATAAGAACCTCAAAGGTATTTTTGTTTTAAATTATATTTAAAAGGAAAATATTTATCTTTTATGTATTCTTCAGTCTAAATATATATTTTTGGCAACTTCTAATGGATTACCATAAAAAAATTATTGGTATACAGAGAGGATTGACCGTCAAATATAGGCCTTATTCGCATTAATAACAAAGGTGCTATTTTAGGGAAGTGTGACGTCATCAGCTGAAATAGTGTTTGGCCCAATTTAGAAAGCATATTGTCTCAAAACTCCTGAAATGCACATTCGATGGTTTCTTCTTCTTCCAAATCACATTCCGCATAGCTATTGCTTTCGGATTGAATGCTCATGTCTGTTGCTTCTTTTGGGTGAAAAGTGAGCGTAGTTTCAGGGGAGAGCGGCAGGACAAAAGGAGGCCTAGAAACAAATTGCAGTTCCTCCCATCTCAAGCTGCGGAAGTAGGGGTGGCTTTTTACTTGCTTTCTATTTAGCCTCTCTGTCGACTCTTTGGCGAGGAGCTTCCAAGTAAGATCGTGGAGAGAAAAGGAAGATGAGAAGAATGGTTCCTTGCTCAAAATATTGACAAACGTGTCCTTTCTGCTAGACCCCCTGAAAGGCGTTCGCCTGTGACTCATTTTGTACAGAAAGACACCCAAGGACCACTAGTCCATGGCGTACGAGTGAGGTTTCCCCCACCGAACCTCAGTCGCAATGTACTCCTCTGTACCCACAAACGAACGAGACTGCCATTCACCATATTTGTCATCATCATATAGGAGATGTAGGGATAGATCAAAATTAGTGAGCATTATGTGCCCGCTATCTTGCACTAATATGTTCTCCGGCTTCAGATCTTTGTATATTATTCCTTGGTTGTGCAAATACTCCAACACTACAACTACCTCTGCCGCATAGAATTTGTGCATCCATGCAAATACTTTTGGAAAATTAAATGATCCCGGGCCTCTTCCCATTGGCACCTACCTGTCAGGAGCATTCAATGCTTGCAGCTGAAAGATTTTTTTGGGGATTGCTTTCCCACTTGCTCCTGATGTGCACCTAAAGACTGTAGAAGAATTAATGAAGTTAGGAATTTTATAATTCCAATTCATTGCTGGTAGGTGATTTCGAATTTGAGTGAGAATGTGTTTGAAGACAAAAGGAATGAAGACAATTTATTCTATCAGTTGAGAAGACTCAGTTAGAATTGAATTCCTGAGCAGTAGCAGTCTGAAGGGAATGTTCGAGTTGTTCTCTGTGTGATTCAAAGAATGTTTTCTGTGTGAGCCTCTAAAAGCTCCTGAACAGCAGCAGTTGTTTATTTTTTGTATGTGAACAAAGATTTCTCCTGAAGAGCTCTACGTAGCTCCTACCAGTGAGCTCCTAGTTGCTCCTGAAGTTTGTTGTGTGTCTGGTTGGGCAGCTCATGAGGCTCCTAGAAGTTAGTAGTTTGAGTTTAGTTTCTGAGATTTATGTTTAAATGTATTTCCATTTCCATCTTATTGAATAGAAAGCAAGTTGCATGTCTCCAAGTTTATTCCACATTTTGATTTGTGTATTTCCAGTTTGACTGGAAAACAGAGCAACAACTCTGTGGCTTTCATTTTGTTTGAAAGTTTGACATGGTATCATAGCCATAGGCTCCATTTCCTCATGAGTTAGAGCATTCATTTTTCTCTGGGTATTGAGTTTTTTCTGTGTAGGAGACATGGCTGGAGATGAAGGAAAGAGCTGGCAGTAGCCACCATTTTTTAATGGAAAAAACTATGACGTTTGGGAAAAGAATATGAAGACTATAATGGTCACTAATGATTTGTGGGAGTTTGTGGTCAGTGGTTTCAATGATGTAACTGACCCAACAACATATGTTGTGCTCACAAACAACCAAAATAACTAGTTAAAAGAGTTGAGGAGGAAAGATGCTAAGGAATTAAGTTTGATAGAAGCAGCCTTGATAGAGGCCATTTTTCCCAGAATAGAAACAACTAACTATGTAAAGGAAGCTTGGGAAATCCTCCAAACAAACTACAAAGGAATTGACAAGGTCAGATTGGTGAAACTCCAAATGCTTCAAAGAGAGTTTGAAACTCTTGAAATGAAGGACAATGAGTCTATTTCTATTTTTCACACAAGACTCTTAGGTTTAATAAACTAGCCGAGAGTGAATGGAGAAGCCTTTGAAGACTAGAGGATTGTGGAGAAAATCCTTAGGAGCTTAACCACAAAGTTTGATGTAGTGGTGATTGCCATTGAAGAGGAAAAGGATCTCACAATGTTGCCTATTGATGAGATGATGGGTTCTCTGCAAACCCATGAGCAATGCCTAAATAGGTCTACAAGTTCCTCCCAAGAGCAAGCTTTTAAAGCTCAGTCGAATGCAAGAGGAAGGGGGAGAGGTAGAAACAACTCCAGAAATGGTAGAGGGAGATCCAGACGTGGTAATGCTAGAGAAGAAAGCTTAGCACAAGCAAACAACCAAGAGGGAGTGAGCAACTCTCAGACCAGCTCTCGAAGAGGCAAGAAGAACAACAGTTCGTATCTAAAGAATGACAAGAGAAATGTTGAATGCTACTATTGTCATAAGTTTAGGCATTATGCAAATGAATGTTGGACAAAGCAGTGTGATTCAAATGTGGCTGAAGGAAACCATTCCACAACCTTCATCATGTGCAACATTGGTGAAGAAGGCAACCTCGAAGTTTGGTATTTGGACATCGGTTGTAGCAATCACATGAGTGGTAATGAAAGTATTTTTTCTTTCATTGATAAAAATGTAAAGTCTGAAATAAGAATGGGAAACAATGGAGTAGTTCTTGTTGTTGGAAGAGGATCTATTATGATACATAACAAGCAAGGTGAGAAGAAT
Source organism: Sequoia sempervirens (assembly GCA_007258455.2). Classification (NCBI taxonomy): domain Eukaryota; kingdom Viridiplantae; phylum Streptophyta; class Pinopsida; order Cupressales; family Cupressaceae; genus Sequoia; species Sequoia sempervirens. The sequence goes on along the minus strand of VDFB02049217.1, from coordinate 117,967,893 downwards.
GAGATACAAAATATATTTTTTGCTCTTGGTTTAAAGCATAATCTCATGAGTGTTGGTTAGCTGATCCAAAATGGATACAAAGTGTTGATGGAGAAAGGTCAATGCATCATTTATGACAAGAATGAGAGGACGAAGGTGTTTGCAACAATTCAAATGACAAAGAACTAGATGTTTCCATTGAAGATTGAGACATGTTTCTCATCACAGTCTGTTGCTGCACCTCTCATGAATGGAAAATGTACAATAGTACATCATGTAGCGCTCAAGAGCACCAATCAAGATCCCTCCAAGCTATGGTATTTCAGGTATGGAAATTTAGGCTATGCTAGTTTGAGTCTTTTGTCCAAGAATAAAATGATTAATGGTTTTCCAAGGATAGTAGAGCCTAATGTTAGATGTGAGGCTTGCATTTTGGGCAAGCAACATAGATAGCCCTTTCAATCGGGCAACTCTACAAGGGAAAAAGCACCATTGGATCTAGTGCACACAAATTTGGTAGGACCTATGCAAATCATTTCTGTTGGTAAAAGTAGATTTTTTATGACCTTCATTGATGATTACAGCCGTAAGAGATGGGTTTATTTTTTGCAACATAAATCTGAAGCTTTTGACAAGATTTTTCTGTTTAAGACCCAGGCTGAAAAGGAGTGTGGACATTTTATCAAGGTCCTAAGGTTAGATCGTGGAGGAGAGTATACCTCTAATTTTTTTGTGAATATTTGAAAGCAAAATAACATCAAGAAGGAGCTAACAACCAGTTATACTTCACAACAAAATGGAGTAGCTGAGAGGAAGAATAGGACCATTGTGGAGATAGCAAGGAGCATGATGAAAGCAAAGCAACTCGCTACTTAATATTGGGGAGATGCTATATAAACAATTGTTTATTTGATAAATAGAAGTCCAACAAAGGTGGTTCGTGACAAGATCCCTCAAGAGGCATGGACAAGACACAAGTGGAAAGTTGAGCACTTGAGAGTGTTTGGGTGTGTAGCATATGCACACGTGCCTAAGGAAAAAAGGTAGAAATTGGATGACAAGGGTGAAAAATGCATTTTCATGGGCTATAGTGAAGAGTCCAAAGCCTATCGACTATACAATCTGGTCACCAAAAAGATAGTCATTAGTAGGGATGTGGAGTTTCTAGAAGACAAGTCATGGGATGGAGTGGTAGATTTTGACAGCTCAGAACCGCTCTTGACAGCTCATGAAGAAGCAGAAACAAAACATGAAGTTTAGTAACAAGAGTCAGTATATGCCCCTAAACAGCTACTAAGAGCTCTTGAAAGCTCCCGACAACTCCTGATGGCTTTTGAAGTCAGAAGATAGTTAGCAAGATAGTCACAGTCAGCCAGAGGATTGGCTCCTGAAGCTACCGGTTGAGCTCCTAAAAGCTCCTGACATCTCCTGAAAGCTCCTGAAGTGAGCAAATAGAAAGGAAAGCAACCAGAGACAGCCAAAAGATTGGCTCCTAAAAGCTCCAGAAGATCGGCTCTTGAAGAGCTTCGAGAGCTCCTAAAATTACCGGTAGAGCTCCTAAAAGCTCTTGATAACTCCTGAACCTACCTATTCAGCACAACAGCAGCAGTAGTGAAAGTTCAGAACCACCTCTCACCTCCCTAATGCCAAAGAAGACCAAAATTCTAAGGGATATCTACCATAATGAAAGGTATGATGAATATTTTGATAAGAGTGTGAAATTTGCATTGTTTTCTCATAGTGTTCCAATTTATTTTGAGGATGTTGTAAAAGAAGAGAAATGGTGTGAGGCCATGTATGAGGAGATAGATGCAATAGAGAGGAATTTAAACACATGGGAGTTAACAAATTTTCCTCCCAACAAGCAAGTTATTGGAGTGAAATGGGTATACTTGAGACATAATGTAATGCCAAAGGAAGAATAGAAAGACATAAGGCAAGATTAGTTGTCAAGGGGTACAAACAACAGTTTGGGAGATTATAATGAGACATTTTCCCTGTTGCAAGGATGGAAACCATGCAGACAATCATAGCAATTGCAGCCCAACACATGTGGAAGGTATTTCAAATGGATGTGAAGTTTTCCTTCCTTAATGGAGTGTTAAAAGAAGAGGTTTATGTGGAGCAGCCTTTCAGATATGAAGTTCTAGGTCAAGAACACAAGGTGTATAGGCTGAAGAAGGATCTTTATGGGCTGAAGCAAGCTCCATGGGCATGGTACAACATGATTGACTCATATTTGATGAGCAATGGGTTTAGCAAAAGCGATGGTGGGCCCACTCTTTACATCAAGGCAACAAATGGTAAGGCTTTGATTGTTGTCTTGTATGTTAATGATTTAGTTTTTACTGGGGATGATGATTTCCTCATTGCTGATTTTAAAGAGGCCATGAAAAGAGAGTTTGAAATGATAGATTTAGGTCTCTTGAGTTATTTTCTAGGCATAGAAGTAAAAAAAATGCATGATGGTATACTTATCTCTCAAGAAAAATATGCAAATAAGATCTTGAAGAGATTTAGGATGCTTGAAAGCAAGCCTACCCCAACAGCAACAACCGTAGGTCTAAAGTTGAGCAAGGAAAATTGCAACAACAATGTGGATCTGACCATGTTTAAGAGTTTGGTTGGAAGCTTAATGTATTTAACAACAACTAGGCCTGATATAATGCACAGTGTGAGTCTTATTTCCAGGTTTATGGAGAATCTACGGGACACCTATTGGCAAGCGGGTAAAAAAATCCTGAGGTATGTAAATGGCACCAAAGGATATGGAATTTTGTACACAACAACAAATGATTTTGGGCTGGTTGGATACACAGATAGTGATTGGGCAGGAAGTTTGGATGATAGGAAGAGCACATCGGGCTATGTGTTTCACTTGGGTTCGGGAGTCATTTCATGGGCTTCAAAGAAACAACCCATCATTTCCCTATCTACAACAGAGGTTAAGTATATAGCAGCAAATGCAGTAGCATGCCAAGCTATTTGGCTGAGAAGAATCTTGGCAAATTTGAGAGAAGAACAAAAGGATGGAACAGTAATTTATTGTGACAATGTTTCATCGATAGCCTTGACAAAAAATCTTGTGTTTCATGGAAGAAGCAAGCACATTGAAATTAGGTATCATTTTATCAGAGAACTAGTTGAAAATGGTGAAATTAAAGTGGCATTTTGTAGGTCTCAGCAGCAGTTAGCAAACATATTCACCAAGCCTTTGAGAAATGACAGTTTTGAGTGCCTGAGAACCAAATTGGGTGTTGTTGATTTGGATCAGGATTGATCATGTTTTGTCGACTCAGGACCAAGGGGGAGTCTTGGAAAATTAAATTCTCATGAGCCTCTTCTTGATCGCACCTACCTATCCAGACCATTCGATGCCTGTAGCTAAAAGATTATTTTGGGGATTGCTTTCCCACTTGCTTTTGACGTGCACTTGAAGATTGTAGAAGAATTAATGAAGTTAGGAATTTTTGAATTCCAATTCAATGCTGGTAGGTGATTTTGAATTTGAGTGGGAATGTGTTTGAAGACAAAAGGAATGAAGACAGTTTATTCTGTCAGTTGAGAAGACTCAGTTAGAATTGAATTCTTGAGTAGCAGCAGTCTGAAGGGAATGTTCTTTGTTCTCTGTGTGATTTAGAGAATGTTTTCTGTGTGAGCTTTTGAAAGCTCCTAAACAACATCAACTGTTTGTTTTTTGTGTGTGAGTAGAGTTTGCTCCTGAAGAGCTCTGTGTAGCTCCTGCCAGTGAGCTCCTGGTAGCTCCTGAAGTTTGTTGTGTGTCTGGTTGAGCAACTCATGAGGCTCCCAAAAGTTAGTAGTCTATAGTTTGAGTTTAGTTTCTGAGATTTATACAACACCTCAAAAATTGATACCAATTAACGAAACAAAGGTCCTCCCAAAATATTAGCTACCCAAAGTCTTCGTATAGCTAAAGCAAGCATAAATAGTATGTAAACGATTCAAATTATATATTTAGATAAAAAATTCATAGGGTTTCGTCGAATTCTTAATAATAGATTAACAAATGTCATGCTAAAAAGTAACAATTTTTCAACAAACAAAGAGATAGTAAGGATTGTGATACAACCACCTCAAAATAGTAGCAGTTGTTATGCAAAATTTAAAGATAAAAGAGCAATTATATTATGATTTTAATTAGTGAAGTTGAATGGATCAAATTTTATTGAGAGTATATTTGTTACTCGAAAAATCTAAATAAATATATTTTAATTCTTTCTTGGATTAGAAAAGATCAATTTTATCAAAAGATGATGGTGAAGGTATGTTCCTTGAATTCCATTCATTAATATTTGAAACTCTCGAAGATATAATATAAGAGATGGGATCAAGATGTGCTTTAGGTGAGTTTGATGAAATTGATACCTTCAGATCTTAACTCTTAATTGAAGATGTGTGAGTATAAACCCACACTTCTATGCCAAATAATAAAATGAATTTATAGATGATATAAAATTCTTTAAAAAACCCACAATCGATGGTAAGGGTGACGGTATGTTCCTTGAACACCATTCACCAACATTTGAAACCCTCAAAGATATAACATAAGAAATGAAATCAAAATATCTCAAATGACTTTACTAGAATCGATACCTCCAGTTCTTAACTCTTAATTGAAAAGATATTTGCATAGGCCCATACTCCTATATCAATATAAAATCCCAGAAAAAACCCACAATTTCTCTGCACTCATACAACTGGTTGCAAAACCATAATGATCTAAATATTGCATAGAGATTAAGAGTTCAATGACAAACCCACTACTACATAAAGGGGTGGTTTAAGACAATTTTTAAGACAATTTTTGAATAAATTGTCTTAACTTGAGACAAAAAAAAAATTGTGTACTGTCTCAAGTATTGTCTTTAAGCGGGTGTCTTAAAGTATTGTCTTAAAAATTGTCTTTAGATAGACAATATTTTTGTCTTTTTAGAGACAATAGTTGGGATTAAAGACATTGTCTCTATAGAGACAATATGTAAAAATGTATTAAAAAAATAAACAATTTATTTTAAATAATTTTTTAGTGTGGTTTACAACATTCAATTTTTTCAAATTCTCGTCGTTCTCCTATTGGTTGGAGTTCTTACTTTTATTTTTCCAAATGCGATGGAAATATGACAAAAATTATCAATGATTTTGAAGCTGGGAGCAATGTACAATTATCGAATACATAAAGCATAATGTTCATAAAAAAACAAAGAAAATAATGCATCATAATCCAAATTCATAAAGTTAATGCCAATAAGTATTTTTTTATTTATAGTTTACAAAACTGTTCATACAATCATGAGCAACACATACATCATAACATGGTGTGAGAAAACAATTCATTTCTAGGAAAGAGAAAATGTTAATATTTTCCTTAAACCCAGTGGAATATACTCAACTACCGGCATAACTCTTTCGAGCATGGCAAGGTAGCTTGACAAAGAGTTGACTCAATTGTATGGACTGGACAATTTTGCTTCAGAGTGGGAACTTTCTTCTTCTTGCGTGCCTATGTTTGGTCCTCTCAAAGGCTGATAACCTTTCATTGTAACAATCCACTAAATCATGTACTTTGTTATTGATGAATGATAGGATTTCCAAATCATCTTTGAGCATAGCACATCCTTTCAAGATTTTGACACAATTTTATAGAGAGTTGAATTTTTCTTTTAAGATAATCAATATGGTGAAAGAAAAATTTTCCTACAGGAAAACAATATTAGATTTAACAAGTAAATCCATTTGCATTATTCATTTAAAGAATCACAAATCCACATGTCTCTACACATGAACTAAAAATAATAAATCTGCAAATCAAACCCCAAAAAAAAATCCAATTATATGTAGCCACTACGCTGTGGTCATTTGATAGCCCAAAAGTGAAAATATTTAATCCCAAAAAACTTTTACAAATATTTTCTTTCATATTAACTTACTGCTCAAGTTGGGCTGCAAACTGTGCAACTTTAAGTTAGCACTGGTTAGCTATACTAGTAACTTCACCTCGATAGAGCTCTACAACTCGCTCAAACTATTCCAAAGCCAGTTCCAAATTTTCTTTAGCTTCATATATTTCACCGAATTCTTGTAGAAAACAATATTTTGAATTTCAATAAAAATCCCTATCTAAAACAAACAGGTAAATTTACTCATAACCTGATCATCATAAAGCTATTCACAAAATAACCATACAACTTCTGCAATGAATGCCTTCTACATTACATCCAACCAAGAAATTTTCATTACCAAAATAGTTTCAGGGGACCAATGTTGTGCATATTAGGCTTTCTTGTTAGTACAAATTAAAAAAATTTCATTTGGAAAATCATGTTCAAAAGGAACCAAAACTACAAGAATTCAGAGATATTAGCTGATAACTAGAATTCAGAGAGAGTGCCTTGGCTATACTAACATACAAAAAATACAATTATTTGCAGCAGTAGAGAGGAGATCTCCTTGTAAATTATTCAGAAATAAAATATAAAGAGGGCTAGCTACCATTCGTGGGATCGCTAAAGGGCAGCCAAACACACTTTTTCGACTGCAACTATTCTTGTGCAACATCTACAATGCTCTCTATTGCAAGCTGTTACATTTTTCTTTTCAAAACTCCCTATTCAGTGCAAAATTCATTTGACTATTAACTATCGATACATGCTAAGAACATTATTAATTTTAATCATCAACCATCGTCAGTTACAAAGTGAAAAATAAAATATTACAATATCCTGTATCTCTCTAAAGTCTAAACATGTTACGAAGTGACAATATTAATATTAAGGGCTGTCCTTTGTATCCTCTTTTTTTTTGTTCACCTTGCAAGTGCAAAGGTGTTGTAGATTTGTCAATCTGCTTCAGCCTTGGAACTGGTAAGGAGCTTCTTGGGAGATGTCGGAAAGTCCATTAACAAATTGGATAGCAGCTTAGTATAGAGCAGGCCATCAACCTGTTGTAGGTCTTTGTTCAAATCTTAGTTTGTACAATTTTCCATCACTATACTATAGTCAATGATGGAAAGAACCTCAACTTTATTGTTGTCTAGATACGGCTGTAATGCTAGCTGTAGAGAAGTAAATCAATGGCATGAGAATCAAATCCCTTGGAAGAGAAATTGCAACTTCACTCATTATGTGTAAAGCATCAAATCAATGTACTAGAAAATATTTTAACAACAAATACGAAATGTGAACAACATATGTCAAATCATCATTCTCTTCCAGATCTCGGTTTAGTGTTGAACTAACCTCAATACAAAATGTGAAAAAGGTATTTCTAAAAGTCTGGCTAATTTAATGTTGTATTACTCATTTATGTTCTGATATCTAATATCTAAAAGGGCAATTGCCAAAGTGTGGGGTTGACCTTTCCAATCTAAAGTAGATCTCAGTTGCATTGGGTCAAGATGGGTTCAAATGATGGTGTTATTGCTGCTGGCCATATTAGTAAGTATTTTGGCATTTTGCACAACAAATTCAGTCTTGAATGTGTAAGTTAAGAGAATAAGTCATATGGTAGAAAGGAAAACACCATTGGGAGAAAAAGAAATACTATTGGCTCAAATATGAAAAGACTAATGATGAGGTTAGTGATTTTTTTTGTCAATATGATCAATATAGTGAACCTCTTATTTTAATATCATAGTTATGAGGGAATGGGAAGTGGTATGGGAGTCTGGGATTTGTACCTGTGTATTTATTTGAATAAAATTTGGAGATCATACTTGGAGATGGCAAAAATAGAAAAATATTTATAAATAATTTAAAATTTGAAAAAATAATTAGTCTGGATATGCAACCTCAAAGAATGAAAATTGCCATTATGCTTAAAAATTAAAAATTGACATTTTAAAATATTGAAATAGATGTCAACAAAAACAAAGATTAATTATATTGATATTTAATAAACATCATCGTCACATAAACATTTAATTTATAAACCATAATTATCCAGAGATTGCAGATAGAGATTGAGGGAATGCTATTAATTTAAAAACAAGGAGCTGGCTATATTTCAATCAATTGATAAAAGTTCAATGTATACACTTTTTAAGTCTTATTATTGTTTCTCTCCATACTATTACGTCTCTGGGATTTAATAAGAAAAAATTTTGCTACAAAAAACTCTTAAAATTTCATGCAAAAAATAGAAAACTACAAGTCTATTAGTGTACTTCTTTAGGTCTTTTAGCTCTTTATCATCATATTTCTTTAGTTCATTAAGAGGCATCCTTTTTAGTTTATGAATTAATGATGGGATGTTGTTGTCCATGCACCAATGGAAGATTACATAGGTCTAGGTACTTATGCAAAGAGATTTCTATTGAACAAGATACAGTTACTGTTGCTACTGGTTTAGCATATGAAGGCCTGAAACCATTTTTGTGTGATTGACTCCTCATTCCTACAAAGCCTGGCTTATGATCAGGTGATCCATGAGGTTGACTTGCAGAAGTTACCTATCAGATTTGTAATAATGGAGGCAGCATATGAAGATGGACACATAAGTCAAAAGTGCAAAAATGCATTGAGTTTAAAAGCATTATAGTTTGTTGGAACTTTCTCAAAATGGGACTATTAGAGCCAGAAGAAAGGTGACTTCTCTTCCAAATTTGAGGATAAAGGAGATGGCATTCAGTGAAAGAAATGTTTTTATGACAAATAGTCAAGGGAAATCAAACCTTCAAGGACGAGGTGACAGTGAGGGAGGCATCTCATACACTCAAGAAAACAAGTGAAAAGGGTTTGCAGCCTGAGATTCTGGACAGGAAAGTATTTACAAATGTTAGAGGAAATACAAAAATATGGACAGAGTAGTATCTTTGATCTGGATTGCTGGAGTATAGGGATGCACCTTTATGATGGTTTGTTCAAGGTTACAAGTGTTAAATACGCACTCAATCTTTTATTATGGATCAAATTTGAAGGATCATACTGGAAAACAGTGGAATAAGTGTGTGAGTGGTATGCAAGACATGTATGAGAGGCATACAACCCAAGTGGCTAAGTTGAAGTTGCAGTAAATCTAATGCAAGTTTGAGTGGAGGGGGATACAAAAAGAGCAAACAAAATCAAGCTTGTCTCATACATTATAGGGTTGAAGCCTAAAAGGTCGCCAATAGTGGACCTCTGTGTGGCCCAAGGAGAAGGCAGTGTGAAAAATTTAAAAAGGCTTAGAAGCCAACTGTTCCTTCAAATCCAACTAAGAATCAACATGCTCACTGAACAAGGCTGTAAGAGGATCCTGATCTACCCACTTATTAGCTAAGAGGCTTGACGCCTCTAAAACAGTGTAAATATAGAATCTCATCTAAAGAAAGTCTTAATTCCTGGGCATCCTCTAAAAGCTTTCAATTTTTTTCAATTTGGACAATGGCTATTCTGAAGACTATTTATAAGTTATAACCACAAATTCAATCAAATCACCTTCCACTACTAGCCATTCACAACCAAGAGAAGAGGCTAATGCCATCCCAAAAATGACAGCTTCCCACTCACTCATGAATTTTGAACATAAAAGAATCTTTTTGTAATACTATTTGACATTGAAAGGAACTAATCCACTGAAGAATTTTTTACCATGCAACTTGACTGCCAACTTACTGTTTCTTCTTCCTGTCACATTTCCCATTTGTTAAAATTATTTCTTTATCCAATAACTAGAGAGGGCAATAATGATTTGTTCATAGTTGAACAAGAAATAAATATGTAACAAAATAATTAGAGAGGGCAATAATAATTTTTTTGAATAACTGAACAAGAAATAAATATGCAACAAAATAAATCATGAATACGCATGCATGCAACAATAGAAACAAAAAGATAGTATATTAAATTTAATTTTGGAACTACCAATATTTAAAGAGAAAAGCATTGATGGGACCACTAAGGAAACTAGTGTGTCTTATATTAGTCTATAGTTCATCTTAGAAAAACAAATTTATTTTAAATCTTGACTGGAACTAAAACTGGATTTATAGACAAGTGGATATTCCTTTGAGAATAAATTCCACTACAACTTCCACATAACTGTAGGATCTACTACAAAATATACATTCATGTATCCATTTAAAGAATCGCAAAGAGATCATAAGGACATATCAAACCTCCAAATAAGGTAAATGAGAAATAATTATTACATCAACCAATGCCAGTTTCAACCCTCGAAATTCAGGATGTCCTCCACATGGAAAAGCATAATGATGTAGAAAATACATTTGATCAAATTTTTATTAAAAAAAAAATGATTACTCTTACTACAATGGAGGGAATACCTGTCAGTAACTTCAAGAAATACTCTTAGCTGTAATAACCTGTCAAGTGTTGTTCTATGTTTAGAGAGACCATCTGAAACAACCCATTCCTCTAATGATTTGGCAGCACAGCAGTGTCAATATATAACAACAGAAATACATATTACTTTGACACAGGAGGCAATGACCTGCAAAACCATGACATTCATTTACATATTTTGAAAAGATAATCAAATCACTTGGTGTTCAATTTCACTTCCAAGAATATAAAATCCTTCAATTCTTCTCAAGCTTCATGTATGTTGCTATTATGTTATGCCACTGAACACATACATGTATCGTATTTGTACGCAATCAACATGACTAACAACATATAATTCTAATGGTTCTCCAAATTATGTTCACTGGAGAAAGAAAACAGTCTATACTAAATACTCCATACATAAGTCCTGTATCCAACCAATGTATGCTATCTTCACATTCTTAATTCCTTACCCTTAATATAGATAAATGAGAGTACAAATTTTAAAAGACTTCAAACATTAATCTTTAGATACTATTTTCAATCTAAAATTATGTCCACAGTTAGATGTGGAAGAGGAATCAAGATGAATGTAATTCCTTACATTCCTTACATTCTAAAGTAATCAAGATTACTCTTGTTTGGTATATTTTATTTTATTGCAATATCTTTTGTACAGAAACTTGGATGCTTTTTAGCCTCCTATAGATTCTTGGATCTCAACCAAATACCCTTCTGATCAAAATTGCAACCATATGAAGCAAATGCTAGAAAAAAGATTGAAACATTTGCTTGCCAGTTGTCATTAGGTATATGAAGTTCATTTTGAGGTTAAGTTAAGTTGAAGTACTAAAAGTTCATCCTAATTCACAATCACTTGGGGGAATCAAATCTAAAATGCAGGGTTCAATCTATAGGTTCAATCTTTTTTCCTACTAGGAAAAAGTTCAAACATTATATCAGTAAAGAATCTTGAGAAGCACTAGACAAATATTATACTAAATTGAACATATTTCTTTATCCGATAACTAGAGAGGGCAATACTGATTTGTTCATAGCTGAACAAGAAATAAATATGCAACAAAATAATTAGAGAGGGTTATAATGATTTGTTCATAACTGAACATGAAATAAATATGCATCAAAATAATTCATGAATACACATGCATACAACAACAGAAATAAAAAATAGTATATTAAATTTAATTTCGGAACTACCAATATTTAAAGAGAAAAGAATTGATGGGACCACTAAGGAAATCAATGTCTTTTATTAGTCTGTAGTTCATCTTAGAAAAACAAATTTAGTTTAAATCTTGAGTGGAAGTAAAAATGAATTTATAGACAAGTGGATATGCCTTTGAGAATAAATTCCCCTACAACTTCCACATAACTGTAGGATGGACTACAAAACATACATTCATGTATCCATTTAGAGAATCACAAAGAGCTCATAAGGACATATCAAACCTCCAAATAAGGTAAACGAGACATAATTATTACATCAACCAATGTGAGTTTCAACCCTTGAAATTTAGGATGTCCTCGACATGGAAAAGCATAATGATGTAGAAAATACATTTGATCAAATTTTTATTAAAAAAATTTGATTACTCTTACTACAATGGAGGGAATACCTGTCAGTAACTTCAAGAAATACTCTTAGCTGTAATAACCTGTCAAGTGTTGTTCTATGTTTAGAGAGACCATCTGAAACAACCCATTCCTCTAATGATTTGGCAGCACAACAGTGTCAACATATAACAGCAGAAATACATATTCCTTTGACACAGGAGGCAATGACCTGCAAAACCATGACATTCATTTACATATTTTGAGAAGATAATAAGATCACTTGGTGTTTAATTTCAATTCCAAGAATAAAAAATTATTCAATTCTTCTCAAGCTTCATGTATGTTGCTATTATGTTATGCCACTAAACACATACATGTATTGTATTTCTATGCAATCAACATGATTAACAACATATAATTCTAATGGTGCTCCAAATTATGTTCACAGGAGAAAGAAAACTGTCTATACTGAATACTCCATTCATAAGTCCTGTATCGAACCAATGTATGCTATCTTCACATTCTTAAAACCTTACCCTTAATATAGATAAATGAGAGTGCAAATGTTAAAAGACTTCAAACATTAATCTTTAGATACTATTTTCAATCTCAAACTATGTCCACAGTTAGATGTGGAAGAGGAAAATGGCATAAGCAAACAAGAAATGCATGTATTAGATCGTCCTTTCATAATTCCAGTCCAAAGAGACTGAAGTTCTACATTGAACACAAGGACATTCAGGCAGTACCAAAACAAGGACCCGTGAGTATGCAGATCACTGTCATGATGGTTGATTTCTCATTGCCATCCTTGGGAAAGATAAATCCTGCAAGGTGACAAGGACTTCAAAATCCAACAAGGCAACACAAAAGAGAAAAAGAATCTGTCAGAAAACTGATGGCAAACGTTAACATGTAGAAGAAAGGATGGCACCTTCCAATTTGCATGCAAAGTGGGAAAAAATCACTAGAAGTTACAATAGCACTTCAAGTTGGGTACAAACCCCTGTTAATATATATAGACTTCCAAAGGAAATGTGAGTGGGTAAGACTATTCCTCAACAACCAATGATCCTTAAGTGCACTATAATCTAACTAAAAATGACCCACCAAACGATCAAGGCATAGTATAAATGTGAAAAGATAGTTTTCCCTAACTTTTAATGCATTTTATCAGCTTAATTTTAAAGATAATGGATCTGTGAGAAAGCCTCTAACAGTATCTCAGGAGAGTGGCCTTTTCTTTCAACTCAAAATAGACTAGCAATTTTTGTTCCAAAGTACGGTCTGTCCCAAATGCATAATCAATTGAAACCATTATTATTAAATAGCATGTTAGACTGCAAAATTTATAAACAGTTCCCGTAAACAAGCAGGGTTGGAGGTCTGACATTATACAACTCATCGAGCACTAAAAAGAGAATATCATGAATCCTATGTTGTGATTAGTAAAAAAAAAAACAAATAAATGATGGGGAGGACTAGATATAAAGGCATTCCAGATCTAAGAGATTTTTCAAATATTTAAACAATCAACAATGTCAGAAAAAAGTTTGCCCCACTACTGACCTCTGTCCTCGAAAAATTCATGGATAGTATTCTGTAAAATAGTTTCTAAAAAAATCGAAAGATAAGATGCATCTTTGAGTAGAAATAAAAAATATACCTAGAATTTAAACACAGAATGGAAAAAAGGAAAATCTAGAAACCTAAGCCACACAATATGACATATACTCTCAAATGATAGCTCAAGACAGAGGACTGTCAAATGAACTACAACAGAGTATTAATGGCCTGCAAACCAACATACTACAAAAATGTTGAACCCCATATTCATTCAATGATCTAATGTGGTTAATTTATAGTGGTAATCATATTAATAAAGGAAAATTTTAAAGTTATGTATAATAGTTAGGTGTAATCATTATTACCTATCGGTGAAATTACAAGAATCATGACCTGCAAAAGAAGAAAACAGAGTGCCCCAATCTAAAGAATTAAAGAAAAAAAATCCCCAACTTACTGGGATCAGTAGGAGTAATCATGGCAATCCCGTTGAAAGAACAAGACCCAGTTTGCATGCCCATCTTGTGATAATAGCTGTTGAAGGCATAAGAGGCGTGGTCTGCAACTATATTAGGCTCATAGCAAGTCCCGCCGACTTGAATAGCCTGGCAATCTACTCCTCTGCTCCCATTGGCCCAATCTAATGCCTCTTGAAGAAGCTTGGTATCTATCCCTGCTATGGCCACATAGAAGCTCTCGACAGTGGTGTCATTGGCCAGAATCGAAACATTACCGGTGAGAGAGTAGACAGGCGTGCTGTTGGCTGAGAAAAACCCCCAATTTTTTTCGATATCGGACCGTGTCTGAGGTCGTCATTGAAGCTCGTGGAGGGAAAAATAAAATGCATGTCAAATGTGAGAGGGAAAATGATTTTTTTAAGAAAATTATTTTTTATTGTCTTAATTTAAGACAATTAGAAAATTAAAAATACAATTTAAACATAAAATATATATTTAAGACAAAATTGATATTTTGTCTTAAATTAATGTCTTAAAACTCATGTAGTAGTGACCTAACAGAGCAACAAAAGCTATGTTACGCATTGTTTGACTCATTCCACATAAATTAGAATAAATAGGGAAGACAAGCAAGGGCTAATAGAAACAAAGAGAATAATATTCACCTTATCGTAGACTCTGAGAAGGTCTTATTAGGTTGCCTATGCCTCAAGACGTTAATATCTCCTCCAGAACAATACTCCATGGCCAGAAACGTATGATTCTCTGACTCAAAGTGGGTAAGCAGAGACGGAAGAAAAGGATGATCCAAACAAGACAAAATCTCCTTCTCCGTGGTTGCCATTTTATAGGCGTTCCTCTGTTGAAGAACCCCCTTATTCATCACTTTCAGAGAAAAAGCCTTGTTGGTGCGGCGATGAACAGCCAAGAAAACCGTGCTCATGTTGCCATGGCCAAGGCGCCTCACCAGCCTCAGATCTTCACAGGTGGAACCATCAACAAACTGAGACCGGGATTGAGATTTGCATTTCAAAAACCCCTCCATATGTGCATTCTCTGCTCTGCTCTTCTCTTCTCTTCTCCTATTCTCAACTCTATAAACTTACCTTGTCTTCCTTTCCTCCGGCGGGGCCATATTTATAGAGTATGAGCGACTTTCTTACTAGTGCATCACCATGTTCACTGGAGACAGGTAATACGGGATCTATTCTTCACATTGCACGGACATTGTCCCGCCCATGTCAGAAATACGAGTGACCGCGGACAAAAGGTAATGGTGGTCCTCCTCGCTATTCAAAACACCGAAACACGGAAAAAACTAACCTTAGTTGATACTTGCCTAACCATGGCAACTACCCGCAATTAGCTCTACCATATATGTCTTTTCAGATTCTGACAGTCAGAGTTATTCTCAAATTTTCTTGTAAATAATAATCTAATTTTTCAGCTTTCGTTGGTTTGTTTATGAAATGATTCATAATACTACCTAGTGATGTTTTTTCAATTACGGAAAAATTAGTTAGTGTTTTATTTATTATCTTTACTCAGGTAGGAGTTTGATTCGGGTAATTAATATTATTAATTTTATTATTATTATTATTATTATTTTGCATTTTATTATATTAGATTTTTTAATTTTCGTTTAGTTATTATAAATTTATTATGATACTTCTTTTTAGAAAAGTATAGTTAAAATAAAGTGTCAACAAATTGGAACTTTTGATTAATTTAAATTAACATATTGAGATAAAAAAAATTCTATCATTTAATTTAATGATTATAATAATTAGTTTTAAATTTTATTTAATATGTGTAAGTGATAGAACTGAATTTTTATTATTTGCATGTAGAAAATAATAATTTAGCAATAGATTTCTTTAAATTGATTTTTTAGATTAAGAGAATTGTATCTATCGTATATTTGCAAAAATTGCAATAATGCAACAAAAGTGGATTTATAAAAAATATATTTGATGGTTAAAATTTAAATTTTTTCGTACTTAAAAAATGAAGGAAAACTATTTTATTCCCTAAACATTTCCAATTTAAAATATAAAAATAAAATGTGTTATTCATGTTTCAATTCTTTTGTATCGTCTCTATAAATTCTCTCACATAAAAAAATTACAACCTTTTCCAAATACTTTTACAACATTTAAAAATTCTCTAAATATTCAGTCTAAGTTTAATGTATATAAATATTAAATGGTTTCCAAATAATGTAAAAAAAACAACTAAAAACATTTTATGATAAAAGTAACATTTTTATTTGACATATTCTATTGGAGAGAAATATATGTTTTGAATTAATTTATGTTTGAATATTTAAAATAGTACAATATATAAATTAAAGTGATCCTAAATTTGTCAATAACATTATCCAATCATATATATAATCTTTTGATAAAATATTATAGAATAATATTCCGTACATTTTATAGTACAAACATAAGTCTTTTAGAATAAGTTATTTTATTATTTTTTACTTAAAAAACTGTACTATTATAAAAATATCTCATCTTGAAACTTATGGTCCTACTCAACCATGGGTCTTTTCTCTCATTTAAGAATCTTTTTCTTAACAAATAGGTATATTAGAAATTTCTCATAATAAATATAATTGTTTTTAGGGAATAAAATTAAAGGTACCTTAAAATCTCATTGTCAGATAGTTTTCATTTGATAGGGAAAGAATTGTAGTCACATTTCAAGTTTATTGTGGAGTCATTTGTTTGAAATTTAATATATGGAATTTAAAAATAACATATTATTGTCCATTAATCATTATAATAGATTAATGATGAATAATAGAAAAGTGACATTTCGTCTACACGTTTTGAAAGAAAAGAATGAAAGAAAGAAAAAAATGAAATACATAAAAAATATTAAATTGAGTCAAGCCTTGTTATGTTATTGAGAACTTGTATGCCTAGTAAACCATGTTTATTGACATAAAAAATGAGCTCATTTTTACCTCTTAGATTATGGTTGAAAAATGAATTTAAAGGTGAGGCTGAGAAAAATAATTGTTCTAATGAATCTTAAGAAGGTTGAGCCTATATTGGGTTCTCTTTGATGAATACAGTTGCACTTTTTTTTATCATCATATTGAATAGGACCTTGTATTTAGAGCCTTTTTTTCTCTAAAGAGAATAAATCCTATCACAGATTTTGCAATACACTAGACAACTAAATACATAATACTCTTATGATTCTAGATCATTTTTGTAAATTGTGCAAATACAATGATGTATATAAATATAATACTTTCCATCTCTACAAAACTAATGAGAGGTCACTCTCAATTGGCCTAATAGGAGTCTCAAACCAAAGGAGCCTATGATATACTTGGAGGAACAATGTGCTCATTTGGAAGAAAATAATACTTAAAGCAGTAATGTCTATTTATTGGAAGTGATTCTACTAGTTCTGTCTTGGTTGATTTTAAATAAGCTTTAAAGTTGTCCTCTCTAATGTCTTAATAAATTTCTCTTTTCAGCATGTGAAGAACATTGATAGAGAAGGTCCCAGAAAGACAACAAAATTATCAAGACAAATATTTTGTAAGGACACACATTGATTATACCAAATGTTTGTATCCTCTTATCACATACTTCACAAATAATAGAAGAGCCTTAAACAATATCTATTACATATTTAATTATTATATCTACTATACATTTTAATTTATAAAACATCACTACATAAAACATCTCAATATAAAGAAAACAGATTCCAAATCTTACTAAAATAATAAAATATAAAATTGACCATTCATCACAAAATTTTGAGTAATATAAAATCAATTACTCTCCAAAAAAAAATTCAATTAACAATCACAAACAAATTTCAACTAATATTTATTAGTTTATATAATTACTACTAAGCTTCACTATTAATAAAACTCTAAATATGTAACTCAAACCCAAGTAATACTCCTATCTTTGTCACATTAAATTATTACATGTAAAAAAAAAATGAAAGCTTTTTCTGGTCACAACAACTTTTCATGTGATTATCGAAGTGAGCAATGTTTCAAAATGCCAAACTCATTAATGGATTCAAGGAGGCCGTATTAATGATATTGGTTTGAGCATGTTAGGAAGTCGCTTTTTCCTTTGAAGCTTTCTTATCCACAGAACGTCTGAAATTGTAATACAGGCCCCACGTAAGAGGTCCGTCCGTGAATCCTAACCGTAGTTAGGTGTAGTCGGTCATGGCTGGAGGCTGTAAACCTCCCATTGAAAGCTACATGCCATTAACTTTGATTACACAGCTGGGGGTGGGTACTTCTGTATGAAATCCTTGTACTTTTTACTAGTGTAACAAGGGTATTAGCTATTCAGTCTTTTTTTGGCTGTCCTTTTCTTTGACCTATCATTTCATACGAGTTTGATGATCATAGACTCATTATCTTCTCATCCAAATCTCCGCCTGCCCATTTATGTGTGAATTTTATTATACCTACATGTGGGTGTGGATATTGCATTTTATTTTATGTGGGTATATGGAGAATATAGATGGTTAATTTTTTCGTGTTTAATGGTATCTAAGTGTTTTGGTGTAACACTTCTCTCTTTTTTCTTTTTCTTTTTTAGTGTTGACTTTGTGCACTTTCGATAACTTGATTTTTGGTGAGTTTTTTTATAAGTCATTCAATTTTTGAAATAGATCAAAGGGTTATTTCATTTTATTTAATCTTTTGATTTTTTTTAGATTGGAGGAATCGGTCAGGTATCCCACCCCCTAGAAATTGTAGTGCGCTTGGTAAACTTTTTTCACCCACCCCCTAGAAACTGTAGTGCGCTTGGTAAACTTTTTTCACGTGACTAGTGGTGCTAGCATGACACACCCTCTGATACCACGGGTTTGGGGGGAGACTAGACCTCATGACCTCTTGCCTACAACATGATGCTTTAGCCAATCGAGCTAGGCCCCCCACCCCAAGACTTAATCTTTTGATTTTATTGAATTAAATTCTTTCTATTTTTATTATTATAGGTGTGAAAACACACTCTTTATATATTGTATGACAATTAATTAAATTACAAGTATAAGAAAATTTATTTTAGGTTAATAAATAAAATAATTTTGTTTATCCTTGTGATTTAGTTAATTGTCCTACGATAATTTGCGTAAAGAGTGTGATATTACACAGGTACACTAATAAAGAGTAGAAACAATTTAGTTTAGTAAAAAATTGAAGGAGAAGTGTGATGTGGTGACAAGATTTGATTTTTTAATACTATGGTATTTTAGGGTTGACTTAAATGAAGACATTAGACACCATACATTAACCATTTTTTGGGTTATAGATCACCTATGTGAGTGTGAAATTAATCTTGACAAGCACAAATTTAAACACACATGTCAACCAATGTTAAACTCATGGATTTGATCTTGTGGAAGACTATTGGATTCACTTACTCACCTTGATTTCTACTATTTGAATTTGCAACACAAGGAAGGGTCATATTTACTACACCTTTGAGAAACTTTTCAGATTGTGAGTGAATTTATCCTTGATAAAATCCCTAATGGACCAAATTTACAACTTTGAGAAAAATGATAAAGAGCAACAAACATGTATACAATGGTCTTGGGAAAATGTGTTGTGAGGTAGATGCTACTATATTCTTTTTTTCTCTAAAATATTAGACTCTAGATGTGCTCAATAATAATGCTTTAGGATGTCCTTATGATCTCTAACATGATTTTCAAATGAGTGAATGAATTTTCTTAAATACAAAAACCAAACACACAAATCAACATAATGTGCACTATGTTGACTCACAATACATAATGATAGGTGGTGTTTACACATGCCTTTAAGGAATTTTTCATAATATGAGGGTGATGTTTTCCTAGATCAAATCCCTAATGGACCAACTTTATAAATTTGAGTGAAATAGTAGAGGACAACAGACATGTATGTGATGGTCTTGGGAAGATATGTTGGAGGTAGATGCTACTAGATTCTTTTTTTCTTTAACATATTAGACTCTAGATGTGCTTAATCAGAATGCTTTAGGATGTCCTTATGATCTCCAACATGATCTTCAAATGAGTGAATGATTTTTTTTAAATATAAGAACCAAAAACACAAATCAACATAATGTGCACTATTCTAACTCACAATACATATAAGGATGGTGGTGTTTACATACACCTTTAGAGAATTTATATATTATGAGGGTAAATTTCTCCTTGATCAAATCCTGAATGGACCAACTTTATAAATTTGTGTAACAACAGTTCCCCAAATTGACTCGATTTACTATAGATTTTTTAACAAGGACATTCAAATCATAGTAACCATAAGATAAAAATAAACAATTAAGGATCAATCATGCAATGAAGTACCAACATATAACTAGAAATATAAGATTCTATGTAGTCATGCATATCTAATGTATCATCAATACAATACAATTTGAATGTGACAATATAATCTAGGAAAGTTAAATGCCATTACTAAATGAAATCATAATTTATTTTTTCACCTGAAGAAAGGTTGTCTCCTCAACTTTATCTTGCCCATAGTCTAAGAGAGAGTGCAATGTGATCTCAACCAAGTGGATATAAGTCCCTATCCACCCCATCAAAGTGAACTGTATGGTCTATAGAGAGATGTCAATCATGCCAACCTACCATGCACATGGTTATTACATATTAACCATTCACCCAAGGAGGAATATATTATTACTAATCTAAGTTACCGCTTTCCACAATAGGGTATGCCAAGGATTTGACCAAGGGGATTAGACTGATTTCTTACTTACCTATTCTTCTTTAGAACTCTCTTTTCCCTATAGTCCATCAAATTACTAAGCGTAAAACTTGTCCCACCACTTGCATGTTGTTGGCCTTAAAGGCTCACATGCCATTAGTAGAAACTATCCAACCCTCTATTGTAGAATTAAGCATCCATCACATGCATGCTACTGGAACTAAGGCCTACATGCTACTGGCACTTAGGTTTGCATGCCTCTAGAAAAAAATTCAAGCCTCTAGAGTAACACGAGTCATATATTTCTTGTATGTTGTTGGCCCTAAGTCCCACATGCCATTGGTGGTAACCATCCTACTAGATCTATAGGGTAAAAATAATAGTCTACAAACAAAGAACACTCCCTAATTACCATCAAACTAGAGAATCAATAAGCTTATCTTATGTGGGTCATATGGTTTAATCATCAATGATCACCTCAAAAAGATATCAATACTCTACATCTTAGGAGATATACACCCTCTATCAATGCCCTCGTAGAATCCTTACTCTATCCATCCCATGTTTCCTTAAAAGTTAGCCCTTGTGCCATGCTTGGCTCTATAACTAGATGTAGAGGAGGGAATTTACTACCCTCAAGATGACGAGATCTCAAGGAGAAAACTGTCTCTCCCCTACCTTAGTTGATATGGCTCAGGTGAATTGGAAATGGAGGAATATAAAATTTAATATAATACATAAATTGTTCAGACCTTTCCGTCATTAGAAACAAAAAATTTAGGATACCGAGGTCTTCTGGACAACTTGACAAGTTCTCTATCTAGAATAACAACTCTTCGCACTAGAGTCTTGTATGGATAGAAAATAGGATTCATCACATAAAAATGTAAAATTACATTGCACATGTTTATAGATGTAAAAGGAGATGCAAAATATGGATATACAAAATTAAAAGTAAATTGAAAGTAAAGTGTTAAATGGAAATGAGATAAAAATGAGAAGAAAAGGTTGAAGTATCACTAGAAGTGTGTTTGAGAGTGTTCAAGCTTTCTTCAAAAATTTCTTTCACTTGCACCTACACACATAAGACCAAAGGGAAATGTTTGGGTGGTTGTTTAGAAGTTTGCTTCAATCAAACCCCCATATTGGTGTTTCCACCTCCATAGATAACCTTAGACAAGATAATAATAAACATAAACATGAAAAGATGAAGAAAACCATATGCTAATCAAAGATAGAGATTAAATGCTCAGGAAATATTCTTGAAGTCACCCCATACAAGCAACAAAAGCGAGGTTTGCTGTGCAGCGAAGGAACAACAAGAACCTCCAAGGTATTTTTGTTATAAATTACAGTTAAAAGGAAAATCTTTATCTTTTATGTATTCTTCAGTCTAAATATATATTTTTGGCAACTTCTAATAGATAACCATAAAAAAAAATTGGTATACAGAGAGGATTGACCGTCAAATATAGGCCTTATTCGCATTAATAACAAAGGTGCTATTTTAGGGAAGTGTGACGTCATCAGCTGAAACAGTGTTGGCCCAATTTGGAAAGCATATCGTCTCAAAACTCCCGAAATGCACATTTGCTGGTTTCTTCTTCTTCCAAATCACATTCCGCATAGCTGTTGCTTTCGGATTGAATGCTCATGTCGGCTGCTTCTTCTTCTTCTTCTGGGTGAAAAGTGAGCGCAGTTTCAGGGGAGAGCGGCGGGACAAAAGGAGGCCTAGAAACAAACTGCAGTTCCTCCCATCTCAAGCCGCGGAAGAAGGGGTGGCTTTTTACTTGCTTTCTGTTTAGCCTCTCTGTCGGCTCTTTCGCAAGGAGCTTCCGAGTAAGATCGTGGAGAGAAGAGGAGGATGAGAAGAATGGTTCCTTGCTCAAAATATTGACAAACGTGTCCTTTCTGCTAGACCCCCTGAAAGGCGTCCGCCCGTGACTCATTTCGTACAGAAAGACGCCCAAGGACCACCAGTCCACGGCGTATGAGTGAGGTTTCCCCCACAGAACCTCAGGCGCAATGTACTCCTCTGTACCCACAAACGAACGAGACTGCCATTCACCATCTTTGGCGTCATCAGATAGGAGACGCAGGGACAGATCAAAATCAGTGAGCATTATGTGCCCGCTATCTTGCACTAATATGTTCTCCGGCTTCAGATCTCTGTATACTATTCCTTGGTCGTGCAAATACCCCAACGCTACAACTACCTCCGCCGCGTAGAATCTGCGCATCCATGCAAACACGACACCTCAAAAATTGATACCAATTAACGAAACAAAGGTCCTCCCAAAATATTGGCTACCCAAAGTCTTCGTATAGCTGAAGCAACCATAAAATAGTATGTAAACGATTCAGCTTATATATTTAGAGAAAAAATTCACAGGGTTCCGTCGAATTCTCAATAATAGAGTAACAAATGTAATGCTATAAAGAATATCAGTTATTCAACAAACAAAGAGATAGTAAGGATTGTGATACGACCACCTCAAAAATAGTAGCAGTTGTTATGTAAAATTTAAAGATAAAGAGAAACTATATTATGCTTTTAATTAGTGAAGTTGAAGGGATCAAGATTTATCTGAGTGCAGATATTTGTTACTCTCGCAAAATCTAAATAAATATATTTTATTTCTTTTTTAATTACAAAAGATCAATTTCATTAAAGATGATGATGAAGGTATGTTCCTTGAACTCCATCTATTAACATTTGAAACCCTCCAAGATATAACACAGGAGATGGGATCAGGATGTGTTTTAGGTGACTTTGACAAAATCGATACCCTCAGATCTTAACTCTTAGTTGAAGAGGTATCAGCATAAACCCATAAACCCATAGTTCTATATTAAATAATAAAATGAGCCTATAGATGATACAAAATTCTTTGAAAAAATCATGGTTGGTGGTGAGGGTGAAGGTATGCTCCTTGAATGTCATCCGCCAACATTTGAAACCCTCAAAAATATAACATAAGAAATGAGATCAGGTTGTCTCAAGTGACTTTATGGGAATCGATACCTCCAGTTCTTAACTCTCTGCATAGACCCATACTCTTATATCAATATAAAATCCAAAAAAAAAAAACCCACAATTTCTCTGCACTTCTACAACTGGTTGCAAAAACATAAAGATCTAAATTTTGCATAGAGATTAAGATTTCAATGAGAAACCTAAAGGAGCGACAAAAGCTACGTTACGCATTATTTGGTTCATTCCACATAAATCAGAATAAACAGGGAAGACAAGCAAGGGCTAATAGAAACAAAGAAAATAATATTCACCTTATCGTAGACTCTGAGAAGGTCTTAGTAGGTTGCCTATGCCTCAAGACGTTAATGTCTCCTCCAGAACAGTACTCCATGGCCAGAAATGTATGATTCTCCGACTCAAAGTGAGTAAGCAGAGACGGAAGAAAAGGATGATCCAAACAAGACAGAATCTCCTTCTCCGTGGTTGCCATTTTATAGGCGTTCCTCTGTTGAAGAACCTCCTTATTCATCACTTTCAGAGCAAATGCCTTGTTGGTGCGGCGATGAACAGCTAAGAAAACCGTGCTCATGTTGCCATGGCCAAGGCGCCTCACCAGCCTCAGATCTTCACAGGTGGAACCATCAACAAACTGAGACCGGGATTGAGATTTGCATTTCAAAAACCCCTCCATATGTTCATTCTCTGCTCTGCTCTCCTCTTCTCTTCTCTTCTCAACTCTATCCACTAACTTACCTTGTCTTCCTTTCCTCCGGCGGGGCCATATTTATAGAGTATTAGCGACTTTCTTACTAGTGTATCACCATGTTCACTGCAGACACGTAATACTGGATCTATTCTTCACATTGCACGGATATTGTCCCGCCCATGTCACAAATACGGGTGACCGCGGACAAAAGGTTATGTGGTCCTCGTCGCTATTTAAAACACGGAACCGTTGAAAAAATAACCTTAGTTGATACTTACCTAACCATGGTAAGTACCCGTAGTTTAAGCTCTACCATATATGTCTTTATAGATTCTGATGGTCAGAGTTATTTTCAGCTTTTGTTGGTTTGTTATGAAATGATTTATAATAGGGTGATGTTTTGTCAATTACCAAAGAAATTTGTAGTCTTTTATTATCTCTACTCATGTAGGAGTTTGATTCGGGTAATTAATATTTTTATTAAATTTTTTTTAGCATTTTATTATATTAAATTTTTTATTTTAGTTAATAGTTATTATAAATTTATTATGATATTTCTTTTTAGAAAAATATAGGTTGTTAAAATAAAGTGTCAATAAATTGGAGCTTCTAATTAATTTATAAAAAATAAAATTATTCTATTATTTAACTTAATGATTATAATAATTAATTTTAAATTTTATTTAATATGTTGAAGTGATAGAATTGAATTTTTATTATTTGTACATGTAGAAAAATAATTTAGCAATAGAAAAATTGCAATAATGCACCAAAAGTGGATTTAAGGGAACTTAAAAAATATATTTGATGGTTAAAATTTTAATTTTTTTTTGCACTTAAAAAATGAAAATTGCCAATTTAAAATATAAAAATAAAATGTGTTATTCATGTTTCAATTCTTTTGTATTGTGTCTATAAATTCTCTCACATAAAAAAGATTACAACCTTTTCCAAATTCATTTATAACATTTGAAAATTGTCTAAAGATGCAGTCTATGTTTAAGGTCTATAAATATCATATGATTTCCAAATAATGTAAAAAAATTAACTAATAAGATTATTTTATGATAAAAATAACATTTTTTATTTGACATATTGTATTGGAGGGAAATATATATTTTGAAAATTAATTTATGTTTGTATATTTAAAATAGTGCAATATATAAATTAAAGTGATCCTAAATTTGTCAATAGCATTATCCAATCATATATATCATCTTTTAATAAAATATTGAATAATAGTATTTCGTACTTGTTGTAGTATAAACATAATCCTTTTAGAATAAGTTATTTTATTATTTTATACTTAGAAAATTGTACTACTATCAAAATATCTCATCTTGAAACTTATGGTCCTACTCAACCATGGGGTCTTTTCTCTCATTTAAGATTTTTTTTTAACAAATGGGTTAGAAATTTCTCATAGTTTATAAATTTTCTTAGGGAACAAAATTAAAGGCTTTTCAATATCTCATTGTCATATAAATTTCATTTGATAGGGAAGGATTTTTCATCACATTTCAAGTTTGGTGTGGAGTACATAGTCATTTGTTTGAACTTTAATTTATGAAATTTAAAACTAACATATCATCATCCAATTTAATTTATGAAATCTAAAACTAACATATTATTGTCTATTAATCATTATAATAGATTAATGATGAATAATAGAAAAAGTGACATTTCATCTACACATTTTGAAAGATGAATGAAAGAAAGAAAAAATGAAGTACATAAAAAATATTAGCTTGAGTCAAGCCTTGCTATGTTGTTGAGATCTTGCATGCCTAACAAACCATGTTTATGACATAAACAATGAGCTCATTTTTACCTCTAAGATGATGGTTCAAAAATGAATTTAAAGGTGAGGTTGAAAAAAAGAGTTGTCCTAACGATTACAAAGGTTGACTCTATATTGGGTTCTCTTTGATGAGTATAGTAACTATACATTTTTTATCATCATATTGAATAGGATTTTATATTTAGAACCTTGAATTTCTCTAAAGAGAATAAATCATATCAAATATTTTGCAATACACTAGACAACTAAATACTTAATATTCTTATGATTCTAGATCATTGTTATAAATTGTGCAAATACAATGATGTATATAAATATAATATTTTCTATTTCTACAAAACTAATGAAAGAACACTCTCAATTGACCTAATAGGAGTCTCAAAGGAGGCTATGATATACTTGGAGGAACAATGTGCCCATTTTGAAGAAGAATATAATACTTAAAGCAATGATGTATATTTATTGCAATTGATTCTACTAGTTCTATCTTGGTTGATTTTGAGTAAGCTTTAAAGTTGTCATTTCTAATGTCTTAATAAATGTTTCTTTTCAACATGTGAAAAACATTGATAGAGAAGGTCCTAGAAAGACAACAAAATTAACAAGACAAATATTTTGTAAGAACACACATTGCTCATACCAAATATTTTTATCCTTTGATCACATAACTTCACAAATAATTGAAGATCCTTAAAAATATCTATTACATGTTTAATTATTATATCTACTACACATTTTAATTTATGAAACAACATCACTACATAAAACATTTTAATATAAAAAAGATAGATTTAAAATCTCACAAAAAAATTGAATAATATAGCAACAATTAATCTCAAAAACAAAAATCATCCAATTAACAATCACAAAATCTAAATATGTGACTCAAACCCCAATAATACTCCTATCTTTGTCAGAAAAAAATGAAAGCTTTGTCTGGTGACAACTTTTTTTTCATGTCATTATCGAAGTGAGCAATGTTTCAAAATGCCTAACTCATAAATGATAATGATTTTGAGCATGTTAGGAAGTCCCTTTTTCCCTTGAAGCTTTCTTATCCTCAGAAGGTCTGAAATTGTAATACAGGCCCCACGTAACAGGTCCGTCCGTGAATCCTAACTGTAGTTAGGTGCAGTCGGTCTGGGTTGGAAGCTGTAAACCTCCCATTGAAAGCTACGTGCCATTAACTTTGATTATAGTGGTGGAAGTCATGGATATTTCTGTATGAATCGTTGAGTTTTTACAATTTCAGTGATTACAGTGTAACAAGGGTATTATTCATTATTTTGCTGCCTGCCCTTTTCGTACGAGTTTGATGATCATAGATTCGTTATCCGGTTTATGTGAGTGAATTTTATCATCCCTACGTGTGGGTGTGGATATTACATTTTATTTTATGTGGATATTGTGTTTTATTTTATGTGACGGGTGTATTTTATTATATCGATACATCTTTTTTATGTGAACGTTATCAGTTGACTTTAATGATCAATGGTTGAGAATATGGTAGAATGATGGTTGACCATTGAAAAAGATTGACCGTTCGATGAATCCAATATAAAATAATAAAAAAAATATATTAAAAAAAATACTTTATACAAAGAAAGAAAGCAAAGAACCAAATATTCTCTCTACATTTCCATTAGAAAATGTGTTTTACATTTATATTATAAAGTTCAAAAACAAAAAACAAAAAAACCATAATTATTATATTTTACAAAAAATATTTTACTACACTGAATTTACCTTATGTAATTAATCATTGCACTTATACAAAGAAATAAAACAAAGAATTAGATATTGTTTCTAATTTTCCACTAATATTCCAATTGTATAAATCATATTATAAAGACATCGATGGTTGATAATGTGTTAGCATGATGTAAGACTATTGAAAAAAATCTAATTGTTTGATGAACCTAATATAAAATAATCAAAGAAAGAAATAAAGAAAGCAAAGAATTATATATTCTTTCTATGTTTCCACTAGAAAATATGCTTCACATTCATATTATAAAGATCCAAAAAAAATAAAAAATAAAATAATAATTATATTTTACAACTAAAAAAACTATTATATTTTAGAAAAACATATTTAAATACATTGAATTTAGCTTATCAAAATAATCATTAGATAGAAAGTAAATAATTAAATTTTGTTTCTAATTTATCACTAATATTCATAGTTTATAAATTATATTATAAACATGTAGAACAATTAATTTAATGTTTTGGATGTATGTTCAATATTATTCAGTTTAAAACATTATATACATATATCATTATCATTAATAAACACTTTTATTCCATCTTCCTACATAAAACAAACATTTATGTCAAATTGTTTTTCTTCTTATTTCAAAACATTTCATAATTACATTCTACTATACTTAATGTCAAATACTAAGCTCTACCTATACAAATTCTAAATTAACAAAAAAATCATTAGCGTGCCCATTCCACACCAAGGTGCAATTGCTAGTATATATTTTTGGAAGAATATAGATGGTTAATTTTTTTTGTGTTCAATAGTAAGTATTTTTGTATAACTCTTATTTCTTTTTTTGGTATTGAGTTTGTGCACTTTTGATAACTTGATTTTTGGTGAGCTTTTTTGTTAAGTCATTCATTTTTAGAAATAGATCAAGGATTATTTTATTTTATAGAATCTTTTGGTTTTATCGAATTAAATTGTTTCTAATATTTATTATTGTAGGTGTGAAACCACACTCTTTACAAAAATTATGTATGATAATTAATTAAATTATAAGGATAAACAAATTTATTTTAGTGCAATAAATAAAATAAATTTGTTTATACTCTTGATTTAATTAATTTTCATACAATAATTTATGTAAAGAGTGTGATTTCATGCCTACACTAATAACAAATAGAAACAATTTAGTTTAGTTAAATTTGATGGAGAAGTGTTATGAGGTGACAAAATTTGAATTTCCAATATTATGATATTTTAGGGCCGACTTAGATGAATATATTAGATATCATGCATTACCCATTTTTTGGGTTCTAGATCACCTATGTGAGTGTGAAACTAATCTCCACAAGCACAAATCTAAAACTACATGTCAACCAATATGAAACTTATGGATTTGATCTAGTAGAAGACTATTGGATTCACTCCTTCACCTTGATTTCTAATATTTGAATTTGCAACATAAGGGTGGGTCATGTTTACATACACCTTTGGAGAATTTTTTGGATTGTGATGGTGAAGTTCTCCTTGATAAAATCCATAATGGACTAAATTTACAACTTTGAGAAAAATGATAGAGGGTAACAAACATGTATGCAATGGTCTTTGGAAAATATATTGTGAAGTAGATGCTACTAGATTCTTTTTGTGCTCTAAAATATTAGACTCTAGATGTTATCAATGGGAATTTTGTAGGATGCCCATATGATCTCCAACATGATATTGAAATGAGTAAATCAATGTCCTTAAATACAAGAACCAAACACATAATTCAACAAAATGTACACTATGTTGACTCACAATACATAAGGATGGGTGGTGTTTACATACACATTTAAGGAATTTTTCATATTATGAGGGTGATGTTATCCTAGATCAAATGCCTAATGGACCGACTTTATAACTTTGAGTGAAATAATAGAGGATAAAATATATGCAATGGCCCAGGGAAGATCTGTTGTGAGGTAGATGCTACTAGATTCTAAATTTATTTAAAATAGTATACTCTAAATATGTGCTCAATAAGAATGCTTTAGGATGTCCTTATGATCTCCAATGTTATTTTCAAATGAGTAAATGATTCTCCTTAAATATCAGAACCAAACACACAAATCACTATGTTGACTCTGTAGTACCTGTACCTATCCCTAGCATGTGATGTTAGTGGGAGCATTGTATTGCATATATTGATATGTTAGATGATTATGGTTTGATATTATTTTTCTATGTCTCGATTCATTGTTTCCTCTATGGTTATTTTATTGATTTGCATGACGTAAATGGCATGGAAGTGTGTGTACATGTGTGTTATATTTCCAGGTCCCTTGAAAAGGGATGGATGCATTTCATTTTGGAGGTGTTCTTGGGATGTGTACATGATTTAGGCTTGCCTTATTGAATATTTGAAAAGAATTATAAATAAAATAAATAAGATAAATAGAAAGTACTAATCTAAGAGTAATTGTTTGAAGTAAAATATTACCATCAAGATGAGAACCATGAGCAATCACACCAAAATCCAAGAGGGGACACAAGATTTTGTAAGGGGTAAAATGAAAAGGAAAAACTCCTTATATTATGAAGATGACATTGTAGTTTCATAAATTGTCACCCTTGACAATTTCACACAATGTTTTGCTCCCCCTTAAGTGCATGCACCTAATTGAGCCCCTAATTTACTAAATTATGCATTTCAAGGCCCATTTTTAGCAATTACTAACAAATTGCAAGTAGAAAACAAATGCATTTATCTAATACTTTGCCTCCAACACCTTAATTTCTAGAAAATATGGTTGGGACACATATGCCTAGGGTAAATTAGTCCCTCTATTCTAGCTCCAAATTCAAATATATTAGTGTCAACACTTTATATTTACAATTTAAAAGTATAAATTTGGCTATTGAGATTTAATTTGTAGGAAATTAGAATAATTGCATATAAATAGCTAGTTGGGCGGGTGCATGAAGTTGGGTACCAATTTTCTGGCCACTTATGAATTTTTTTTTTTAAAACGCGCTCGCGTTATAACGTGCACGGGTTATTTTGCATTAAAAAAAAATAAAAAAGTGAAATTATTTTCCTTGTAATACCAACCCAAAGGCTTGGAGGGCATTCCCAACAAGGCCAAAGATGTGCTTTTGCAAATTCTACAATTTTTCACATAATCGGGTCCGTGCTCACCATCAAGATTGCATCTAGTTCAATAATGAAAAAATTGAAAACATGGGCAATGTTAGGTTCTCTCTTAGCTATCCAACGATGTAATTTTTTCACTTTTTGACAATGTTAAACCTTTCATCCACAATTTCTTTTGTTTGTATGTCTGTTTTTTTCCAAAAAGCAGTGTTTAGTGTTTTTTTTGTTATAAATTAACAGTTCATCAAAATTTCAAATAAATTACATTTTTACAAACTAGACTCCATTCTACAAATTTTAAAAAAGAAAAGAAAAAAAACAATTATTTTCAAAAATTTGTAGGGGGAGCACGGCCAAAATTATGCTTTTCGGAAGTGCCCACTTAGAAAATTAGTAAAAAATCAAATAATCATTAAAAAATTATCAAAAAAATTGTGCACCAACTAGATGCTATTAGCTAACTTCTGACCATAGCGATTTTAAAAATACTACAAAAAATTTCACCATGCTCAGGTCGTACAAGAGTTGCTATGTTATGTTTTTCTGACAAAAACAACACCAATTTCTGTACATCCCTCTTTTGAACCCCTTAATCTCAACCATTTTCAAAATAAATTAGTAGTTTAGAAATTAGACTCGGAGCACTTCGATCCTTGTTTTTGTTCCATCTCAAAATTTTGAGTGTAACTATCCTCAATTTCACGTCCAAGGTCAACATTTCCTGATTTCAGAAAAAAAGTGGCCACTTAAGCCCCCTTTTTGGGAACCATCTTGGTGCACTTACCCAGTTATTGCATCATTTGAAAACTAACAAGAGATATCTAGAAAAATATTGAGCAATTTATGATAAAATATTGCCAAGAGCATTATCAAGCAAGTTAAGAGCATAATTTCAGTGGTTTATTGCAACAATTCAATATCCAAGCATCATGTCAAATCTTATGTGAGTTTATGCATTTTTATGTTATCATTGTTTGTGAAGGCTAACCCCTTTGTAGGTCTCCAAGAAATTCAAGAAAATAAAAAAGCAAGATCCAAGGCTTGAGGAGATGTGTATGACTTAAATCTTTCAAGGAAGCCATTGAAGGGTGGTGATTTGTAGCACTTTGTGGATTCATAATTCCTTATCATTTATCCATTTATCATTGAAATTTCCATTGTAGAAGTGGAAAAACTAACATTGGGTTTGACTAAGGAAAGCCCCTAAATAGCACAACCCTTCGTCTCTCTTTGAATGTGCAGGTTTTGGAGGAGATTGGAAGAAGTTTGAAGATCAATTATCCATTGTTGCAATCAACACCCTACATCTTGACAACTTACAAAAAACTCACAAAAATATCCAATAGTGATCTAAAAAAATTGTAGATGGAAACAAAAATCTCTAATCTTGCACTAGAGGACTAAAAAAATAGATATGAAATCCCTCTACAAGGACACTTACACCCTAGGAAAATTAGTCCTCCAAAATTAGGCTCAAATTTAAATACCATATGTGCATAGTGTCCTACTTTATCCATTTCAATTGTCTGAATTTGTCTGTGACTTTTTGTGTTTTTTGTATTTGCATTAGAATAGTAATTTACACCATTAAAGCCTAGTTTGATCATTGAATTTCATCCCTAAATTCATCCTAGATTTGGTCAAGGGTTGGTTGACTCACCTTTCAAACTATAAGTCAATCATATATACCTTGTCCAATTCCTTCAAACCCCCACTACCATCTATCATCCATTGTCCCTATTTAATGAAATCACATGGAAAAGGTGTAAAACCCTAAAAAGGGAGGTCTCCCCTAAAGGTTTCCTTTTCCAAATATTTTAGACATAAAACCTAAAGAAGATTACAATGAGAGAATGATAGAGAGAGATAGAGAGAGAGATCTTAAGCATATAATTCATGTGTAGAATAAGAGAAGCACCTCAAATAAATAGAGGTGAGAAAGGGGTTGAATAAGTAACTCCCATGTATATGCATGCCAAATTTCATCTTATGCACATTTGCAAGGTTTCAAGATACTCATAAGGAGGAGGATACACCCTTAAAATATTCCTCTAAAAAGGAATTATAAAAAATGAGTCATTCTCACACATGGGTGAGAATACTCAAATAAGACAAAGGACTTGTAGGGATTCCTTTGAAATATTTCTACAAGTTAAATAAAGTAAATAATCTCCACCTATGTAAAGATTAATTTCTAACACCCCCTTAAAATTTACTTGGGGAGTTTATATCAAACCCTTCAATGGGTTGTAATCCTAGATTTTGCAATGATGGATAAGTTTATCTTTACAAAGAGGTTTGGTGAGAATATTTGCAACTCGATCTTCACCTTTATAATACAAAAGAGAAATTTGTTTGGCTTTAATTTTCTCTCTAATTAAGTGGTGTTAAAGAGCAATGTGCTTGGTCCTTGCATGAAAAATTAGATTTTTTTCCCAAAGCAATGACACTTTGATTATCACAATATAGAGGTGTAGGATCTTTTTGAGGTAGACTCAAGTCTTCAAGTAGTCTTCTTAACCATAGTGCTTCTTTGGATGTATTGGTTGTACAACCTTTATATTCAAGTTTTATAGAGCAAGGAGAAGTAGATTTTTGTATCTTACTATTCTATGAGATTGCAATTGATCCAATAAAGAAACAATAATCACAAGTGGGTAAAATTATAATACTTGGTTCCAAAATTGGGACATAAATTTTTTTGGGAGGGAGTGGGGTATATTTGTTAAAATACATTCGTTCAAATACATTCATTCTAGCAAAGGTCTTTCATTCAAAGGTCTTCACACAAAAACCTTTGATTGAAGATGGGCTTCAGTCAAGGGTGTAGACACTTAAAATTGTCCTAAATGGTATTAGACACTTGAATCTGGTCACTAACATCATTTCGTCCTAAAATTCATCCTCTTTTCGCTTGTTTGATTAAATAAGCCTAGTTATTTAATTAAATGCATCATTTTCATCTGTTAATTTAATTGATCTAACTAGGTTAATTCACCCCATTTTGCATTCACCTCTCATCTTATTTAATTGAATAAATCAAATTATTTAATTTAAACACCTTATATGTCTTCTCATTTAATTGAACAATCCTAAATTATTTAATTAAAATGTCATTTGAACCCCTTTTCATTAAACAAATATATTATTTAATGGACATCCTCATATTCCTCATCTTGCACAATTAAAACTTAGTTTTAATTACTAATTACTAATTTTCCTCACCCATCCACTTGCATAGGGAATATTCCAAAGGAATATTCTTCTATTTGGATCCAAAAAATGGAATCTTCTTTCAGAACAAACTTTGTAACAAACTTTCAAAGTTGTTAGAAAGTGTGTTTGTTTGAATCATTGTGAGCCCTTGATGGTTTCTTTGATCCATTTGATCTTTGATTCTCATCCATTGATGAGAATCCTTGATCCATGTCTTCACCCTTGATTCCATCTTGACCTTTGATTGACCCTTTTCATCTTGACCCTTGATTCTCCATTGGATCTCCTATAAACACTTATCACTTGGAGAGAAATGGATTCACTTCATTAGAGAAAAGTTATGCTACATGTTTGAATACTATATCTATTCATACTTGCACCATTATCAATCTTTTTCATCTTTTCATTGACCTATAGCATTGTTTTATCAATTTTAGCTTAGTTTTTAACAATGGAGGTCAGTTAATTGGTCATATCATCCAAGGGATTGGGAAAGGGTCACCATTCTATATCAATACACCACCACTCCCCCAATGGGATAAGGTTTGGAGTCTTTGAATAGGTCTTTTTTATGCTTTAATGTTTATTTCATGTTTAGTTTAATGGTTTCTTAGTTTTTGAAGCTTTCAAACATCTTATTAGGATCATGGCTTAGGGGATTAAATATAGTTTAAATTCATTTGATCTAGTGTATTTAATTCATACTATGACTATGAGATCACAGAAGGTCATCTTCAATCTAAGGTTCTTGTTAATTTAAAATAAAACATTAAAATAGTACTTTCAAGTGAAGATACCTTTGATTAAAGGATTTTTTTTTAAAGAGATATATTCAAATCAACAAATATAGTTATTGATTCATTTTAGCGGAACATTAGTAGGTTTAAGAGAACATTGTGACGGAGGGAGTCCACGACCACCATTGATAGAGGAGACTCTACTTCAAGTGAAGGTGCACACTGTAGGTTCAAGCAGAGGGTGAAGGTAAGTTTCATGACCTTACCTTCATTTATGTACTATAAATCAAGGTTTATGCATTGTACATTAGGGTTTATGCACTATAAACCTATAAACTAGGGTTCTTGATTGCTTACATTTATATAGAAGATAGATTAATTCATAATATTTTTAAACCACACTCATATGCTCATCCAAGAGTGTCTATAAGAAGAAATAACAAAATTTTAATTCATACTTTGGGATTTCTTGAACAATGCCACTTCAAATTAGGTCTGTAAAAGTAACTAGATTATGACTTGTGTTCTTGATTTCAATAGGTTGAACATGTTACTGTGCATAAATTGGTTGGAATATAGGAAAGCTAGATACTTTTTATTGCTCATGGGTGTGTAAAATATATGCATGAAGGTAGTTAATAAAAATTAAAAGAGATTCATACATGTACCTATTGTGGAGTTTCATTTCACTTTGGAAACTGATCTTCTAAGTCTCAAGGAAGATAACCTATGATAACAAAACCTTTTTACATGATATCTATAAAAACAAATTATAAAAATAAAAGAAAATGAAAAGATAAGATAAATTAGTATTTGATAAAGTTAGACATATTAAAACATCACATTCACCAAGGAAGAAAGGGTTTGTACTAAAAAAACCAATATTTTATGCCAAGTGCTAGGTTACAATAAATGACATATTCTTCTAGATAAACAAATTACCAAAAAATAAAATAAAAATGGGTGAATAAAGATGTATACATAATATCATACCCATAAATAGTGTATATATAAAAGGTTAAAATTCTTATTAGAATGAAACACATATTATTATAAGTGTTTTACTGTCAATTTCCATTTATAATTTTGTTATAAACAGTTGTATAACTATCTGAGAACTGAACAATTTCTTGTAGAAAACTGAAAACCAACAGTCATGGTTTTAGACAGTTGCATGTTATAATTTTGGCATAGAATTAGAAGTGTTATATAGGGCATGGAGTTGCTATAGATTGTGTGGTACAACAAAAGGAAGTGACATAGTTTAAATGCAGGTTATTGTGTTGGGTGCATGTAGCATTGTGCACATAAATATAGAGCAATAGAAATCATGTGAAACAATTGCTACACATTGCAACTATTGTTGTAGGTTATTTGTAAATTTGTTTTCTAGGAATTAGTTAATAAATGAATTATTTTTGTGGACATAGCCCAAGCATAGGGTGAACCATGTCATAAATTTGTTGTCTCTCATTGATTTTATGAATTATTTTTTCCTTTGTTATTTCTAATTTGAGTTTAATTTAATCTATATATAACTAGTAATTTGTTCCCTTTATTCTTGCCTATAATTTATAACATGGTTAGTATTTTAGATGGATGTGAAGAGTTACTTTTTTCATGGTGATTTTCATGAGGATACTTTATGGAGCAACCACATGGTTTTATTGAGGACTCTTTGTTGGTTTGTAGATTGACATTCATTATATGGTCTCAAACGAGCCCCTCAATCTTGGTATGAGAAGATGGAAACTCAACACAATGTCATTCTAATCCCACAATGCACATTCAAAGACAGGAGAGTGATATTTTGGTTCTTGTGCTATAAGTGGATGATTTGATTCTTACAAGCGGATCATCCTCCATGATCCAAAATATTCAACAAGATTTAATGGAGCAGTTTGAGATGATAAATCTTGGCCTTTTGCACTAATTTCTCGTTTTACAAGTTATTCAATATTTGGATGGGAGTAAGTGCACCAAGTTGTGACACAAAAATGGCTCTAATGCCACTTTTTTTTTGAAATCAGCAAAGTTTGACGTTCATGAGAAAATGAAGATAGTTATGCTCAAAATTTGAAGATGCAAAAAGAACAAGAGTTGAATTCCTTCAGGACTACTTTCTAAACTACTATTATTTTTGAAAATAATGAAGATTAAGGGTTTCAATAAGGGGGGCCACAAAAATTGGCCTTGTTTTTATCAAAAAAAACCCAACATAGCATCTTTTGTGGCCTCCCTTTTTTGTTAACATTTTTTTAGAATTTCAAAAATTTGGATGGTGAGAAATTAGCTAACACCATGTAGTTTATCCTAGTTCTTTCAGATAATTTTTTAATGAATATATAATATTTTATGAATTTTCAAAGTGGAGACATCCTGAAAAGATAAAATTTGAGCGCGCTCCCCCCTATTTTTTTTGAAAACTAATCGAAAATAATTTTTTCTTTATTTCATTACATGTAGAATGGAGTCTAGTTTATATAAATGTAATTTGTTTCAAAATTTGAAGAACAAGTAAAAATCTATACTAAAACTAGCACATGTTGGTTTTTGACAAAAAATAGAGACACTAACAAGAGAATTATGGATGAAAACCTTAACATAATCAAAATGTTAAAAAAATTATATAGTTATGAAACAAAGAAAAAAGTGAAAGGGGGAAGGTGGATTCCTATTTTCTTTCTAGTTTCATTCAAGGAAACCTTAGAGTTCTTAATCTAATGGTGAAATTGAGAAAAGGGATCTACTTTAAGGTCTCCTATGGTGTGATTAAAGATAAAAGGGGGTTCACCACTAAGAAAAAGGCTTAGAAAGACAAGAAATGAAAGTAACCTGCAAAACCTAACTATATGACCTAGAAAATGAACTCAAATCAAAATAGCAAATTGGAGATAAACAAAGGTACACCCAAAAATCTAAAGATTCTTGAAACAAGGTTTGAAATCTTGAAATTATGGTTGTTGAAGCACACTAGGACTCATATGCCAGTAGGGGCAATTTAGTCCCAGTTTAGGGTTTTGGGCTGAAACCAAAATCTGCAACTGCTAAACTAGGATCTATAGAAAAAGTTTGAAAACTGGTATACTAGGGCTCATACACCACAAGTGGCGATTTAGTCCTCGTATCAGGGTTGATCTAAAACTCTGATATCCTCTAATGTTCTCCTATAGCTTCTCTCCACTGAATTGTGACCTGTAAGTGATTTTTCATGATCTTACAAGAAAGATGACAACTTTAACAACTTTACAACTTTGACGACTTTCTCCAATCTTACTCTTCAATGGATCTTCAACCTAAATTTGCAAATCATAGATAAAAGAGAGGGAAAAATGTTGTTTTTTTAGTGGATAGGGGTTTTCCTTGGTCAAATCCCATTTTGGTAATCAAACCTTGAAATGAATAGAACTAGAATGAAGGAATGATGAATGGACAAATTAGCTATGTTGCAACTCACCAAACCCTTGGAACAAAGGATGCAATCTTGTATGTAATGGCTAGCATGAATGTAGATATTGAATCTTGATGGTATGTTATGGATCTTGACTTGAATGCTTTCTTGAATCATGAAACCCTACATCACAAATGTTAGCTAAAAAAACATGATGCATGATGACTTTCACATGATGCTTGAATCTTGAATATAGCTCCAAAATGCTTGATAATTAGCTCTTGAATGCTCTTGTAACCATAAATTTCTATATGAATTCTCTCATCAATTTGCTAGATGAATTGTAAGCTTTCTAGGAGAAAATATGTGAAATAACCTTTTATTTGTACTTGTTTATGCTAAATTTCTTGAAATTACGACACTACAAGCCAACATTAGATCTAGGAGAATAAAATCCCACCAAGAATTTGAATTTAAAATAGGTCCAAGCTAAGTAGGAATCATATTCCAGTTGGGGCATATAAGTCCTAGTAGCCTAGGCTTGGGACACAAATTTCAAGAAATGTTA
Source organism: Sequoia sempervirens (assembly GCA_007258455.2). NCBI lineage: Eukaryota > Viridiplantae > Streptophyta > Pinopsida > Cupressales > Cupressaceae > Sequoia > Sequoia sempervirens. The sequence continues at coordinate 117,929,056 of VDFB02049217.1, read as the reverse complement.
AGTTTAATGCCAAATTCAGGATCAAACCCTAAAACTTAGGTGAGAATCACACACCCAAGGTGGCGTATGAGTCCAAGATCACTAAATCTTGGACACATAACCCAAAAATACATGTATTATGATTGGTTATTAGATATGTGTCAAGATTATCCTCGGAAAGATGCATTAAATAAGGCTTGTGGATGCAAAATAGGACCAAATAAGGCATAAATCTAAGCCCGATTTTAGTAGGGAGGGCCCAAAAAAGTTTGAAAATGTAAAAGGGTACATTTTTCTATGCTATAGGCTATATAGGTAAGAGAGAGCCTAATGTCATCATAGTTTTTTATAAACTTGCATTAAAAGATGTGCAAACCTAATGATTAGCACAACCAAAAATGTGTGAAATTTTGTTACCCTTTTAGAAAATCATGTCCTTGGCATGAAAGATGCCCAAGGAAAAATCCAATCCTTTGGGTTGGTATTTCCCAATGCAACACATTTAGTGAGTGCCAAATTTGGCGCTTGCCAAATGACATGCATCATTTGGTGACATGCATCATTTGGTGAGCACCAAATTTGGCGCTCGCCAAATTTGGAACTCACTGAGGCACTCGCCAAATTTGGTGCTCACCAAATGGGAAGCATGACTTCTTGCAATACATTTTTGTGCACTCTTTCTTTTTCTTTTTCTCTTTCTCTACCAGGGAAAGTATGAGTTGACATTTACATATGGATATTTACTTTCTTAAACTTTAAGTTATATTTCATGTATATAGTTTCAGGATGTTTAAGAGTGGTTTCAAATCTCTTGGAGTTGTAATGCAAATTCTAGTTTTTGGAAGATCTTACAATTTTTCAGACTTAGTCAAATTTCAGTAATCAACATGTCAAATTTCAGTAATCAAGAGGT